>OZ024913.1:64726655-64796655 GCA_964017125.1 Flabesymbios commensalis
CAGACCTACCCTAATGACATCGCAAGGCTCTGAGACAGATACCTTTTTTTTAAATGGAATTGTTCTAATACGATTATTCGATTTCACCAGCTGAAAATGGCCTAGTTTTAATAACCACTTGAAATAGAAGAATCAGTTTCATGACATCTAATTGTTTCGGTAGGCGGGGCTAGTTTCGTTTTTTACACATCTTGTTGTGTAATAAAATGGCGGTCACTCCTGCCGGGCCTGTCGCGAAGTGAGTCAGACAGCCAGGTCATGTCGGGTACACCAGACGCACACTGATACTGATTTGTATCGCGATACAGGCTAATAAGATATTCGTTATTTTTTTACAAATCACAGAATAAATTGAGCCAGGGATACTGTAATGTCCATCCGCCAACCTATCTTCTCTGATTATCATGATGAATGAGCTCCAATGCTGTCAACACGTGTATTGGATAGATAAGCATAGGCGGTAAATTGAAAGTGAATCTGGGAACGCTTGTGGTCAAAATCTGTTTACAGATTGAAGAACAACAATGTGCAAGTTTTATTAATGACCAAAACATATCACAAGTGGGGCACATAATACTACAATCAAAAAAAAAGTTCTTACTGTTATTAACTATGCTATTATTTCCGTTTGAGCTTATAAGTAAAAACTTGAATGTAATGTCGAATTAGCCAAAACATCACGCACTTTCACAAATCATACAATAATTATTAGACCATTAGTATATGCACTACAGGGTTTGACTAAGGATAGTTTGCTCTGTCAGCAGGATTAGAGGCTGCAAGTGAGTTCCAGTATCCCTCACCTTCAGTAACTCTCACCTTCACCTAGGTAGAATTATTCAATATACAGTTTGTATGTACTAACATTAAAACAGGCACATAACCCCATACTTTGCTGTTGTTATGAGTCAATGGATGGTGGTATCTATTTTGACACCTCCTTTCGTTGTGGTTGTTTGATGATATTATATATCACACATCTCCGTGTGAGTGAGATAAAGCACAACATATACATTAACCTATGAAGAAATGAAATCAATATCAACCCTCTAACCGCCAAATTATTCAATCTGAATTTTCACCCACTTGAAGTTGTGTCTCGCTGACGCGATCCACAACTTCAAGTGAGTACAAATTATTCAGATTTGACAAACTGAAGGTCAACTGTTATCAAATATTGCTGATTGAATCACATTTTATCTTGAACATGTTTAAAAGGTGGTACTTAATGTGCTAATAAAAAATGAAAACCCGCATATATGCGACACCGGCGGTTAAAGGGTTAAGAAATACAACTCACAACAGAAGTGATATATCTTAAAATGTTTTGAAACTACATAAGAAAATAGAATGGCGTTATAAAGATTAGGTGCAGCCCATTACCATGATTACCACATACAATAATGATGTGATCTACACCACATCAGCAGCGTCAGCTTTACATTTATGAAAGGTCTAATGTCAAGAACATCGTTAATTACTTCCCGGCCAATTTTAGCCATTAAAGCGCTGAAAATATGATTGTACAAACCATGGAAACCAAAGGGTTTTTTAATTTGAAATCGTCATAAATGTCTTAGTCAGCTCTTTCCGATTGATTAGAATACCTATGTTATGGGTCTATGGCGACTATAGTTTTGTTTACTCTTAAAGTGCAGTGATCGACTTTAGACGTCAGAAACTGACGTCTACAGACGTCAGATACTGAGGACTCAAGTCGATCCCGCGCTGTAGCGGTAAAGAATTTTACAAGTTTAGATTGAGTGATGGTTAATCCAGGTCTGGGAAAAAGTCCAGAAAACACTAGACATTGATCCATTGTGGGGTGAATGCTGGGCCAGCGTTGCAGACGGTGGACCAACATTGATCCAACATTGGTTTGGTGTATTGTGTCTGGGGGAAGTGTCCTGCTCAGCTATCTATTTTTCTGTGATGTCCTCCAACAACCATTTGTCACGTGGATATGTCGCGATGAAATCTCTCGTTTGTCATTATCGGCACAGGCTCACTCCACTTAGATTTATAGATCACGATGCCATCAAAACAACTTCTATTCTGTCCTTTATAGGCGGTAAAATTATGCGAAGAATCATATCTTATTACAGATCACTTGTGTTTAAGATCAGTTTATTGAACAAATGTAAACCGCGTTAATCATAGGTTACGAAATAGTACATAATAAACGTCTTTTATTATTTTCACTTTGACTGGAATAATTATCATCAGTGATAAATAATTTCAGACACATCCATCAACTCAATGATGACCGGTTGCACACGTTTAAAACCTGCTATTAGCTGGAAAATCTAGTACAGGATTTAAACTTTGTTGTGTTTTTTAAGAAAAACAATTATTGTCTGCATGATCAAATCGAGTTTTAAGCCTTTCTCACGCCAGCATGACTCACGAATGAGATGTGATACACTGACGTCAATAGCACTGCTTTTGGAAAGCTGTTCTTCATGTGAAATAGTCTGCTGCACAGCATGGTATGAGGTGTAAGGAACCTTATAGATACTTTTGAACATGTTGAAAATTGAATTTAGTGAGGTTCACAGGAAAAAAATACAATGAATAAAAATAGTTAGATAATAAGTACAATCAAAATAGATTCAGAGGTAAAAATAAAACATCAGGCACATTAAAACCTTAAAGCGCTGAATTATTTTAGTATAAACTATTTTTTTTTCAATTTGAAATCATCATGAATGTCTTAGTTAGCTCTTTCTGATTCGTTTGAATACCTATGTTATGGGTCTACGGATATTACTAATATTTTTACTCTTACAGCGCGGGGATCGACATTAGTCGTCAGAATCTGACGTCTACAGACGTCAGATTCTGACGACTAAAGTCGATCTCCGCGCTGTAAGGGTTAACCCTCTACCCGCTAAGTTATCTGATTTAAATTTTCAGCGGCTTGAGGTTGTGTCTCGCTACAGTGACCCACAAGTTCAAATGGAGGAAAATTACCCATATGTGTTTAACTTGAGACCAAATATTTGCCATGATGTTTAAGCACTGATTTCATTACCGAACTGTAATTAACATGCTAATAACACAGATAAAAAAATGGTGATTAGTGGTGAAAGCGTTGACAAATCGTCCCCTTTGATATGAAAGGGTGTATCTGCCACTTTGAAAGTGGCAGATACACCATTTCATGTCTAAGGGGACGAAATGTTCTACTCGATTCTCATAAAAAGCAATGACATTTTTCTGTAGCACAATCGAAACTGAATTATGTGTTTGGAGTGCTAAAACTGTAATTATGTCTTAAAGTAAAATTAATATCCATGATAAAGGCATATGTTTCTCGGTACATTAATAATGATCCCAAATGATTAAGAAGGTCCTATTTTGATGGTTGTATCAGTGAAATGTTGATAACAAATATGGCGGATGTTCTCCTAACATAGTGAGATGTGAGATAACCATGGCCACGCCCAGTCACAGACAAAGACATCATTAACATAGGTAAACCATAGATTAAACATTATTATATGGGTAGACCTTCGGACCAGTTCATTAAACCCTTGCAGAGGTATGAAAATATATATGACATTATATTCGCGTCAGTGAACTCTTTAATATAAAAAATAGCATTATGTAAAAAAGTGATTATACATTTTACATTGTGTTTTGGAAGTAGGCCTGATAATCTCTGATAAAAACAGCGGGCTATAATTTTATATTTCATTAGGCTGTGTTATTTTTATATTTAATTTAATTCAGTGTTGATTCATTCGCCAACTTATATAGCACTTGGAAAAGGTTATTTTACATGTAGATTATTCTGTGCGTGTGTTTTGTCCGCTTAAATTATATAAAGCCCGTGTTTAATGTCATCTGAATATAGTCAAACAAATAATTTCAATAACAAAATATAAATATAAACCGACATGTTTATGCATTGATCTCTTTCCCGTATTTGTATTAGTTTGGGCTTAGAGTTAATTCGTAAATAATTATTTCACCTGAAAATATTATGAATATTCAATCTGCTTACTAAAAATATATAAACAGTAAATGTAATCAAGTACACGTACGTGTCACACTGGTTAGAACGTCGCGCCTTGCAATAGCTAATATCTGGGTTCAATCCCCACTTGGCGCATGTTTTTGACCCTTTAAGGCCTCACGATGCATCAAAGCATCATTTTACATCCCTGAAGAATGACTTAATTTCCTACAACTAGTGGTTTTCGAGCGACAATTTCCATGGAACTGTTTTAAAAATAACACTATTTTTTTTTCATTTGCCACCCACGTCAAGTCATCTTCATTCACTACAAGTCGAGAATTGCGACAGTGCAGCAGCAATTCGCGGCTTGTAGTGGATGAAGATGACAATGGTGAATTCAGGCTTGAAAGGTTTCAGAGTAACATTATGCTTCTCTCCTCCCGACCTTGGAACTTAGATATGGTGTGCCCGTCACTTCACTACACTTTACTCGGGTGTAAATGAATGATTGATACGACAGAGATCACAAGCAACGAAATGGGTGCATGGTTGTTTGCTCCCCGGGGAGTTGAAAATACATGTAGCACACGAATGAACTGCAGGTAAATGTTAAAATCGGTTGCAATTTACATGTATCAAGGCTCGATCTCAGAATCTAACATCCCCATTCACCATAACCTTCACTATTTACCACATGAAGTTGGGATTTATCACACAATATGAAGTTTCAATTCGAAAAGTTGAACCCCACTCGGTCATATTTTTAAACACCATACATGGTGTATATGGTGCATGATATCCCTGCCTTAACTCTTATAGCGATGAAATATTTTAGTATAAACTATGGAGACAAAAGGGATTTTCAATTTGAAATCATCACAAAGGTTTTAGTTAACTCTTTCTGCTTCATTTATGGGTCCACGGTTATTAGAAATTTTTAAACTCTTTCAGCGCGGGGACGGTCCAAATACGTCAGAATCTGACGTCTACTGACATCAGATTATGACGTATAAAAACGGCCCCCGAGCTGAAAGGATTAATCTAATGTGTCAAAAATAAATCGGGACATCTTTTATCTATAACCGATAAATTAGTAATATTCAAAACACATACAACAATCTATACGAGCTACCCTAATGAAACAGCGTGAGTGCAGCAGTATTTATGATTTTAATGTGACAGGTAGAAATGATGATTGTAAAATCTATCGTCAAGTTTATACTAGATGTGTACATACTTATGATGATAGTGGTTCAGTCTTCGTTCAGCACCAGTCTCATACACTACTGGGTGTTAAAACGTGTTCTTAACCTCGATAATCGATACCCAATAGGATGCGCCTGTGTTTCCAAATTAATTAATTTTTGAGAAGATTTATTGCAGTGCAGTGTAATTACTTGTATAAATATCACGTGTCGCTAATTAGCTAGGCACTGTAATGAACCGCGTATTTTTTCTTATATCACTCATCTTTATTTATGGATTTCAATATCACCTGTAATGGGGAAGAACTAAGCAGGTAAAACTGAAGGATATAATTATCTATGCATCCAGAAACAACCAGCTCTGATCGATTAATTCACGCCACATTAACCTTTTAACCGCCAAATTATTCAATTTGAATTTTTACCCACTTGAAGTTGTGTCTCGCTGACGCAATTCACAACTTCAAGTGGATGAAAATTACTAATATTTGCTTCATTTGAAACAAGACATTTACAAATCTTGATGTTTAATTAAACACTAATTTCATTCACAATGACTGTGATTTAGCATGCTGATTAAACAGAATAAACCCGACTGTAATCGTATTTAGAGGAGAAAGGGTCGATAACATGGACCAACTGACTGTTATTTTTCTTGTATCAACATTATTATAATCTATAATTATTTTCCCGTCTTTAACACATTAATCATTTAACATTGCTTAACCCTTGAAGTGCTGAATTATTTGTCCAAGGAGTTTTCTTCAATTTCAAATCATCATAAATGTCTTCGTTAGCTCTTTCTGATTCATTTGAATACCTATGTTATGGGTCTACGGCCATTATAAATAGGTTTACTTTTTACAGTGTTGGGATAGACTTTAGTCGTCAGAATCCGACGTCTACAGACGTCAAATTCTGACGACTAAAGTCTATCCCCGCACTGTAAGGTTTAAGGTGTGGCAGTGCATAGAGAAGTCTTTATGTTGGCCAAAATATGTCATGATTTTTTGTTTTGTGATTAGAACTAATTATGTGTCTTTTTGTGTCCATTAGCTATCAGTTTATCCATCAAAGGATAGCAGAAATCTACGCATCTGGAAAGTGTATAATTTATAGAACGTTCAAGACATCTTTTACTTTTGAAACTTACTTGATATCTTTACCCGGAAGCTGAAAATTATATTCACTAAATTCCGTTGCAGAAACCATATAAATTACCTATAGAAACTGGCTATAGAGAACGAGTTCTCTGGGACACCCGTGTATGTACTACATGTAAATGTGACATTACATTGTCATTAGTGATGGATTACATTACTTATTTGAATGTAATATTTTTAAGACAGAGAGATTGGAACTCCTCTTGAAACAATACCATACCAATCCTTCTACCTTGAATATACAGCTGAACATTTCTTCTGGTAAAATAATAAAAAAATTGTGCACCTTCATATCTAAAATTAATAGTTTTTAATTCACATTCAATTGATTGATTGAATCATTACATACTATTAATTTTGTTTACTCGACGCTTCTCCACGTCACGATATAATTATATTAAATATATATTGTGTGTATATATAGATTGAGAAGGATTATATGTGCATATTATATGGTAATAATGATGTATATCTCAGCTGTGCTTGGCACGGCATGTATTTAAAAGACAGCAGTAATAAATCACTTGTTCACTTGTAATGTGACAAATACCCCCATCTCTGATAATATTGGTGTAAATTTCAATTATTATGTGTCTTTTCTCCTGAACCATAGGCTCATAGGGATTTCGTGTGCATGATATACAGTATATGAGTATAAAAAATGTTTTCACAATTTTCACAGAAGTTGCATAGCCCACTAATTAGCCATCATTCATTAATTAATCTGGTAATGATCGAAGACCGAATGATTATGTTACAATTGTTGAGTGTAGCAAAAACAGAATATAATTTTTATTTTCATGCACTGAAACGGTTATTTATACCTCTACTTGCAATGGAATAAGCTACGTATTCATCGTGAACATAGCATTGTTTAAAATGATCAAAACCCATCACTCAGAATCATATCTTAGCCTCATTAAAAAAAAATATATGATGATATAAAACATTTTAAGGATGTAGTCGTGTACATATAAGAATGTCGTCGTGATCAATTGTGTACACGTGCGCATGTATGGCCATGTAGTAAAGTAGAGTAAATAAAAGTAGTAGACCATCAAGTGTATATTCAGCCATCTCTGAAGATGGCGAAAAGTATAATTATATGCAAATTATCAGAAGCCACAACCAGCTCTGCCAATGGAAACAGCTGAACTGTCAGATAAATATTCATTTGCATTGCTATCATATCTAATAAGTACCTCACATTTTAATCGATTATTTGTAAACAATGAAATGCTTTCAAAATATCTACGTTTATATTTATTTGAAATCAGTTAAATTATTGTATAATCAATTTGACTGCCTTTTGTGTTCTATATACATTGTAATGCTTACAGCTACAACGTACATTTTACATTAAGACGACAGCCCCTCAGCATTATTTTTGTTGAGGTAATAATCACGTACTCAGTGACAAACATAATAGTATAATGTATACGGTACGTTAAAAACGACATCAAAGGTCAATCCATTACTTCTAATGTTCACATGGAATTGAGTTTGTCGGCTACGGAGCCATTGATCTATTACTGATAATCCAATGAAGCAATCCGTCTAATCTCTACGATGCACAGAAAGTCAGTAAGTCTAAATCTCCTCGACTCTCTTTATTGCGCAGTCAAAGACAGTTATAAATCTTTGGTAAGCAGAAATGTCACGTTTTATGCTACTCGTCTCCCACTTTTCCCTTAGATGCGCAGCTGTTACATGCTGCACATCTAAGTAACATACTTATGTACTATATAAGATATAAGATATATGTTCTTCAAAGCATGTTAATAGAACGATGCTTGATCACATCAATAATATAAAACTATGAATGCTTTCTTGAACAGATTTCGCCAGATCAAAAGTGTTATCAGAATGTATTGAGTCTCTTGCTTTATATAAATATATTTCACGCTCCACGAGTAAATTTTGGTGGGTGATATCAGTAAGCGATAAAACAGGCAATGTCGAGAAACATGATAATGCAACGAAATTAAAAGCCTAATGTTATTGTTATAACTGGCTCAGACAATGTTGGATGATCATCAGGAATAGGAAAAGGCAAACATTTTTAGCTTGCAATATGGATCACAATGTCATGAAAGTTGAACAGAGCTAATGACAAGATAACTGATGAAAATGCCAATCGCTGGTTCCAACAGAAGAGACCGGGAAAGGTGTTTAAATTAGTGTACACGATAAACTGGTGTGAGAATGGTGACGTTGTGAGTATTTCTACTGTGTTATGAGATTTGTTTTGCTAACAACTGGCTGGAAGTAGAGGGAAGATCGATGAAAGTAGCATGAACTTATACTCATTCAAAGTGGGGCTGAATATACAGCTGTGTGATTCACGATATCATCAAATCAACAAATGTCAGGTAATCAGCCTGACAGACACCGAATCTCACCTGTTTAACCCTTTCACTGCTAGCTACGACTATAGTCGTTTTTAATCTGTTTTGGTAGCCGATCAAATAGCTGTGAGTGGAAATTTAATGTTTGTTTAAACAGAAATCTGCAAGTGTTTGTTTCTCAAATTAAACAAATATCCTAAGTTTACTCCTACTTGGAGTTGTGTGTCGCGATTTCTTTTAAGTGATGAGTATTAAAATAAGATAAATTAAGGCTAATTAAGACAATCATTTCGCGATATTGGTTTGACAACACTTCTCTGCTTGACTGATTTTTTTTGCAAAACATTCAGATATCAGCGATATTTAATCGACTATCATCATCTTTATTTTTGAAACGCCAAGGAATACATTCTCAATTCAATTTGAAATGTTTTTGTGGATTTGATATGATAAGGACAGTAAATCCGTCTGACTTCTGGAAAAGCATCAACAGTTGAAAGCCGACATAAAGCTGAAGCGGAAAATCGTTCCAAGAAATGATCCGAAAAAAATATTCCACATAGCTTTTCTATTAGTGAGATTGATGAGCTTTAAAGCCTATTATGACCAGACAACACTATGAGACTAATGTGATGCGTACGGATTCACCCAGAAAGCCTAGAGTAATGATTATTTCAGGGTGAAGCCCTCCGAAGGCCTACACGTTGTAGGCCATGCCTAAAATCTACACGCGATTACAAGTATATTTAGTACCTTTAATCTCGTAAGTCCTAGGAGATAGAAGCCTAAGAGATTTTAAATAAAAATAACTTTCTAGAATGTATCTACATTTATGTTGAGGCTACTTGTATAATTGTTGGTGCGTAAAATAGATGATGTATCGATGGTTTAAATCGATACGCAACAAACACAAGGCGTTGAACCAATGCTGGTTTATTGCTGACCCACCGTATGCAGCATTGGTTCAACATCCGGTGTCAGCTGGCTACGAGCTCTCGCACTCTCTCGCACTCCAGAAGTCACACATATTTTTTTTAAATGAAGTAGTGCCGCGTGTAAACATGTCAACATGTCCACGTTCTAATCTTGTGGTGTGTCTGTTTTTTAGATTGATACAGCTGATCCACGCCAATCAGCTTATAAGCAGAATGGCGTGTCTCACGCAACCTCTCTCATACTGGGCAGGGTATGCGGCAATCACCAGAGAGAGGAACAATTATCCTATCTTGACATTCGGACATTCGTTTGATATCACATCTGAAAATCAATAATGCTATATATGAACCATATACAAAATGGTACCTAACTATATTAAAAGTTGATTACTACTTCTCTTCTTCAAATAGAAGGGATAATACAGATCACTTCCACAACATTTGCAGCATGACGATTTGCAGATGAATATAATAATGTTCACACAGTTTCTACTAAATGTGGCATTGACAATGACATTTTATCAAATTATTGGCGCAATTTGAATTTCTACACAATAATAAAACAATGATGTTTTATCCATAATAATTATGTTAACATTCCAAGTTTATGGTAAAGTTGATAATGCCATACAGCAACAAATCTGCAGGGATATTTTTTTCTCTCAGAGCTGCACTAAGCCAGTGTTGATGTAATCAAAATAATAGATTTACATACAAATCTACTTATCCTGTGATAAATAACCCTTTATCCGTTAAGTTATTAAATTTAATTTTCACCCACTTGGGTGAAAATTGTTCATATTTGTCTAATTTGAAGAGAAACATTTACAATTCCAAGTGATCAATTTATATAACAGCAACACGTATTTGATACGATAGAAAAGTATAGAAAACGGTTAAAGTCGCGCTTGGCATTTTAAGGGATAATAGGGCAGTGGTGGTGCAGTGGTTAATGCTGCCTGCTTGGAAAGTTGGAAATCGCGGGCTCGAACCCCACTCTGGCCTTCAAGTTTCAAAGAAGGAAAATGTTTCTTCCCCACTGGCTCGTAATGATTGAAAACTGTGAGGAACCTCCGTGACCGACAGGCAGCGTGCTCGGCCTCAGACCGTCAGGGCTCGAATTTTGAATCCTGTGTCTGGAGGGTGGTGTCATCTCATTCATCTCACCATCCTCAGGAGGTTCTCCTGACCCAGTTTAGCCTGTATGAGCACAAAAATGGTCTAAAGCCCCATTCATTTCATTTTTTTAAAAGGGATAATGCAATGGTAGACTGTAATGTCTAATTGGTTACCACAGGTTTCATTATTCACTAAAACACCCGTCGATTGACAGCCATGAAACACCTTTCATAATTTATGAGTGTTGTTTTTTATACAGTGTACTGCGGACAATTCTGTAGAGATTGGTGAGATATTGAATCACGTCATTTCTGTCAGTTCTAACGTAATCACACTGCGTTACGATCTATCACTTGTCATAAGGATGACCTGAGGTCCAGGGCTGGCTGACAGATCTTATATCTTATTATCCCCTTAACCCTTTTAGCGCGGGAACCGTATTTATATGAAGTATAAAGACGATACCCGCGCAGAAAAAAGTAAAATATTTCTAATGGTCGTAGACCTATAACATAGGTATTCAAATAATTCAGAAAGAAATAACTAAGACATTTATGACGATTTCAAATTAAAAAAAGAACTTTGGACTCCATGGTTTATACAAAATAATACAGCGTTGTAAGGGTAATCACACAAAACCAGGATCATATGCTTCACCACACGGCTACCTGTCCAGCATGATATACATCGTTAGCTCTCTGAGAATATCCTGAACTATTACGTGAAGTGATCATGTCGTCAGCTAAGTATTTAAAAGTGGTATCTGCCACTTGTTAAAGTGGCAGATACCACTCTTTAATGCTTAGGTGACGAGCTGTGTACATGTAATATAAAAAATGAAATTAATCGAGTGGAGTTTTAGTGCACATATAGGCTAAATGAAATGAATGAGATGGCACTGCCCTTCAGACACAGGATTCGAGCCCTGGCGGTCTGAGGGCGAGCACGCTACCTCTCGGTCACAGAGGCTCCGGACAATATTGAATCTTTACGAGCGAGCGGAGAAGAAACATTTTGTTTTCTTGAAACTTGAAAGCCAGAGTGGTGTTCGAAGCCGCGATCTCAGACTGTCTAAGTAGGCAGCTTTAACCACTACACCAGGGCCCTCGACCATATAATATCAAATTGTTATCATGGTTATGACAGATGCTCCAAAGTGAACGAGTAACAGCATTTTCTAGGTCGAGGCTGATTGTTTTTATATTACATAATGGATCAGGAAATCGCTGAGGTCATAAAACCCAATGATAGAAAAGTCTATATAAAAACCGTAGAGTATATCCGTGATAAAAAAACGTCTTTTGGTTAAAATGGTGGCGTCTCATTTGTGTGTAACCATCTCAACATTTAGTTATTAACACCATAAAATAATTGTGTGCAGCACTGTATCATCACATAAAAAAACACTTTTTACCCCTCCAATGACCAAATCAACTTTAAATATACATTACTTTTCTAGATTTGAGTTATAATTTTATTCAATATATGTCCATTATATATTTTTGAAAACAAATCGATAGCAAGATACAGCAGATAAGTCAGCATCATGCAGGAGCGGATCTAGAGGGGTTAGCTGACCGGTTCACAACATCCACATGGATAATGAATGTGACACGACGCGCGTCGGGGGGGGGGGGGATAGAGGTACTCCCACAAAAAAATTTGGAATCCTACTCTTCAAATGGTGGTATTTGAGCACTTTTGAGAACAAAATTAATACTACAAAATAAACTTATTTTATTCTAAAACATGAATAAGTATAAAATAAAATACCGAGTAACGCAGTCCTGTTGTCCAGCCAATTGACCATGTTCATTCTCCTTGGGTGCATCATTGCAAAATTCTTTATTAATAATATAGCTTCGATATTTATCTCGCACTTGTACATGCACGAGGTCTAGTCTTATCTGTTTTCTTGCATTGTGCTGCCCAAGTATGTTTTCAGAAGTTGCAGATCAGAGACTGCCCTCTCACTGTTCGCGTTGAGTAGACGACTGAAAATACCTATTTTGGGGGGATGAACGTCCGACAAACGTTTTTTTCCATGTTTTGTTCAAAAACGGAAATATTAAATGTTGTCGTATGCCTTCCCTATTATATACGATACCATTGCTGTTTTTTCTGGTCAGTATATTTGTCATCTCTTTTCACAACAATTTTTTGCCCACTTTATCAACAAACTTTGTTTTCTGATTTTTGCGGCGACAAAATTTTTATTTGGGCGGGGGCCCTAGGGTAGTGGTTAACACCGCTGCCTTTCACGCCAGAGTTCGGGGTTCGGTTCCCGGTCTCGGCGGTTTGAAAGAAACAAAAATGTTTCTTCCCCATCCACGTGTGAAAGTCAGCAGTATTGTGGGGAGCCTCCATGACCGAGAGGTAGCGTGCTCGACCTCAGACCGACAGGGCTCGAATTTCGAATCCTGTGTCTGGAGGACAGTGTCATCTCAATCATCTCACCATCCTCAGGAGGTTCTCCTGGCCCAGCTCAGCCTATATGTGCACAAAAGTGGCCTAAAGCCCGATTCATTTCATTTTCACAACAATTTTTTTGCCCACTTTATCAACAAACTTTGTTTTCTGATTGTTGCGGCGACAAACATTTTTTTTCACATTTTTCTCACCCCCCTCTCCCCCCTCATATATCTAATGGTGCGTCGCTTAGTCCGGCTACATCTATATTACAAGCTGCTACTCAGCAAATACTCTGAACCAATGGTGGCGAAATGACGTGGACCAGCATTAGCTGTGCGTGACGTCCTCTCCGAGGCCGTGGATTGTTGCATTCGTTTTACCCGAAAAATCAACGTTTTTAACATGATGGTGACTGAGAGCGATCTCGACCCCAAGGTCTGAAAAATTTCCATAACTTTTTAAAGACTGACAGCTGAAGATGAGACCTCGTAGCTGAAATGTTATTGATTCTATTGATTGCATGGGGTCAATATGAAACCTGTTTAAGCCACTGGGGCTAGGCTTGCATTAGCCTACACCAGAATTAGGTCGACGCTTCGTGTTAGCTGGGTACCTTAGGATCCCCAGGTGATTCTACAGCAGGAGCATGCTGATGCTAGAATAGTGTTTGTATACTGCTTTATACCATATAATAGGCCTGGGGTCCGTCGATTCCTGGAACCAACCAGGTAATTAATTAACCAAATGAGCCTACTGAGAGGGGGAAAGAACATATTTCTGCATAAAAATATAAAATTGTTTGAATGGCTAACCGGTTCACGTGAACCGCTGTGAACCGGTCTGGATCCGCGCCTGGCATGAAAACCAGAAGATACAATAGCTGTTTATACAATCTTTTTAATATTATTGTCCTTCACAACAGACAATTTGAAGGAGGAATCAGCATTGAAGTTTTTTATTTAAATTTTACAAATGAGTTGTGGATCGCGGTAGCGAGACACAACTCCAAGTGGGTGAATATTTAAATGTTATAAGTTAATACTATAGGTTAACAGTTTTTTATCATAGTAATGTTGGACGATGGCCCAACAATGAATCACCATTAAATAAACCTCTCTTGTTTACTGATCCTTCATTTCCCTGCACAGGATCTGTTGTTCACATTGTCCATTGCTAATCCTTGTAATCCATGCTGGTAATAACACACCACCGCTACATTAGCAGGCAGGTTCAACTCATAGTATGTTCCCCGTTATATTATCGGGACTACTTGATTTTGGCGGGCTGCCTAATATTGAAGGTAGATCTTTAGAACAAAGCGATGGCATCGAAAACCATGTTATTATTGTAATAGTTATGACATATTCACAATAAGACATGTATAATGATGTCTTTTTATCAGTCCTTGTGATGCCATGGTACTGTACCCCGAACATATACAACATTCATGTAGGATGCCAAGTACAATAAACGTACACATACACAAGCGATTGATGTGTAGATTTGAGGTGTTCTGTATATGAGAAATGTGAAAAAAGGGAAAAAAGCGTATTTGCGTCATCAATCTACCATGGAGGCAAACCTGAAAATTAGCTGTCCACATTTAAATCATTATGAATGATTAATCTGTAAAACGAGTGGGGATGGCAAATAGTCCATACCTAGCGAACACAAAACATTTGTATAACATTTGTACAAGGTCGGCCCCACGTCTTCAACGTTGGACCAACATTGTATAAATGTTATACAAATGTCTTGTGTTTGCTAGGTATCAATCAATCACTCTGGAGCTGAAGATTATTTTCCTGGGAAATACTATTCTCAGCGTCTTGCAGTCAACAAGCATGCATCGCGGACAAACACATTATCCGTGGTTCTGTGGGTTCGATGGAAAGCCGAAAGTTATTTTTTTCTGCTTGAAATAGTTCTTATACTTTATCAATTTAAATATATTTATATATAGGCCGATTTATATTGATTGTACTTGCATATGTCGTCGTCTTCTTGTGAATACTGTTGCAGGCCTTAGTCTATACCACAAGCGCATGAGACCGTCACCCACTGTTGAAATGGAACAGCCCTGTTCATTCAAGGAGGCATAAAGTGTAGACATGAATTTGTACACAATTGTACACAATTCTTACCAACGCTATTAAACCTTATACGCCATTTCCCAATGTCGGATCAGCACACGCGGTCGGCCTTTCGATCCCGATATATATTACCATTAATTCGTGGGAAAATCTTTCAAACTCTGTAATTGTAATCCACTGTGACGATTATATCTGTTTTGGCGACATGATGGCAGGCTTATGGCCGGCAAATTTGGCATATTTAACACTAGGAGGTATTTTAAATAATCTAAGCATATAACACCTTATAACATAATATTATGTTGGTATTATAAGGACCGGAAACGGCAAATTAATATGTTCCGAAATCGAGTGCAATTGATACACTGGAGAAAGCCGTTAGGAAACCACAGCTGTGGACAACAGTAACATAGCATACTCCCTCTAGCGAATGTATTCGGGTTTGCCCGTAAATGATTGGTTGGCATAATCTGAACCATTTATATTTTGGGAGAGAAACATCCCAATGCCATTGGTATAAATGATGAGAATGAATCCCATCTAAAAATGTTGTGTAAAAAATTTGGAGATATGGCCTTTACGCTATTTATAGCGATAAAGCAAACCGACATAATCAGTCCAGTCTATTGTACCCTTCAAACAAAACGAGCATGGTTTTCTTTCATCTCTTCCAGTTTTACGAATTATTTTTTTTGATTTTCCAACGATTTTAATTATTCCATGTTATGTGAGGTCGATTACATACAAATATTCCAGCCGGAATGTACATGTGACCAAGGTTATGTGACGATGTATAGAAGTATATATAATGACACAATTATACGATAACTTATGCTGTGATATAACAATAGACGAGGTTTAATATGTTGATATTTAAAACATACATACAGCTATGTGTCATTTTCGATGATTTAAAGCGAGAACGCGCTAAACATCGTTTTAATTAACTGGTTTCATCTACTCTAGTCTCCCACCTGGTGACTACGTATTAACAAGACACAACAGTCACCTAGTGTGTCAAACGTACATCACTGAGATTTCGCAATAATTGATAAAATAACTACTTACATGTAGCATTCGTATTGTGCACCCTCATTTCAACCATGCGGGCTAAACTAAAATGTATTACGAAGGCATGGATTGATAATATTACATCATTCTTATCTGGATAAAAGCATTCACATTTGTAATATTTTATTAACACTTGAAATATAGCACATTTTGCTCGTGAAACGTATATTGTATCAGCAAGATTTGAAACCAGCAAACACAATCAACTGATTAATTTTGGGTCAGCGTCGTTAACGACGGTCTACTATTGAACAAACATTGGTTTGCTGGGAAAGTTCCTGGTTTCTGTTTTGATGAAGCTGATGATTTTGGCTCACATGCAGTCGAGTCAGCTATTTTAAATGGAAAAACAAAGATATATTGATCAATTTATTTGTGGACATTTTTACTGTCACAGTTTTATTATGCAATATTTTTTTAAATATAAATTACATAAGCTTTATAAATTTGATATTGATTTCATTGCCTTAAATGATTCATCTCATATATAAATTTTAAGTCACCAGTGTTGTAAATATACATTATCTTTATAACTGTGACTAGTTTGACCCGTGCTATTGAAAAAGCTAGTTAAGTAGGTCTCTCTCATAATTAAATCACTAATTATTTTTTCCTATTATAACTATGCTTCCTCTTAATAATTACCTACAAGTCGCCCATCTTATAGCCGCATGTCTTGCAATTAAAGTACTATATTTTACCAATTGTGAAACCTTCCTTCTATAACCATAAATGTAAAGCAATAATCACTGTTTCCACATATTAAACTGTTAAGTGACTATTATAATTCACCGGTGCATCGACATACCATTTAAGCACATTTCCTCTCATTGCCTTACTAGGAATCATCCATGTTATCACTTGAACCCTTTTATCCCTATGGCAATTAATTTAAATGGTGTGTTGTGTCTCACTGCCGTGACCAGCAACTTCCAATTAGGTGAAAATTACTCGTATTTGATTTATTTGTAACCAAACATTCGAGGATTTAAAACGATTTTAGTCTTGATTAGCAGTGAAAGGGCTAAATTCCAAATAAATCATCATTTCATCTCTTTCCTTTAAAAACCTAATGTCCTATAAATCATCAATTACGTGTTACTATAACTTATCTATGTTGTAACATTACATTCTGTTTAAGCACATTTCGTCATGTTAAATTACTATAAATCGACCACGCTTTATGTATACCATATGTCTACATCCCGATTACAGCGATATTTGTTCCCATGAAATGAAGATAAGTTTTTCATATTGAAAATATAAAGTAACTTTCGTCGTATTATTTATTATAATTTTTAAGTCACTGAATTAGTCGCATTATTTCCCATCCCTTTTATCGTGTTTATAACTCCATTTCTGTTCACCAAATTACTTTAAGTCACAAATATTTTAGCTTTATAATCCTATTTTTCTCGTGAAATTATTATAAGCGCATGCTATAGCTTTAAATCCCATTTACAATCACGTTCTCTTTCGTTAAATTACTACAGATCATCAAGGTTTACAATGGCTTCAAAATGCCTGGTTTGACAATAATTAGTGCTCAGCATGAGCGTGCTATTCAATCCATGAGCCAGAGGGGTGACCGGTACCATTTTGAGGGCAAATTCTACTTGGTATCTAATTGCTCTGTCATCACGTGGGATGTTATTTATGCAGGATAGCAGCTTCTATTGTACAGGTTAACGTTTTTATAACGATTTTAGTGGACCAACCCTTATAGGAAAAACTTTTTGTAATTGACTTTCTCTGTATACATAATTAGCAATATCTTTGTCAATCCTCAATCGATTTGAACGATTCCGACAGCAAAACGTAATGATTTATTGGGTTATATGTTTGCTAGGAACTTTTATAACAATTTTAAAGGTCAATATAGGTCACAGACTCAGTCCACAATAACCTTAGCATGTGTTATGTCGTCACACTATGTGTACTTCAATGCCATTTGTTGAATAAAAAACTGACCAAGGTTTGACTTATTTTACCTTTATTGATCTTCTTAACTTAAATAATGTTCCAATATTTTTTTGTATTATTATATGTTGATACAAAAGATACCCTATGAAATAATACATATATTTTTTTAACATTTTTATAATTACTTTTATACATTTATCAAGTAGTAGTAGAGAATTATATGGATTCATAACTTTTTAAAAGTAAGTGTTGATGGATTCATAAATAAACGGCATTTCAGTTACAACTAGAACAATTTGTTCGGAAACAAACACGAAAGCAGCCCTCCGTTATCGCTCGACCACTATTATAAAAGTGTTTGCTCAAAAAAAAAAGTGAAAGTAAAAACAAAAAAATTAAAATGGCCTACTGGCGGCCATTTTGGATTTTTTTTCTTGAGTTAATTGAATATTATAAAATTCAAAATGGCCGCTCAACGGCCATTTTGAAATTGTTTGATCCCAAAAGGAAATCAGGTCATTGGCTGATATAGCTGAATATATTTGCCAAATGAAAAGAAGATCTGATGGCAACTTTTTCCTGAAATGCGCTATTTCTTCGATAGTGGCAAAATTAATGCAAGGGTTGATGATATGGGGATCAAAATGTCACCAAAACAATTTCCCAGTGGTATGTGATGGCTATGTGAAGAATGAGGAAGCAGAAGTTGATAGATTAGTAGCTATCTTAAAAACAAATAACTGCAGCGGCGGCGGCGGACCGTGTGGAATACAGTAAGCAGTCCGCCTTGGGCTTAATAACCTGCCTTTACAATTTGTTCACTTTGCGGGAGGTAGGGAAATTCTTCTCCTGTATAATTATTTCTATCGTTAAAATATGTACATATTCTGGGTATTCTTGTAACATTTTCTCTATTAGGCCCTACCCTTTTCCACAAGAGAGTGTTATTTCGACATCTAAATCTAGAATAAGCAAATCTGAGGTAATCAGGAAGTTCAGTTAGGTAATTTTCGAAGGTTAAATTCCCTTTATATATCATGTAGACTACGTACTTACTGTTATTATGAATGTTAGCGGACCATGACCTAAAAAACTGGTCCTTCAACCGAAATATATGAAATAATTTAAGAGGTATGGTTTGTTGATCCCAAAATGCTGAGAAACCACATTTAAAACCTCATTTAGAGTTTTTTTTAAAGCAATACATTTGCGTACAATGTTTAGATACAGTATTACACCTGAAGCTATAGTGGGACCTATTATAATGTTGGGGGCTAGATGGATTGTCAAGAACATAACATTTTACAAAAATGTACACCTAAAAAAGCCAAACATGAATAATAATAATTGGATACAGTTTACAGTCTTTAAGTTATTCTGCCATAATAATTGTGATATTCGCAGATCGTTATGGGTTTCTGCTAAAATCACCGTGTCATCATCGTACAATACCAGGTGAAGTTTAAAAACACACTAAAACTGAAGTGTCGTCACAAATTCTGTATAAAACCGTTACTTGACATGGGAATAATGGCGAAACTGATTCATTATTTGAAACACGTGATTTTGCCTTTAGATATAGGGTATTTATCACTAACTTTTTACCATTAACCTGACACGCGAGAAGTTTCTTCCACAACAATACTTTATTTACACTATCGAACGCCTTTGCATGATCAGCAAAACAAACATGCAATTTTTTTTAATGTGCAAAAATAAATCAATTTACGGAATTGTTACCTCAAGGTGTCCTAATTCTAGTTTGTCGTGAGTTTTGTGATCCGTATTTCTTCGGATTAAAACATTTGAGATCTCTAATTTGTTTCGAGAGGTCGGACTTTTTCTGCCTGAAGGATTTGTTGATTCATTTTTTATTTGTTCTGCTTGTATTTTACTTTGCTACTGTTCTGTGGTTTCGTTCTTTCTATATTTTTTTCTACATTTCTAATATATATATTCCCATTTTCTTCACATGATTTATTAAACCATGGCTGTAATGGCTATTGACGTGCCCGGCCTGATTGTCTTCTGTGTTTGTCTTTTATTACTACACCTGCATCACATACCGCAAGCTTTAATGATGAACATACACACCTCATAAGTCGGCTCTTTTATTTTTAGACATCATCGAGCATTGTCGAGAACTGGGTATTTGTAACATGTATACCTAGGCTTTAATTTCAGCAGGATGCATGAAAAACTTACGGACGACTTATCAAATTTTATCATTTTTCGATAATATTAAAATGCAATTATCGTAGGTCATAAACTTCAAAAACATTCCTCTCTTCCCTTCCAACAGTATGTAACGTCCTTGGACACACGAACGTATGATATGGGTAATTCTACATGTTCCAAGTCCCTCGCCCTTGTCCGAAAAGGAGGGCCCTTTATTTTTTAGGCATTATCGAGCATTATCGAGAACTGGTTATTCATAACATGTATACCTAGGCCTTAATTTAAGCAGGATGCATGAAATTATTATCGATTTATCAAATTTCATCATTTTTGAAAATATTAAAATGCAATTATCGTAGGTAGAAACAATCTTTAAAAACATTCCTCCCACACCCCTTCCCATGGTATATAACGTCCTTGGACGGACAGACGTATGGGTAATTCTAAGTCCCTGGCCTTTGTCCGAAACGGCGGGCTACAAAAACAAATAGACAAAGAAAAAATCCGGTTTAAGACTGTTTAATTCTACATGAACATAAGATATACATGATAAATTGTATTTACAACACAGTACATTTCTATCTACAATAATAATTTACAAAATGAATCTTGTCACTGGAGTCAATCAATACATATATTTCAAACGTTAGACTAGCGTTCAAGTCACGCGGGCAATTCATAGAAAAATATTACATATATATCTGGCAGTGGATAGGCACACCATGCATGTAGCGTAGATATCACACGAGGAAATCATGTACAAAAAATTATGATTTGAAAAATATTTGGTCAGTGGTTGAATTTGATCGACACAGTTAAAGTACTAAGAGAAAGTCAGATAACTAATGCAAACACAGAGATGTTGACCCAACGTCAGTGTAACGTTAGCCCAGCGTCTGCGACGCTGGACCAACGTGAAACCGACGTTGGTTGAATGTCTCGTGTTTACTAGGGCTTTAATTGGCAGTATTTGAGATTGGGAATCTGGTGGTTAAAACTGGTGGCATTGTGGATACAGGAGGCGCGTGGACGACCTCTCCGCTGTGTTTGATCTCAGCTCTCACTCTGATGGTGACAGCCAGCAGGAATATACTGAGCACACATATCACAGCTATCAGACGATTCCTCAAGATACCAGACGACGGTTTGCCGGACTTTCTGTTCAGCAACAACTCTGACTCCGTGCTGACCCCGCTGTGCGTTGATGACCCGTATATTGATGTGCCGGATTGGTGGGTCAAATCCACTGCGGATACAAAATAACAAGCTATCATGTGTTTATTCATGTCTGAATTATAGAATGTTTTTGTAAGTGAGTTGAATTAAGATTTGGTTTGTACAATTATAGGACGTAACGTGCAGTCATGCAGTTTATTATGGAAACTTAAAAATAATTGATTTCTGAGATATGGTGATGTCAGCGTTATTGTGTCAAATTATTTGGGTGATACATTCTAATTCCAAGCTTTTTTCAGCCTTAATGACTTTAGGTTTGACTCACGAGATTGATTGTGAGTTAATTTTCTAAAATGACTGGACTGAATTGAGCAAAAATCATGTGACAATTTTTGTCATATATTCGGCAGTTAGGGGTTGCTTTATCTATGCAGCTCTAAACTTCTTATATAAAATTAAATATGTATTGCTTTATATTTACCTATACTACCAGGAGTGGATCTTGGTGTGAGCCCACTTGCCGACCCAGGATGTACATGAGGCACATCTGGTTCTGGTGTACTGCTGCGCTCTATTGTGCGCAGTTTAGCCTAAAAAACAAACATTATAAATAATAGTCAGAAGAAGCCTTTGTAGATTGCACAGTAAGAGATGAATCCACGAGGACTGGGTTCGAGTCCCGAAGCAGAGGATATCATTGTAACAACAGCAGCGTCACAACTTCTCTAATGAGTAAACAAAAAATTATGTTCTTAGTACGATAATCATTATAATTGTGGTATTTATTTCAAGGTGGACGTTAAAAAATAATGGTAAATACTACCATAGACTGGAATTAACACAATCATGCAAAATGTCACTTATATATAAGCCTAGTAAATTGACAATCTGCCAATCACAAATTACAAACAACGAAAGTGCAAGACAATGAACGAGTGACGGGAAACAACGAAAGAGCGATGAGAAACAACGACACTGTGAAGCAACGGGAAAAGGGAGAGAGAGACGATTTAACGAAACCGTGTAACATGTAAAGGTCAAAGACGAGATGTCATAGGTAGCTACTTCCCATATGAGGTACTGTATTTGATATAGTTAAGCTTCTCATTAATGCTGTGTAAACAACACAAAGTGTATAAGCAGATTCAACATGACTTATATCTACTGTACGTATTTTAACAAGTTTTAAAATCAGACATGACATTCAACATGGCTTGTTATCAGTTCTTAATAATTGTATCATACCTGCGCCACTTCTGTATCCTATTTTATCATAGATATGATGATTAAACTAATGACATTACTTGTTGCAATTGGACGCCTTTATGCATAATTTGACCAAACCAGAGACGATTGTTTTGAAATTAATGCAGTTGAAGGAAAATGTCGAGTTATAACACACGATATCCACATTCTTTATTAAAAAAATATCCGCACCTTGTAGTAACCGCGGTTCCGCGCCTCGCTGCCGCGAATTCATTGTAAATTGGAATATATTACACAAACGACAATACAGACCATCTATATTTTCTGCAGATCTATCATCCAGTCCTGGAGCCTCTATTATAAAATATGCGCAGTTTTTTTGATAGTTTAGGTGAAATCACGAGGCCTACGAAACTGAAGGGAGGAATAAAGGTGTGGGCTGGTACAGTTGTGCATAAACTAATTTTAATATTTTGATTTCTGCACTAGTGAACCAAGCCACATTTATTGTAAATTAAACAAATAAGGAGAAACATACAATGATAAACATATTATAGTCTCTCTACATCTATTGTAGATCTACTTCTGAAGGTTATGAAGTTTCTGTAGTAAAATATATTTGTGCATAAAGCAATTTAATAAAATTACATGTGCTGGCTTGCCCCGCTCCACCAGGTGGCGTTTTACATGAATCCCAGGATTTAGGGTTGCTAAAAAAGGATATGCAAAATATTTTGTCACTTGGCACACCTATTGTTAACTCATTTTCAAATTTTCTGTCTTCAGCTACACAAAGACCTGACATCGTTGCATGAGTGGTCAATAAAGTGGAGTATGCGGTTTTATCGCCAAAAATGTTACATCATGAGCGCGCCTGGCAGATATACATGTCAGCCTTCATATTTCTACCAAATAAAAGGCAAAGTCCTGCAACAGGTACAGTCTACCCCGTACCTAGGCATTGAACTCTCCGAAGATACGACCTTCGAGCGGCACATCGCAAAACAGTAACAAAGACTAACAAAATGCTACCGTTAGGCCTTGTACAGAGAAACCTTCGTAAATATTCAGAACGCCTTAAATAACTTTCATATACAGCTCTGGTACGGTCGGGTCTTGAATATGAGGCTTGTGTGCGGGATCCATCTAAGCAGAAGGATGTGGACAACTTGGAACGAGTGCAACGCAGAGCTGCAAGGCTCGTGAAAGGAGTGTACAGACGAGGGCCTGAAGTGAGTGTGAATCAGATAGTCCAAGACCTAAGGTGGCGATCCAGCGCTAGGCTGACTATGTTCTACAAGGCGATAAATGGTGATGTGGCCATACTCATAGATGAACTTATTACAAAAAACCAGACACCTGCGACGCATGTGAAGAAAAAGAAGAAGGGGGTTGGCTCAGTTGTGCATAAAGGCGTCCAGTTATGCTATTACTAATGGTGTATAAGATATTGTGGGGAGCCTCCGCAACCGAGAGGTAGCGTGCTCGGCCTCGGACGCGAATTTCAAATTCTTTGTCTGGAGGGCAGTGTCATCTCATCCATCTCACCATCCCCGGGAGGCCTAAAATCCCATTTATTTCATGTCATTACCTGAGCCACTTCAGTATCCCAGCTGATCCTGGAAATGATGATTAAACTGATGACACCTCGTATAAATAAGGAGACGACTAGAGCCCACCAGAATCCTGCAACATAACACACAGAAAAATGTTTTAAAACCCAATCAGAGATCTAGGTGACAATTTAAAAAAGTTACTTATTTAACATTAAAACAAGTTTCAACCCATCCATCGTGAGCTGAGAGCACACTTGACTCATTTGTACCGGAGTTGATTATACTATTTCCTCTTGAAGTAAATTTATTGAAAATATGTGTGGTGAATTTATATGACTATGGAGGTCAAAGGGTTGAGCAGCATGTTTAACACTTTGAATCCCATTTTCGTAAATACACCGTTAGACATATCTTCAATATCAAACATCTAAGCGACAAACACGACCATAATATTTTATAATTCGTTTGACAAGCAGATTAAATCACTGCTAGTGGGAATGAAATCAATGTTTAGCCCTTTAACCGTCGGTGCCACATATGTTCGGGGTTTCATTTTTTATTAGCACCTTAAGTACCACATTTTAGAGATAAAAGATAAAATTAAAGATAAAATGTCACATAAATCAGCAAAATTTGAAAAGAGTTGACCTCCATTTTGTCAAAACTGGATAATTTTCACTCACTTGAAGTTGTGGATCGCGTCAGCGAGACACAACTTCAAGTGGGTGAAAATTCAGATAGAATAATTTGGCGGTTACATAAAGATTAGCAAATAATGTGGTCTTAAATTAAATAAATATGAGTAATTTTCACCCACTTGCAGTTGTGGGTCGCGGTAGCGAGACACAACTTCAAGTGGGTGAAAATTAAAATTGCATGAGTTGACGCTTTAAGCGTTAAAAACTTACCTCCTAATCCCAGGTCTGTTAGGAACATGAGCGGGATTCCAATGCCGAATGTAGATATGAAGAACATGATACTGGCAATAGATCCCCATGTCTGTCTGCCACAACCACGGAATATGCCAGTAAAAAGACCCTGAAATAAATACATTAGTCAAAACTAAACCACAGCATCTGATCACTAACATCATAATACAGTTGTGAATTGTGAGAAGAGATTAAACTACAAACAATCAGTAGCTTTACCGTAGACATGCAAACCTCATAATATTTATTTTTTTTTCTCAACACTAAGACACACTATTTTGAACAGATCAAAGTAGTACAAGAAATATAAGATACTCGAGTTGGAGAAGATTTAAATTGGTATTTTTAAGTTAAATAAGTATCTTACGTTGACATAATCCAGTGTCATATAAATGCCCAGCACAGGCAACAAACCACTGCACATATCTACAACATCTCTGAAAAAAAAGAAGAAAAAGTACATGTTACCAAAAGACTGTGCAGTAAGCATATGAAATCCCTCGACACTAAACATTATGCCACGTTGTCCATATTCACAGCAATGATAAGGACCCAATGCCAGCAATTACACCAACATTGGATTACTGTTCCGATTTGTTGCTGGGTTATCGTTTTTAACCCTTTCATCCCTGAATTTTCCATTGTCATCTCATCCACCACAAGCCGGGAATTGCTGTCGCAATTCTCGACTTGTAGTGGATGAAGGTGATTTGAAGTGGGTGAAAAATAAAAGAAAACTACCATGTATTGGTAAACCATTATCATGGAAATTTTCATTCTAAAACCCTTAGTTGTAGGAAAATAAATCTGTTTTCAGGGATGTAAAATGATGCTTTAATGCATCGTGAGGGCTCAAAGGGTTAAAAGCGGGTCTGAAAATAGTCATACCATTATAGAAATATGTTCGTGAATGTATGTGAAAAACTACTGTCACCTTGATCCCAGAAAATAGTAAAGGTTATCATTTTCACAGAATTTAAAGGAGGTTATGTTCTCATCGGTGTTTTTTTTTTTTTGATTGTCTGTTTGTGTGTCCGTCCGTCTTCATGATTACATAAAAAATAATAAATGAATTTGCATGAAACTTTTACCAGGGGTGTGTCTCGGGGCAATGATCCAATACAAAATCAGTACGGCCGAGGAGGTTTGTAGTCTCTGAGTGTCTAGTTTGTTAGATATTCCTCACTATAGATGCATTTGTATATGACAAACTGCAGTTTTTAAGCACTTTTAAAAGTTAAGACAATTTCAATTAATTATATTGCGCATCAAGAGGTGATATGTTGTGATAACCATATTGACTCAAGGTCACCTAGGGGAGGTATTAACCCTTCAACCGCCGGTCACGATTATATTCCATTTTTCATTATTTATTAGCACATTAAGCACCGGTTTTAAACATGTTAAATATAAAACGTGACATCACTCAGCAAGATTTGAAAAGAGTTAATCTCCATTTTGTCAAATCTGGCTAATTTCCCCCCCCCCTTGAATTTGTGGATCGCGTCAACTTAACTTGGTGGTTAAAGGGTTACTAAATAAATAATACCCATATATAATAACGCAGTGTAAAAAAGTGTAAAAGAGTTAACATACGTGTAATAAGACACAAAAAGCACTGGGAAAGTTGAGGGCAGATAAGGTAATAATCAGAAGGATATTTGACAAATAAAATAAAGTGAATGAATTCATCATAATAACGTGCATATATCAAAAAGCGTCCCGTCATTTGCAGTAAGAGTTTTTATGTTTGATGAGTGTTGGATTAGATCATTTACACAAAAAGGGGACACTTTTTTCACATTTGTGTCACCAGGAGACATAGAGTAAGTGTACGTTATATGTACAGATCCTAGAGCTGGTTATACTTACTGTTCATTGGTAAAGATTCTGGGGAACTGATTACGCAGCGTAATCAACAACGTCCCTACTATAACTCCCATAATACCTAAAAACACGCACATGATGGGTTAATTCAGCTAAAAAAAAATGGAATGAGTAATCGATTCCAAAAATTGAGAGTCACAATTAGACCAATGTACAACTGTGATTTAGTGATTACATAGATTAGATTGAATATGCATTTAAAAGCCCTTGGACAAATTATGCTCAGTCTGTTGTGTCAGCTGTGATGGTGTACTTACAGGTAACAGTCATGGAGACTCTAGTAGCAGTCTGAGCTCCCGCAGCGCTCCCCGCACCCAGGTGATAGCCAACACGGATACACGCTGCCAGGGACAAACCCAGGGGGATCTGCAATATATATACTCAGATATAAAACAGAGATATTTTTATTGTATTTAAAAATTATTGTTTTGATAATGCTCAATTTTAAGTATAATTACTATTCAAAATAAAAAAGAAGACGGAACTTTTTTTGATGCTTTGGTATTTCTTCTTATCCATTATACATCTAAATGTGAATTGCTAAGGTAATCACATCTTGCCGAGGCAATGCCAGATCCATGCAGGCCGTAGGTCTGGCCTTGGCATCATAAGCACACCGACGCTACACAAGGAGAGAGGGGTGATGATAACTTGAATAGTAATCAGCGGCGGTAAATGACGTCAGTGTTTAGTAGACGCACTGTAAGAGGTCACACTCGGGTCAGGAGACAGACGCGTCTGATGTTGATGTGATTGGTGAGAGAGAAGCTTGCGGTGGACGCATAGCATCTGATTGCTGATTCAAGGAGTTTGCCTGCGGCATACAACTTGATAGCCCAGGGTATGGTAAACCAAACATTAAATTGATCAACTGAGAGGCTCGTACGTACTGCGCGGGGATTCACTTTAGACGTCAGAATCTGACGTCTGTAGACGTCAGATTCTGATGACTAAAGTCGATCCCCACAGTGTAAGAGTAAAAATATTTATAATGATCGTAGACCCATCACATAAGTTTTCAAATGAATCAGAAAGAGCAAAACAAGACATTCACGATGATTTCGAATTAAATAAAACCCTTTGGACTCAATGATTAACATAAAAATTATTGAGCGCTTTAGGGGTTAATTGTTGAGTATTGATGCTAACAATTGTATTAAGTGAAAAACACACCAACGCGAACGAGAGCGCGAATACGCGTGCCAAATTATGAAATACACTATTTTATCATTGCCAAAACATATAAGCGCGAACGCGAGCGCGAAGGGTAACGCGAACAAAATAAAAACTGTCATATTTTCTTCGCGCATCGCGCCGGTTATTCGCTTGGAAAATCCAGACATATGACGTCACTACCAGAATGAGCACTCGGAAAAGAGAAAAACGTTTGCGTTGGTGTGTATACAGTGAAGCGAACTTCGTATTGCTCAAACGATAGAGTAATCTAGTGTTTATTTTCTACTGCTATGATTTGATGATTACAGATATATACAACACATGGCGTCTCAAAACACAAAGATGAGGATGTTAGTGAACTCACCATGTAGCAGAACATTTCTAACTGGAACAGAATAGACTGTGAGGCAAGCTGTGTGGTTCCCAAAATACCTGTATACAAAATAGCAATCAATGCGTGTTTTCAAATCGGACAAGTGTTGTTACTCCAGCTTCTCATGAATTATAAAGCGTGGATAAGCTTGCAATAGTGAACAATCAGAGCCACGTTTGTAACCCGAAAGCGATATTATTCAGGTTACAAAAAAACAGTGGGTTTTGGTGGTTTATGGATCAAGTGTAGAAATTATAAAATTATCAGTTTTGCTTAAATAAATGCTTATTCAACCCCATTAAATATGTCAACGGGGGACCGACTTTAGACGTCATAATCTGGCCTCTATACAGGTCATATTATGACGCTTAAAGTCGGTCCCCGCACTGAAACAGTAAAAGATTTATTATAGCCGTAGACCGTATGGCCGTAAACTGACATTCATCAAAATACACGTAAACGTGTGGATCTCAGGTCAATATCAAGTGAATATTATAGAACAGATTTGAAAAGCGTTTTATTCATTCATTTGCTTCAGGAATACAGATGTTAAAAGGCTAAACATGATGGATTACCACTAAGCAAGCATAATTTTAAACATGTTGAATATACCTTACCTTAAAATTCTTTCATTTCAATTTTGCTCAAATTTTCTCACATGCTCATATTCAATTACATTTGTTCCTATCGGGATATTTATTTATACGACAAACACAATTTACAATAGTCCAGTTGCTGCTCTTATATGTTCAATGGGGACCTAGGAATTATGAGAATTGTAAGATGTTTCGACTGATTCATATTATTATGATGAACAAATTTAGGTTTGTTGCCCAAGTGGCAACTTTGGGCAACTTTTTTTATTAGCATAATTAAAATAATTAGCATAATCGGCTTAATCTGCATTATGATCCAATGTAAAATGTTACTTTTGAACCAGTGGCTGCAGAAAAAATGGCCAATATCAAACTTGTGTTCAGATCAAATAAAAAAAATCACTTTTAATCTTATATGTATCCTCTGCCTCGCTGATAAACGTTTTTCCTCCGTCCGTCGTGCCGTCCATTCACCCTTGGCTAATTCATATATTATTAACTGTTCCAGCTACAGCGTTCACATTTGTATCTGGTGAATATCTCTCGTTGAAATTCGAACATGGGTGATCTTGTCCTATTTTTGCAGATCATACAGGTCAAAGGTCACGCTTGCCTTATATCATATCGATATATAAAACACCGTTCTAAAAAACCGTTCGGGTTACAGTGTCCCAGTCTGCACCACTGGTGTATCTGGTGAATATCTCGGTCAAGCTGAGATATAGGCGACTTTTACATATTTTTATGGCAATGGGTCACAACTAAAGGTCAAGGTCAATGCTATATAATTTTATCAAATTGATATTTAAACAACAAATGCGAGAGTTTGCTGTATTGTGGTCCTGTCGGTCCAGTGTTTCAGGGCTTCAAGATTGACTTATAATTTTAGTTACAGGTCACGATTAAGCCGAATATGTCAAGGTCGTCAGACAGTACGTGATGTAACTGTATGTATAGTTGATACAGGCACACAAAATAAGTTACTTTTTCAATTGTGTATCAGGCTTTGTTTGCACGTTTTATCATCATTCGGCAGCAGCGAAACATTCAACTCCTCTCAGTGTTTCAGTACGAACTTGACCCTGTACAACATTCTCTGGTCGATGAATTTTGATATCTGCTAGGCGGGGGCCCTAGGGTAGTGGTTAGCACCGCTGCTTTTCACGCTAGAGCTCGTGGTTCGTTTCCCAGTCTCGGCGGTTTGAAAGAAACAAAGATGGTTCTTCCCCATCCACTTGTGAAACTCAGTATTGTGGGGAGCCTCTGTGACCGAGAGGTAGCGTGCTCGGCCTCAGACCTCCAGGGTTTGAATTTCGAATCCTGTGTCTGGAGGGCAGTGTTATCTCACTCATCTATCTCACCATCTTCAGGAGGTTCTCCTGGCTCAATTTAGCCTGTATGTGCACAAAAGTGCATTTGGATATCTGCTAAAGGGAGACAAGTCTGTACTGATAAAACGTTTGGGAAGTGATAGCGAAACTGTCCCAAAACCAAATGTGTTGCTCGTTGATCACATGTATGGCGAACGTCAGGAACAGTGGCAGACATTGCGGGCAGTTGCAAGGCATGCCTCACTAGTGGTGAAAAGTACCAAGGTGCAACTTTCTTTATCATCTTTGCTCAATAGGTAAATGCAGAATTAAGTGCCATAGATCATGAGGCTGAAATAACCTTGGTAAGCTACATGTTGTAATTTGCTGAAAAAGGTGAGGCACATGTGCTGATGGAGAAGTGGGACAGATCAGTGCTTGATATTACCACCATGCTGTCATTACGCTGAGAGTGAAATGCCAGGTCTGTGACAGTGCGACACGGTTTCTTTCCCATATGGAAAGGGCAAGGTCCCAGCATTAAAACTACTCCAATATTCCTGCACTAGCTGAGGTACTGGGGGAACAGGATGTCACACAAAGTGATTTGATGGATATATGTCAGACATTTTTCTTATCGGTCTATTCAGAGAATCTATCGCAAAAACCTCCTACACTGAATTTCCTGCCCCCCCCCCCCCCCACCCCGTACGGATATGAACATGGATCTCCATAATCGTCGCGCTCGTCTCCAAATGCTTTTGTGGAAAGATGTCGCTCCGTAAGTGTCACTTATCAGAAGCAACTCAAGATATCGCCAACTTTGGCTGGCAGATTGCAAGACGTTCGCAAGTGATGAAATTTACTTCCTGAGCTTCTTGGTGTTATCAGTCTAATAGATATTGTGGGGAGCCTCCGCGACCAAGTGGTATCGTGCTCGGCCTCAGATCGCCAGGACTCGAATTTCCTGTGTCTGGAGGGCAGCGTCATTTCATTCATCTTACCATTCTCAGAAGGTTTCTATGGCCCAGTTTAGCCTATATGTGCACAAAGGTGGCCTAAAACTCATGTTGGGGAGGAAGAGGGGGTGGGGAGGACGAAGTCTGGGGGATAGAAAACAATGAACTGTTTTTTTCTATATATATAAAATCGTACATGCAGTTTTGGGATGTTAGAGTATGTTTTAATGGTTTGTTATATCTGTGTTTTTCACACCTTGCCAATAACACCCAGGTAGACTGTGTTAATTTTATGGAGAACTTTTTTTCGGCAAAATGATAATTTCACTATTTTTATTGAAACAGTCATGTGGTGTCATTATTGAAACAGTCATGTGTTGTCATGTCGTGATAATTATGTGAACCTCCATCAGCCTTTAAAATTATGTGGCCCACGACACGAAAACCGTTTTTTTGCAAGAAAGTATAATGCGCTGTCTATTTACGTATGTAGCCCTACTGTAGTCCATGTGTAGCTTCAGGTTAAACAAAAAATTGAATGAAAATCGCCATTGAAAGAATGTTTACCTCTAAATTGCGCCAGAATGCAGTTAGAGCCTATTTTTCAACATCTCTGCGGGATGCCCCCAGCCCCCATATTACATTTAAGGATGGTCGTTCTGTACTCCCCCCCCCCTCTTGTCTTGGTTTGTATACAGACCTGTGAATGACTCAGCGGTAGGCATATGGCTAATAAGGCCTATGCTTACTGTAGGCAAAGTTAGACTATAGTAGGTCTAAGGGTTTTATTGTAATAGTGAAGCAAAAGAACCAAACTGTTTTAATGTTTGAAGTATAACAATTGTTGGCCTATATCTACATAGCCTATAAATAATGAGCTGCAAGAAAAATATAATTGTCATTCTCGTGTTTGCTAACACAATAATTACATATTATAATCTATATAACGTAACTACTAAGCCTACCCCCTAAATGAAAACTCCTGTAGATATGTATATATTTGGGCATACACTCAATTCTGTTGAGTCTAACTTCAGATTAAATTGCAATTTATCTATGTCTAACGTTACTTTTTTACACTGATTAGATCCTGGGCACTGCCCATTTGGTCTGAATTATATGGAAATGTGGTATTGGAGATTTGTGTACGTCCATTGTGTACGATTTGTGTACGTTTGTTTGTTCATTAATCCATTGGGAACATGAATCAATCAAAAAACCTTACACTTCTCACAATTTCTAGGTTCTATGGACGGCAACTGGACTACAATGCCGCTTTTGACGAGTGTTCGAAATTATCAAATGCTCAATTCAATACTCATGTGTGAAACTGAATGATTCAGAAAGCTGAACATGTATGAGCATGATAAACACAACGATTACCTGCAATGAAGATAGCTATTTCAAAGCTTCCCCATTCGAGTCCTGTCATGGCGAGGCCTGATACAGCTAGCTCAGTGAAGGCTCCCCAGTCCTGAAGACATTCCCAGTCCCAGCCTGTAAAACAAATTAGTAAGAGTACAATCATACAGTGAACCTACGTTAACTTTCTAAGCGCCAAATTAATCAATTTTAATTTTTACCAAATCCACTTAAAGTTGGGTCTCGCTAACGCGATCCACAACTTTAAGTGGGTGAAAATTATTCAAATTCGACTAAGTGGAATCAACGATTCTCAAATCCTGCTGCTTTATGTCACGTTTAAAAGCCGATTTTCTTTGTGCTGATAAATAATTATTACAAGCAAATATCGTGACCGGGGTTAAATCATAATTTGTTGAACGTGTCGTGTTTGTTGGCATGATATTGAACCAACATTTATCCATCATTGGGTGAACATCACAAGTGTGGTGGCGGCAATTGCAATAAATATTTTTCCTCTCCGTGTTGGTGAGGTTGAGTGGGATCATACGGAATCAAATAAAATGCAAACAGTGTATCATATACATGTATTACGTTTTCTTCAGATTCGCTTTATCCACTCATCTTGAATAATTTCTCATTTTTTAATTTTTCTCATTTTTTACACAACATATATTTCTCCTACATGTTATTTTACTCAGTAAAACGTCCAACAATTAAACGTTTTTTTAATTTTTTTGGTATGAGGACTTTACAAAATGGCATTTGCAATACTGCTAATATATTTCACTGACTTATCAGAAAATAGCTCTTCCACAGGCAATAACAATACATAACAGTTACTATAAACATAACCGCCAGATTACTTAAAAATAACTGGTCTGGGACAGAGATAGAAAAAACCACGGGTGATACGTGGTTTTCGAAATATCCTGTTCACAAATGAAATCAATCAGATCAACATAATCACCTTGGAAAGAGTAGCCTGAACCAACAGCGGACTAAGCCTATATCCGTAATCAGCGCGGATTACGGAGACAAGAGCCACCTGGTGAATAACTATAAACACGAAAAGGGTTCTCAAGAGTGGACGAAGACTTTAAGGAAATCAATGGAGCGGAACGGCAGTCCAATGATCGCCAATTAAGTGCCTACAAAATAACGAGTATTCGGCTCATCGAGTATCCTGTTCACAAGGATACAAATAATATATTGACATCAAATAAGCGAAGAGAAAACGACCAGAATATCTAAAAAAAAAATTGTAGATTTTGTAGTAGGCTTGGCACCTGCGGCGACGACAACGGCAACGGCAGTATCCAATGACAACACATGACTACGAGTTATGCATTGTAATTAAAATGGATACAGAAAAAATAGTTAATTTGTTGTGAAGCAGCTTTACATACCAAACCACGTATCTTCGTAGACCTTTGTTACAATGATATAGATGAGAGTGGCTGAAAACATCCATGTATGAGCTGCCACAATGGCATAGGCTGAACCTCTGTAAACAATAAGAAATCTTATATTATTAACTCCATAACGTCCATGTATGAGCTGCCACAATGGCATAGGCTGAACCTCTGTAAACAATAAGAAGTCTTATATTATTAACTCCATAACGTCCATGTATGAGCTGCCACAATGGCATAGGCTGAACCTCTGTAAACAATAAGAAATCTTATATTATTAACTCCATAACATCCATGCATGAGCTGCCACAATGGCATAGGCTGAACCTCTGTAAACAATAAGAAATCTTATATTATTAACTCCATAACATCCATGTATGAGCTGCAACAATGGCATAGGCTGAACCTCTGTAAACAATAAGAAATCTTATATTATTAACTCCATAACATCCATGTATGAGCTGCCACAATGGCATAGGCTGAACCTCTGTAAACAATAAGAAATCTTATATTATTAACTCCATAACATCCATGTATGAGCTGCAACAATGCCATAGGCTGAACCTCTGTAAACAATGAGAAATCTTATATTATTAACTCCATAACATCCATGTATGAGCTGCCACAATGGCATAGGCTGAACCTCTGTAAACAATAAGAAATCTTATATTATTAACTCCATAACATCCATGTATGAGCTGCCACAATGGCATACACTCTAAACAATATAGGTTCTTTAGCAGGAACTTTTCAGTACTATTACCATGCAACCCCAGGAGAACCCTTGCAGGGTTCTCCTGGGGTTGCATGGTAATAGTACTGAAAGGTTCTTTTTGAGGAACCTATATTGTTTAGAGTGTAGGCTGAACCTCTGTAAACAATAAGAGTCTGATTAAAACAGTATCCACATAACAATCAAACAAGTGAATGTGTGTGTGAGCAGCTACATGTAGCATGTCGAGGGCTGTATCTCTAGGACAATCTTATCACGTCTATGGCCGTTTTTAATCTTTTTTTAACCTTTAGACAAGGATGTTTGAAGGCGAAATAAGAATTGAATTTGCAAAAAATGCCGTAACCCTCAAAGCGCTGAATTTTTTTTGTATAAACCATGGAAAACAAGGTGTTTTTTTTCAATTTGAAAACCTCATAAATGTCTCAGTTAGGTCTTTCTGATTCATTTGAAAACCTATGTTATGGGTCTACGGTCATTAGAAATATTTTTACGCCTTAAAGTGCGGAGATTGACTTTAGTCGTCAGAATCTGACGTCTTTAGACGTCAGATTCTGACGACTAAAGTCGATAACCGCGCTGTAAGGGCTAGCCCCTAGAACATTGATGTCGACTACAGTAGACATTCTGTGTTTTAATTAGCCCCTGCATACCTGGTATAAACCCTGAAAACCAGTTGTTAAAACTAAAATATGTCTTATATCTTGAAACACTGATATATTTTGGGTCCTACTTTTCACAAATCACATACATTTTCAGTCAATTAAAGTTGTGTGTCGCGGCAGCGAGACACAACTTTAAATTACTGAAAATGCCACTTGCATAGCTAAGAGTTCTTGGGGTTGATAATATGGTAATTCAAATTATAAAAATATAAGTTATTTTCAACCACTTGAACATGTGGGTCGCGGTAGCAAGACAACATTAAGTGGGATCGGGTTACTTTCTCTAATTTAACGTTTTAATGGTTACCAGGTTAAAATAGGCTACAGCTGAAAGACACTTTGACCACATCCCAGCAAACAAGGCGTTGACTCAATGTTGTTTTAATACAATACATTAAAGCAGCATTGGTGGAAATTATCGTGCCTGCTGTAATATCATTCATTCCATAGATATAGAGAAACTATATCTATGATTCATCCGGCGTTTACCAAGATTAATCAGGTTGTTGATTAAGCCCGAAAAATATGAATATGTGTGCGAGGCATCGAAGCTTATTGAAATCAGAGAAATACAGTTTTTACTTGAAAAAAAACAGTACATATACATTTTATTTATCTTTATTTATGTTAAAACGAAATTATCGTAAACATCATTTTCCAGAAACTTAAAATACGAACAGAGCATTGGCAGGCTTCTTTAATTCACGTATGTTTATAATGATTATTTATGTGTTTTAACTATACTCACTGTGTTCCGAGGTCAAGATGATAAACGAGTAGGTAATGAAGAGGAGCGGATATGAAATTACTGATGAGAGAGATGATCAACACAGGCATAATGTACGTCTGAAAATACATACCAATATATGTACAAGCAGTGTGGCATTAAAACACATGTTCATAAATATACAACATTCATTATATCAGGATCTCCTGGTGATTGATTGAAAATACACAAGTTAAATGTAGATAACGATTACCCCATTAACAGGAGGTCAACGATTTTGAAATCTCGTTGATTGATGTCACATTTTATCTCTAACATGCTCGAAATTCAGGTGTTTAAAGTACTAATACAAAAAATATATATATATATATTATCGAAACCGACATTAAAGAGTTAATCTAGCCTTCTGCCTGGTGAGCTGATGGCGGTATAGCATGTCACCTGACATTTTATTCAGCTCATCTCCACTTTCGGTTTCTTTATTATATAAAATGTCAATATAATAAAATATCTGTGCCCACGGAAGTAAAGTTGACCTTTGTTTTATTTTCAGTCACGATTAACACATATAACCATTAGTGAATAATACTATGCATTGTAGATTAACATTATTGAAAAAACATTCTGCTTTATTTTTACATGATCAATTGTACTCTGCCCAATATGTCTAAAAGACCAACTGTCCAATAGAAATATTTAGGTGTCATTAAAATTGTAAATAGCTTAATCACACTTTTCAAAAATGTTCGTCTGCAGTGTCACGAATAAAATTAATTATCTGTATAGCTGGATCAGTCATATTAGAACAAATCACTGTGCTTTTTTTCTCACATATCGTTAATTTGCTAAGTTTGCATTTTCTTTTCAATAAATTATTATTTCAATAAAAAAATATTTATTATGATCAATTCTATATCTTTATATGACCAGTGTAGGTGTGCTTATCATAAAAATCATTTTAAGAAACAACGAACATTCATGTAGAGTATAGTACATGAATCGGTATCTTCAGAACGTTCTGTTAAGTAGACTACACTGAGTACACATTGTGTTGAGAGTGCATCTTGTACGGTGGTGATGCATGTATCCGTTGTGTTATCATGGTTATCTTATTACAAAAATCAGATTCGAATATAAGAGAAAAATACACAAAATAGACATAAACGACATTGGTGGTTTTCTTGACTAACAGTCACATAACAAGTGATCTACTAGGAATCACACCTGCATGGTGATGAGGGTATTTATATATGGATTCCAGCACTACAACATGTACAAGGGTTGTCCAAGATAAGATTTCCTCCTCAATCGTCAATAGGGGTGAAAAGGCCAAGAAGGGATCATCAGTGATTATAGTGACAAACAAAACTCACGTAACAGGTCAATATCCATATTATAAGAAAAGAAGGCAGCTATCTCATTATGTGCATTAAATCAACTGTTCGAAACTCGAATCTCAATTTACAATATAAAAATGACAAAATGAAGTCAGCATGTTAGCATGACTAGTCTCTATTGTTGACTAATGTCAAAACATGTGTTTTTACCTGATTTTGTAGATATTTTGATAACGGTGTAAACATGAAGAACATCTGAAACAAATGTAATATGAATTGCATTAATTCTGGTTAATTTCACATTTTATATTTGGATTTTATGTATTTGGTTGGCACATCTAATCTAAATGGATAGGCACGTGGAATGATTATGATTATACTTATATAATAATTTCAATACTCACAAACACAGCTGGAAGACAAGTCAGTACGTAATCACCCGCCAACCTGCAACAGTACTCATGTATAATATACGTTTGACATGCATAGTTAACCTCTACAGCGCTGTAATATTTTATATAAACCATGGAAAACAGAAGGTTTTTTTACTTTGAAATCATCATAAATGTCTTAGTTAGCTCTTTCCGATCCATTCGAATACCTGTGTCATGGGTCTGCGACAATTATACATATTTTAACCCTTTCAAGACTGAATTCATCATCATCCACTACAAGCCGCGAATTGCTATCGCAATTCTCGACTTGCAGTGGATGAAGATGACTTGAGGTGAATGAAAAATCATCTAAAATTGCTACATATTGGAAAAACAGTTTCATGAAATTTTTATTCTAAAACCCTTAGTTGTAGGGAAATTAAGCTTGTTTTCAGGCATGTAAAATGATGCTTTAATGCATCGTGAGGGCTTAAAAGGTTAATTATTTCAGTACGGGGAGCGTTTTCATATGTCAAAATGGAGGGGTTAACAAGAACACACACAATAAGAGGCCGTCAGCAAAGTATGATCAAATTGATAAAAGTATCATAATAGTAAAATTAATGAAAACAATAAGTCCACCATTGTTTTATGTCAAACAAACGGCTACTTGACTACACTTGACTTGTTTTGGTGAAGCATACATCTGTCATGTTAGGCCCAAAGGAGATGGCGACACAGTGACTTACTTTGCGACTATCTCATCCTCTCCAATGCCTCGGAATATTCCTTCACAATTAATCTGGATGGCCCAACACAGCAAGCAGGAAAGAGCAAGGAATAGTATACCTGAAAACCAACAAGCGCAACTAGACTCAACCAACAGTTTACATACTCATGAATATCTTAACCCTTTAACCGCCGGTGCCGAATATATTGGGTTTTTCACTCAATTATTACTACATTCAGTACTGCTTTTTAAGCGTGTTAGAGCCATAATGTGAAATCAATCAGCACGATTTGAAGAGTTGACCTCCATTTTTTTCAAATCTGAATAATTTTCACTCACTTGAAGTTGTGGATCGCGTCAGCGAGACACAACTTCAAGTTGGTGAAAATTCCAATTGAATAATTTGGCGGTTAAAGGGGTTAAAGACCCCATGTAGTCCCCAGATCTGCTCTACACAAACTCTTCTTTTATACTATTTTAGGGCTCAGCTCTCATTTTTAAACTTCTGGGATCGATTTTCCCAAATGTAAAAGTAGGGGGCGGAGCTGTTTCGTGACGTCCCAAGATATAGTCATGCCTCGCTGGTTACTATACATGATTATATAACTGACCAAAGTCAGTACGGAACGCCGGTCCAACGCTGCCTGCAGATCTAGCACCCCAGACGTGTTGGTCATCACCGCGACCGCTCCAGGCCAGCGTATAGCATTATCTCGCCTATTGTTCACCCTGACGGCATATTGGGATGTTTGAAATCTAGGTCATTTCATGTACAAATACAAGAAGCATGAAACATATACAGTATCAATGTTAATCCAGAATCAATAATGTGCAGTTTTTTTTATGTGAATTGAGATCCGCCCAGCCCAGAAAATAAATACTCTATTTTCAGTTTTTACTTTAAAAAAAAAAGATAATTAGAAAGAGAAACGAGCACGAAAGATAAACTCCGTTACCGCCAGTCAGTCTATTTAAATTTGATATAGATCAGCAAATTTTATCAAGAGCTGTCCTCATAACAAAGGACAGTTTATCATGCAAGGATTCCGAGATAATGAGCAAATTGGAAACATAATGACTACATAGCTGAGCATATTTGCCAAATTAAAAGAAGATGTCATGGAAATGTTTTCCTAAATAGTGCTAACAAACATGTATTTTCTTGTGGCCATAGTAATTAAAGAGTTAATGATATGGGCATCAAAATGTCAGCAGAAAATCTCCCAGTGGTAAGTGATGGCTATGTGAAGTATATGGAAGCAGAATTTGATAGATTAGCTATCATGCAAGATAGTAGAAATAATGAGAAAAAAATGATAAAAAATGGCTAGTCGGCCATTTTGAATTTTATTTCTGCGATATTTGTCATGAGTTATCCTTGTGTGATACCTTACATTTTGTTATATATTCATGGTCCAGTTATTTAGCTTTGTTTTCGAGGTACATTCCACTCAAATGAATTGCATCCACTGAAGTATCGCTAAGCAAAAACTGCATATGTATCAACAATGAATGACACGCCTACATGTATGTCAGATTGTTAATTTAATCTACGTGAATTAAATATACACATGACTTACTTCTCTGCAGAACGATGCCCATTTTCTGTGGATTAGAGCTGCCGTAAGTCTGGGCGAAGAGCGTGTCACAAGCAAACGCCAGTCCAACAGCAACACAGAATCCCGTCACGTTAATTGTCTGAGAAATCACAAAAGGAAGGCATCACATTCAGCGGGTCGATCAGCTAAACAACAACTATCACATTGATAAATCATAACATGAAGGCATCACATTCAGCGGGTAGATCAGCTAAACATCGACTATCACTTTGATAAATCATAACATGAAGGCATCACATTCAGCGGGTAGATCAGCTAAACAACAACTATCACTTTGATAAATCATAACATGAAGGCATCACATTCAGCGGGTAGATCAGCTAAACAACAACTATCACATTGATAAATCATAACATGAAGGCATCACATTCAGCGGGTAGATCAGCTAAACAACAACTATCACATTGATAAATCATAACATGAAGGCATCACATTCAGCGGGTAGATCAGCTAAACAACAACTATCACATTGATCATAACAAATCATAACATGAAGGCATCACATTCAGCGGGTAGATCAGCTAAACATCAACTATCACATTGATAAATCATAAGAGGAAGGCATCACATTCAGCGGGTAGATCAGCTAAACAACAACTATCACATTGATAAATCATAAGAGGAAGGCATCACACTAAGGGCGTAGATCAGCTAAACAACAACTATCAGATTGATAAATCATAACATGAAGGCATCACATTCAGCGGGTAGATCAGCTAAACGACAACTATCTCTATGATAAATCATGATATAAAGGCATCACATTCAGCGGGTCGATCAGCTAAACAACAACTATCACATTGATAAATCATAAGAGGAAGGCATCACACTAAGGGCGTAGATCAGCTAAACAACAACTATCAGATTGATAAATCATAACATGAAGGCATCACATTCAGCGGGTAGATCAGCTAAACGACAACTATCTCTATGATAAATCATGATATAAAGGCATCACATTCAGCGGGTAGATCAGCTAAACAACAACTATCACATTGATAAATCATAAGAGGAAGGCATCACACTAAGGGCGTAGATCAGCTAAACAACAACTATCAGATTGATAAATCATAACATGAAGGCATCACATTCAGCGGGTAGATCAGCTAAACGACAACTATCTCTATGATAAATCATGATATAAAGGCATCACATTCAGCGGGTAGATCAGCTAAACAACAACTATCACATTGATTAAACATAACATGAAGGCATCACATGAGGCGGGTAGATCAGCTAAACAACAACTATCACATTGATAAATGTTAAAATGAAGACATCACATTCAGCGGGTAGATCAGCTAAACAAACAACAACTATCACATTGATAAATCATAACATGAAGACATCACATTCAGCGGGTAGATCAGCTAAACAACAACTATCACTTTGATAAATCATAACATGAAGGCATCACACTCAGCGGGTCGATCAGCTAAACAAACAACAACTATCACATTGATAAATCATAACATGAAGACATCACATTCATTCTGGGAGTAGATCAGCTAAAAACAACTATCACATTGATAAATCATAACATGAAGGCATCACATTCTGGGAGTAGATCAGCTAAACAACAACTATTACATTGATAAATCATAACATGAAGGCATCACACTCAGCGGGTCGATCAGCTAAACAAACAACAACTATCACATTGATAAATCATAACATGAAGACGTCACATTCAGCGGGTAGATCAGCTAAACAACTATCACATCGATAAATCACAAAAGGAAGGCATCGCATCTAACTGATAGATCAGCTAAACAACAGCGCAGTGTATAGCATTGATAAATCACAAAAAAGAAGGTATCACATCATTAAAGCTAGTAGATCAGCTAACTATCACATTGATAAATCACAAAAAAAAGGTTTCACATTAAGTTGGTAGCTATGCTAGAACAGTTTTCACATCGAGAAATCACAAAGCGAAGGCATCACATGAAGCTACTTGATCAACTAAACAACAGTTATCAAATTAACAAATCACAAAAGAAGGCATCACATTAAGCTAATCATCTATCACACCTCAAAGGCTATACATCATGTACATTAAATAAATGTGATAGCAATGTTGGGCCAACAACAGTGTGGTGATAATCGCGTCTGGTGAAGCGAACATATTGTGAGCGACATGTTATCTAGTAGGAACTGTTTAAACACAACTAAAATACTCACAGATATAGCTAACGCTACTGCTCCCAGCTCGTACTTTCCTAGATGTCCACAGAATATTACGGCCATTATACCATTAAGAAATTGAAAGAGCTGCGTAAATGTCTGAAACAGTCCAACAGTGTGATTAATCATTATTTTTTTGAAATACAGAAAAATAATAATATTACAACTCTATTATCACAGTTTTTAAAATAGTAACGCTAATTATAATTACTTTTATAAAATGTAAGTGATTATCGTTATATAATATGTATGGTAAATGTCCTTACCATTGTCCACGCCAAGCTGATAATGGCTTTAAATTCATCTGTAAAACCATAAGGGAAGACGCGATACCAGCACCACGCGATACACCCGCAGCATCCTTCCTTTTCTGAAAAAAACATGGAATTAAAATTACACGAGGTACAATGATAGAAAGTGATGCACCGTCAAACTGGTGGTGTATTTCATTAGTCATGTTGCATAACTGATAGACATTGATCCAGCAAATACAATATTAAATACATTCTCATTAGAAATAAAATGGTATAATTCACCACAATACAAAAGATCTGGGCTGTCATTTCATATATGGATGTCATCATGCAAAAGTAGGCTAACCCACATTAAAAACACAATGAAAATATATGTCATTCATAACAACAACTTGATCAATATACGAGTTTCCCATTCAGGGTTAAACAATTTGTTCACTGCTTTTGTTACCTTTCTGTGCTAATTTGTATTTATTCGCTTTATCCTGTACTTCATGTTGCTGTGCGATTTTTTCTCGAAATTGTTAAAATGTGGGTTAGCCCACTTGTGCATGATGCCATCAATATTATACTTGGGCATTCAGATTGAGGTGCGATTTGTGGCAGCAATTCACATCTAACCTTCTAACCCTTACAACGTTGCATTATTATTGTAAAAAACATGGAGACCAAAGGGTTTTTTTAAATTTGAAATCATCATAAATGTCTTAGTTTGCTCTTTCCGATTCATTTGAATACCTATGTTACGTGTCTACGGCCATTATACATATTTTTACTGTTACAGTGCGGGTATCGACTTTAGACGTCAGATTCTGACGACTATAGTCGATCCCCGCGCCATTATATTCGGGCTTTTATTTTTTTACTAGCACACCACGTTTAAACATGTAACAGATAAAACGTGACATCAATCAACAAGATTGCAAGATCATTGACCTCCATTTTGTCAAATCTGAATAATTCTCACTCACTTGAAGTTGTGGATCGCGTCAGCGAGACACAACTTCAAGTGAGTGAAAATTCTAATGAAATAACTTGGCGGTTAAAGGGTAAAACATTAAGGTCTTTTTGGACTTGGACAGGTATATGAACCATTGTATATATATGTATAATATAAAATGTTATTGTTCATTTTCAAAAGTTGCAAAAACAATATTTAGTCGATTGAGTTATTTTTGGTACAGATATCAGTAATAAACTGACACGGGTCCAAAAATATATGAATCAGCCAAATATAACCTGGTCAAATTTGGTGGGCACTGGTGAATCACAGGACACTCAATGTATGAAAACTATAGTATTTGAACGATATTAATAACAATAGAATGTATGAGGTATGGAATCCCATTGAAGTCTTTTTTGCGCTATGTCTCTATCACACCAATAACGCGATGATGATGGAGCGATGGCGCAACATTAACAGAATGCTGGAATGATAGAGCAATGTTTCGACTCGATGACACGATGGCGCGATAGTGCGATATGATAGAACCATATCGCGATGCGATAGTTTATCGCTCTATCCCATATCCCGAAAATGGCCCTAATCGGATTCCATAGCTTAATATATGATTAAAAGTGTCAGCTGACTTTAGTGTAGGCCATACAGGCACCGGTAACTAAAATCATTCTATATTATTTACATAGATAGATGCAAAATTATGTAGAATTGTTATTCATATTTTTAACACAAAAATAATTTGTCTATTGATTTCAATATAAGGCATATAGTGTGTGGGCTAGTTCAAACCTCCCATCCCATCATCCTGTATGTGCATACCATCAAATAATACTTTTGTTTTACCAAACATGATAACATCATCTGCATCGAATTCATAGGGGCGGCTTTTGTCACTTTCATTCGTAGTCCCAATATTAAACAATTGGAAAGTGGTCGAATTCACCTGCATTAAGTCAGACATTTCAGCAGTAGGCCATATTTATCATGTTTATATGCATACACTGATAAATACGGTTACATCGTACGTAAATCATGGTTCAGTGAAGACTAAAATATCATCTTATATCTCAAACAGTCATTACATGGCATAATGAATACTTTTATTATCTATTTAATTACGATAGATAGAGATAAACACAACGTAGATACTGATGTTATCCAGGTGTTAACTAGATGAATTGTTCAGGAATACACACCAATGCAGCCATTTGTCATAACAATGGTTGTTATTCGACCATTTGGGCTTTATTTCTGCGAGATTTGTAATGGTTTATCCTTGTGTGACACATTACATTTTGTTTTATATTATTATTCCAGCTTTTTCCGATACATTAATATTGTAAAAATATTCGCATAATCCAGATAGCTGCTGAACGGTCATATTCAAAGTAAATGCTCACAGAAGTTATTCAGGCAATCGCCAAACATTACTGAATATCTTTACAAAATCAAATGATTATTTGTTAAAAACTTTTTTCATAAAACGCACTAACGAGTTTTCCTTGTTGGTCGTTCTATAAATAAAAGGGGGGGGGGAGATGTGAATAAGTATATTTTCTAGCTGTATGTAAAATGGTAATGTAAAATATGAACAAACAATAACGATTTAATAGATTTGTTGATATCTGTGAAACAAACAGCTCACACGGCGGCGGCGGCGGGGGCGGCGGCCGACCGTGTGCTATTCAGGCGAGGGATGCTTATTTATAGCTCGGAGTATATACCCAGCCAACATTGAAACAATAAAGGTTTAATGTTGGCCAGCATCACAGACGGTGGTCTAACATCCACCAAACTGTACTACGTGGCGCTTACTGCATCTACGTGGCTCTTATGGTGTCTTCGTGGCGCTTACGGCAAGGTAGAGTATAAATTTCAAAATGTTTAAAATTTTGTCACGTAAAGTCAGCACGAGGCACTTACGTGGTGCATACGTGGCTGTACGAGGCAGTACGTGGCGATACGTGGCGGTACGAGGCTATACGTGGTACTACGTGGCGATTACAGGGATTGCATAAATACACGTGTCGGATCCCTGACAGTCATTAATCCTGACAGCAGCATCTTCAGCAACAGCAATTAACATTAATCATGATAAGGGGTAGAAATAGAGGTAGGAGGGTCCGAGGCAGGAAAGTTGCCCCACCTGCAGTAACTGTTGCCACTGAGCGGAGTGTCCCCCCAGAGGAGAGTGCTACCATCACCGCCGGCACCGGGCAGAATGTCACCCTACCTCCACCCCCATCCCAGCAAACCCGGGCACGTACCCCCAAGCCACCTGAGTCGCTCGAGAGGATCACAGCAAAGAAGGCAAGGCAGGGAGATGGGTCCAGTGACAGCGAAGGTGACTATAGCAGTGACCAGCCAGAGCCTGCAGATGCAGAGGAAAGCACAGACAGGGAGAGGGATAGTTTACAACATACAAGCTCTCAGCCCCACGGCCCCCAGTCTGGGAAGAAGAAAGTAACTACATGTACCGGCACTGTTCATGTCAGGAGACATTTCACTCCAGAGGAGGAGGAAGAACTCGCTTCATGGTGGGAGCAGGAAACGTATCTATACCATAGAACGCTCCTTGATTATAAGGACAGCAAGAAAAAAGATGCTGCGATAGCTGCAAAGGGAAGGCTGATGAACAGGACTGGTAACTGCCCAGCCCCAATCTTTTTGACAGCGCCAGCGGCGTATCCAGGTTTTTTTTATTGCACAGAGTGACAGACGACCCCCCCCCCCCGCCATCCTCGTGTTTTAAATCTCTAAAGGTAATCCTGTGAGGTTATAGCCATATTTTGTCAGATTTACTGCTGATTCTCAACATGATGTTTATATCGGGAGATCCCTTTCACGAGAGCCACGTGGGAATTCCCTATTTTAATGATGTCACAAAATTTAATAGTCCTGCAGATGGTTCAATTTTATTTTACTTTTGACTATTACCACAGGTAACTTTAAACTATACTTCGTTATAAATTATTTTTAATATATAAACTGAATAACATTCTATTTCCCCCATAAAAACTATTTTTATGGTCGAAATGACACCAAATGCACCTTTTATAAACCATTAATTTGTGTTTTAATTATTTTGAAGCTGAGGACATCAAGGTGTGGATGAAGACGACCCGATCTAGGGTGGGTAGGAAGGATGAAAGCAGAAGTTGCCAGGGAGCAGCCAAACAGCTAAATGAGACAGAGGTTAAACTGAGGACGCGGTTTGGTTTCCTGAGGGAACACATCTTTCGCCAGCCCAGCAGGCCATCCAGCAATGTAAGTTGCAATAAATTGCATTTTGTACTCTTAATTACAACAATTATTGAAATTAAAAAATAATTGCTCGTGCCCTTGTTACTTTTCACTTTGACAATTTCTGTACATGTTCAGTTTCAGAGACCAGACACCATGTCGGCATCACCTGACGATGAGCCTCTCTCTGTTCATGGGGACGTAGAGCCAGCTGCAGCGGCAGGCCCCAGTGTTAGTAGTACCAGCACCAATGGCAAGGGCAAGGGCAAGTCTTCAAGGGCAGGGTCGTGTGAGGACAGCTTAAAGAACACAATAGACCACGTAAATGATTGTGCAGTCACAAAAATGTTTCAAAATAATCTATGTTTACATGGCATGAAGATTGGATTCTTTAAAACTTGGGAGTGTTTATTGCAGTCGGCATCACCCGACTGCCTGCCTTGACTGTGGTTGTGTTGAATAAACACCCCAATGACATAAGAATAGGTGCCGATCGGCGTGGGGTTTTCTGCTGGCGTAGACACTTGCCTGTTTGTGACCTATATTTAGAGTAGTGAGACCTTGACCACAAGGGTTTCTGCCAAATGGCGGGGGGAGGGGGGCGGGTGCTCCCCAATAACTTAGCAATGGAGGAGATACCCCCTTCAATCTGCAAAGAAAAAGACTTTTTATTACTGTTTTCATGTGCTAAAAATTGGGGCATTTTGAAGGAACAATTTCTGGTAGGGGGAGCCCCAGATCAGTTACTCCCCGTCCTCCATGAAGTAATTCCTGGCCAAGCGGAAACACCTATCCATTTCAATTTTATCCATCTGGTGTACCTAGGTCACATGAACATTTGTCTTAGTTAGCAGAATAGTGTAGCAGTATTTCTTTTTATTTCCAGCTGGTACGGAAGGCCAGCCAGGCCGAGGCCTCATTGGCCCAGCAAATAGCACCTAAGACAGGGTTTGAGCGGAAAGTAAGCGATTACTCCAGTCTGCTGGAAGGGATGCTTTTGGAGATCGACACAGCAGACTTCAACCAATTCATTATGAAAAATCTGGCCTTGGTGAAGAAAGAGCTGCACAGAAGACGCAACATCAGCAGTTTGGGCACCAACTAGGGCAACAGCAGCAGCAGCAGTTTGGCCAGCAGCAGCAATTTGCCCATCAGCAGTTTGCACAGCAGCAACACGTTGGCCAGCAGCAATATGCGCATCAGCATCATTTTGGCCAGCAGCACTTCGGCCAGCAGCAGCAAGTTGGGCAGCAGCTTATACAGCCAGCAGCAGTAGCAGCAGCAGGTGACAGACGCAGCAGCCAGCACCCTACTTTGACAACTCTCAAGCCCATGCAGCCGCAGACTACACAACTAGACAATGATGTAGCTACATCACAACATGGTCCTCCTCAGGGGAGCAGCACCCCCAGCCCAGACCACTCACAGATAAACACCCCTTTGACTAACACTGTGTCACCGGCCCTGGCCAGGGGTGCTGATGATAGCTTCAATATGTCCATTGGTACCGCTATGCGGCTGTTAGATCAAAACACAGATGTTTAAGACGGTTTATTTGCTTGTGATATGAGCCAGTATTTTTCCATCATGAAATGGTATAGTTATTGTCTTGGGAAAGAGGCAAAATGTTAGATTGCTTGGTTTTTTTGCTTGTGACATGAGCCAGTATTTTGCATCATAAAATGCATTTTACGTCTTAACAATAATTATCATAATTATGTGGGATAGTTATTGGCTTGGGAAAGAGACAAAATGTTTTTGTTTCGGCTGGCGTTCAAGGTGTGACAATGGCACAGCATTTTACATTGCTTGGGAGAAGAAATTTACCATTTTTGCAGACGTAACATGCAGACGTAACATATGAAATCATGACAGAAAAGATTGGTTCATATTATTATATGTTTGCGATATATTCGCATGTTGTGCTATGAAGAAAGGTGACTTCCTTTCAATATAGTTTAATGTTTAATAAAAGTCTTTTTTAATTTTCAATAGTTTAATGTTAAATACAAATGTTCAATGTTTAATAAAAATACATAATGCCCTTGCAAGGACGTAGAGATAGAACTTCTTAGTGGGTTTGATAGATCAAGTGTTTTACTCTACTCCCGAGAAAATAAATCACCTGTGATTGGTGTGTTTTTAGTTACAGTCCAATCACATGCGATTATTTTCTCAGGAATAGAGTAAAATACTTGAGCCAGTTTAATCTTCATCACCAAAAGCGTACACCATTCTGTCCTGCCAAGATACAGCTCCGGCTGGGCTGCTGTGGTACTCTGCCATGTAGTCTCTCTGTAACTTTCCTGCCTTGGAAGATGTGTTGCCAGACAGTGCATCCAAACTTTCCCAGGCTGTCACTCCTTCTTCATTTCTCCAGCTTCCTGGTACCACCTGATGGTTCGCATCTTCACTGTCTACCTCCACGTTCATCCTGCCATACTTTCTGTAGCTTATCAGGTTGTGTAGTATACAGGCAGTCAGGACAACAGATTCCACATTCTTCTTTTTGAGGCATATTGCAGTGAGGAGACATCTGAAACGGTTTGCAAGAATGCCAAAAGCATTTTCTACAACTCGTCGAGCACGGGAAAGTCCTATAATTGAAAATGCGTTGATTCTTGTTCATGCCTCTGAAGGAGAAGGGCTTCTGCATCCAGGTCCGAAGGGCAAAGGCATCGTCTGCGATCAGGCTGAAGGGGATAGGCTTGTCATCTCCTGGCAGTGGTTCTGGTTGAGGTAGTCCTGCATATCCGCCTTCCAGGGCTTCATAGAGTTCTGTGCCGCTGAAAACTCCTCCATCTGAAATGCTCCCTTGCGCTCCCACATCCACGAAAAGAAGCCTGTACTGAGAGTCCACGAGAGCCATCAGGACAATAGAGTAAAATTTCTTATAGTTGTAGTAGATAGAGCCAGATCCTGGTGGACACTTCACTGCCACATGATTGCCCCACAAACGTTGTGTAAGTTCCATCTCTCTGAAAAGCCGCGTGCCACTCCTTTCCACTCCTCTGGTGTTTTTGGACATTTAATCGACTCCTCCGTGTATTCAGCAATGATGGCCTCACAAGTATCAGAGATGACCAGGCTGATGGTATTGTGAGGACATCTGAACTCATGGGCCAGGCTGTGGTAGGATATACCAGTTCCAAGGAACCTGAGGGTGATGGCCACCTTGAGACCAGGTGACAGGGCTTTCTTAAAGAATGTGTGTTGTTTCTGAATCCTTGGCCCAACAATCTAATGGTACAGGTCAGGTGGTACCCTTGCAAAGGACTGGAACTCCTTGTCACTCTCATCTTCAAGTTCCTTCATCAGGGTATTATAAACCCCCATATCCTGCCTTCTGGAAATCCACCTCCTCATCCAGAGTCTCTTTTTGCTGGCTTTCCTCTCGATCTCTTTTTTCTGCATATGCTGCAGGCCTAGTCCAATAGCAGCATTGTACAAAGCATGCTGATATTGGCAGACTGCAATCTGCAGTCTCTGTCTTCTTGGCACTTTCATTGTGGTCATTGCTTTCCTGAAAATGAATATGCTTTGAGCTGGCAGCTCCCTTTATAGGATTTTGATGATTTTGCTTGACACTTTTACGTGTCTCTCACGGGACACGTGGCTCTAAGGTGGCAGTGCGTGGCTTATACATGGTACGTGACCGTTACATAGCAAGTACGTGACAATTGCGTGGCGTTACGTGGCATCACGCTGCTCTTACGTGGAAATTACGTGGCTGTGCGTGGCGCACACGGCCAATTTTTGGGTGGTTTTACGTGGCAAGTACGTGAATATTGCGTGGCTCTACGACAACTTCGTGGCTTCTACGAGGCAGGATGTTTACGGGGCGTTTACGATCCCGTAAATTAAATTTAATTTAATTAACCATACGTGGCTCTTACGGGATGCCTTTACGTGATAGTGTGACCGCCGCATTAGATTAGTAGTACATTCGTCGAAAGGTTTGATTTCAATATTGTGCAAAGCGGTCATTTAGGATTTTATGTACACATTTGTATTGTTTTTATTTCAAAATCTTCCTCGTGTACTGATTGAAGTTTTACAAAACGTTTTATGTCTTAACCTGTTACTATCAATAATTGACATGTTCATCAAATGATATCCGTTTTCAATTGACAAAACAGTATATATAGTTACACCTTTGCATTGTAGTTTATTTGTGTTATTTCTTAATAAATCATAATGTCACTTATTCCTCACAAAGTTATACTTTTACCAGGCTACTAAATCAATAACTATTATCACATAGAAAGAGCATACCGTCTAGGGCAGGAAGAACACAATGGAATAATAATACATTGATTACTGCAAAACTGGTGCCTGAATTATCAGTTCATCTGGTACCACACATGCTACATGTGATGCCAATTAATCATAGAGTTCCGCCCAGGTTGACTTTTATCATGTTTATACTTTTGCCCTCGTGGGACACACATGTATAGTTTCAATTTTGATATGGGTGTTTTATTTTAAACCCTCGCTGTTAGCATGGTTAGGTCCGATTCGATATCAAAATATTATTACTGCAGCCCCACAAACTCAAATATAATATCTTAAAAGACGTTAAAAAATATTATCGATTTTAGGGACAGTTTCCCCTCGAACTCAGGCACAGGCTCGATTAAACTGCAGCAAAATCCGAGTAAAAAAGTTTATTTTTTTGCATTTTACCTAAGTTGCTAAGACAAAATGTACAGCTCTTTTTGCTATACTATTTCAAAATAAGAATACATTACCTACAACATCCATGAGAAATTTGGGTTTCATTCTCGATTTTCATTTTAACCTCAAACGATAAATCTTTCCGACTTACAAAATATGATCCTAACGCATCCGTGCATCACGAGATAAGTTGCAATCAGTTCAAAATTATTTGGCTGTAACGCTTTTCCTTTTAGCAGTATAGCAGATCGAAACCTCTTTAGATATTTGCTATAAACAAGTGGAAATATCTGCCTATTGCTATGGGATCTGCTAGGACGGTAACTTAAGTTAACAAATGCTGACTATTTTGATGTTTGATATGAATTTCCTACCTAGCTCTATGGAGCTCCACTACAAAGTTGACAGATATTCGCGACTAAATCTTTCACTCTCAATTTTAAATTAAATATTGATTGTCCAAGGCTTTAGGCGTTGGATGCGTGGAGAGGATAGGTCTATAACCTATGCCCTGGGTGAAAGAGACAATACAGCCTAGCCCTGTTCTGTTAACCCCAGAAAACATTTTTTAATCAACTATCCATGAGGTCTCTGTAATATAAGATAAACGAACATGCCTTTATATTAGATCTATTTTAATAACATTACGATTACATTGATATATTAGATGAACAGATCAAGATATGAGAGTTACCGTCTTCTAAGAGTAGGAGTTACAGTCATCAGGATGAGTTACCGTACTCCTGTAAGTACATATGTGCTCTACTAAACTCACGCTATAATCTGATAATGACCAAGTAAATATAACCTAATGGTATTTTCCTTTATCACGAATACTACAGCGATCAATTTTTACATATATAATGTGCCATTTAGGACGAAACAGGGCTAAAGTTGATCTTAGCAGAGTCGAGTTACTGTTTCCCCACAAAGGAGTTACCGTACTCAGACACAAAATGACATGTGGAGTTACCGTTTCTTGGTTTGAAACTTTAAGCCACCATTTAAATATAAATGAGACATCTATATAAACCAATCTTGGGCTGTGTAGATTATAGAAGCCACGATGTTTATCACAAACTATAATCCAGTCTTGGAAGTAGTCTAAAACAATGGAATTTGACATAAATAAAATCTTACTTTTTGTGGTGTTGTTGATGTCGGCCATCTTGGGAATACGGTAACTCTAAGTGGGTTAGGTGTGAGCAGACCGTGTATATTAAGTTAGACTGCCCTCCTCCCCTATACATTACGATTGCAAGTACTCTATTATACATATACAAAAAGCTGTAGTTTTGTATGCTAGTAGACAGTGTACGCCGCGATCAAGAATTTCTTGAAAATGTGAGGGTAACCCTATTCAAATGATAAATTAACGTTAAATGCCCACATTAAGGTATTATTCTAATCAGAAATAAATTTGTCATTCTAAAATAAAAATAAAATCATTAATCAAACAACGACGAATTGATTCATTGTGCAATCGATCGTCCGCGACTGAATTTTGGGGACAACTTTACAATCTCAATGACCACATACACTGTATTGCACACAGTTTGTTATTACCATGATTACAGACTAGATGTTCATTTGTGTTGTATTTTATACTGATTTATATGTGGCCCCTATGGCTCATTCGGTCCAGTTGTGGCTCAAACAGAGGTACTGGGTTCAAATCCCGGCCCGGTCGGATCTTTGTCAGAGAAGTTGTGCAAATACATTGTTCCAATTTGTTCACATGCCTAGAGTGTGCAATGTTGTCTATAGTAGGCATACTGTGCACTGCAAAAAAGCCTTGAAGTCATTTAATAAGAGTTCCGACTTCGGACATTCTTCTGTCGCGATATTGCCATGATTGTGCAGAAATAGACGTAATAATAAAGCAATATTCACCCATATGTGAGCTGTATTTTTTTGCACTCATATTTATAAAGATATATATTTTTTTAATATGTTTCATACATTTTTGCCATGGCTGTATATAGTGTATACTGACAGTTTCTTGTCATACTACCAGGCATGCCCATCAGAAGCTGCACAAGATGGCGACGACGGTGGAGTTTTATCAGTAGCATCAAGGCATCTGTAGGGACTATATATTTCTTGGTAGCATGTAGGTTTAATCACAGTTACCTGTTCCGTTGCTAGATGTATACCGAACTCCATGAGCTTTCTATATCTATGTTATCGACAACGGAAACAAGCAAGCTTTGGGTCTAATGAGTTGGGATATTCGAATATCGGTGCTGAAATCGGCAAACTAATATACCCGACAATTAACTGGAATACAGAGAATAAGCGAGATATGTTTTATTTTGCCATTATATTTTTCGTTGTATGATTTTCAAAGCGTCAAAATCCAGTGACGAGTTTTTTTAATTGATCTTCGCTGGACTGTAGTGGAATACGAACGTCAGTCCTACTGGGCTACCTCGACCCACCCATCCACTTCAGATGTGTTTCTTAGAATTTGTGTAACCCGAAATAAAACAGGAGAGAGATATAAATTATAACTGCAATATCTGATATGAAGTGAACTCACTTGTTTTGAGGTCGCCAGGCTCACTAGGACTAGAGAATCCAGACTCCGGTCCATGGTTTAGCTCTGTATAACTATATTCACGCTCTATCTTGTCCAGGAGTCTGCTGCTGTGCTCACTCCCACTTCCATCTAGACTGAAATTGTCAGGCATTATATGGGACTGATCCAGCTTCAGTGACACGATCAAGGCTGTGATATATCTTATTAAGCCGATGCACCCCTGATTAATGTATGTTGGAAACAACACTGTTCACAAATAATATTTGATTTGATATGGATTGTAGCCTGCAGTATTCACTATATTTGAAGCCAGTCTAATTTGTTGTGACTCTGTCCAATATGACAGGTTAATTTACGTACGTAGGCTTTCACACACACGTATTGTGTTGAAGCATGTGGGAATACACAAATCGTACACAATGTCTACCCCCGCGGACCGTCCAATCAAAAGTCGCCACCCTTTACAACCAAGCAGCTCATTAGTAGGATGGTTGTTTAATGAAACACAATCGTGAGCCTATTTATGGTATCTAGTTAAACCACGTAGATTATGAAACAGGAATGCTCTAAAGATGCGTCAAACATTGATAATAAATTAGACAAATGGACCAGCTGGCGTAATTTATTTTGCGTGCTTTGGTTGTTATTTTAGTTACAGGTTGATAGATTTGATACCCGGGAAATACAGAACATTTATATAACATTTATACAACGTCGACCCAACGTTTTCGACGTTGGTCCAACATTGTATAAATGTTATACAAATGTTTTTGTGTTTGCTGGGATAACACTCCTGGCTCTGCTACGACCCAGTACACCCCTATGCCGCATGTGGGCAGCCTTCAGCATGTTCAGGAGAGAGAGGTCAAAGTGGCAGCAAGGGGTCAGCAATGAGGGCATAGTTATCACTTTGAACCACACAATGAATTAGCGACAAACACTATTATTCCACCCAATGCTAACCCTGCGAGTACGAGACGTGTACCCAATGTTAGTTTAATGCTGGGCCACAACATTAATCAATCAGTGGGTCAACGTCTCCTGTTTGCTGGGAAGGGAACGTCAATATTGGCTAATCATGGTCTACTTGGTTTAATCAGTCACTAAACGCATGTGGGCAAATACCACTGATCATCTCAGGAAATGTTATAGATAATTAGCGAATTAAATCACATCTTGACAACCCCCATCGTTGCCCACGATGGACGTGCGACGTGACTCTTTATTGTCAGGTCACGAAAACAATAAATAAGTATATTTATTTCATTATTTACGGAAAATTTACTGAACTGAACTATTCTTCTCGCCCTAATTAAAAGTGTGTTTATTCACATAAACAATAACGATAGGTCTACGATATAAAGCTAAAACAGTTTACAATAATGAATAGCTATGGCGGCTATTTTTATTTTATCGATTTTAATAAATCATTATTATTTTTAGGTAAATACCTTGAAAACTGGCATATATAGATCATCGAGGTCTGCGCAAGGCTGTGGCGAAGTAAAGGAGTCAGGCAGCCCGGTCATGCCGGGTATCTATTGAATTGGTCTGTTTTCATGTGCGACCGAAAACGAAGCTGTGGCTGTCATGTTCCAGTTAAATACCTTGACACCTCGTATATAGATATGCGGTACTGGCACTTAGTGTATCTTCACACCCATGGAGTCAAGTCAAAAAGCTATATGTGTTCAAATCTTGTTTTGTTCACAAACTAACCATTGCAAGAGTTTCAAAACTAAATATACAATTAGTTGTGAGAACTAAATAATTCAATTACTTTTGTCCCCAAGTATTTAAATTGTTTCCACTGGATAATTTGGATATCAGGAAAATCAAACTCACTATTATATATGATTTTAGCTGTCTCAAAACCTGTCCAAATGATTCATCTTCAGCTAATACGTGAAGTGCCACCTGGTGAATTATCTAGAACTATTAACTCGCATATCGTTTGCGGTGCTTATACTATAAATTCTGTGAAACTCAATGACCTTGACCTCCTTCATGTTCACCGATCTGGCTAATACATTGAAGTATGGGGAAGGGTCTTATGTAACCTTGTTTTCACTGAGCGACGTCACTGAGTTTCTCAGAAAGAAGTATGGGGGAGGGGGTCTTATATAACCTTGTTTTCACGGGGTGACGTAACTGCGTTTCACAGAATAAGCCTGTAATGACTTGTATTTATATCAAGAAAATATCTGGATGTCTGTGACTACAAGAACGCATCACAGGGACATGATATCCCTACTATGGAACAGCCCTGCCTAGTCATGGATTTGTGCACATTTGTGCATAATTCTCTTCCACGCTATTAAACTCACCTTTTTGCACCATTTCCAATTTTATATCAATTCACGCTCTTGGCATTAAAATTCAAATATATATTCACATTAATTCGTAGAAAATGATAAAAAACAAAATAGCCAACTTTTAATTCATTATAACGATCATATCAGTTTCGGCGATTTTTCGCTAAAGCCATGGCATGCAATCTCGGTCTATTTAACTCTAATTGGCTTCTATAGTCGTACGACAATCTGGTCACCTTTATAAATTGTTGTACATTTGTGCATTTCTTTGGCTTAAAACGTCACAGACACTTATCACCCCGCTGGTATTGGTGTTGCAAAATATATCACTAATTGTAAAAAAATAATCGTTTGAGAAATAAATTTAAAAGTTATTATGAGTATTCAGGTACAGTGATGGATGGAAATACGTTCTTAATCTAATGAACAAATTATCTCGTGCATGCACAACATTATTTGGCTCAGGCTCACATTTTTTCTAAGAGTCATCTGAGGTTTCGTATGATATAAATTGTGATGATTAAGCAGATTCAGTGAAGCTACGTCAAATCTGAAGTTCTTGACGATTCACAAGTATAACTTGTCAAGTGAATACCTTGGCAGACTGATTTTAATTAGGATGCGCAATCAAACAAATCTTTGGTATAATAATTATTATAATGCTGTTCAGGAGTATGATAATATGTGATGTTCTAAACTAAAAATATTTCATTGTCCCCCTTAGTGAAATATTTATTGAAGTATGCGGCATATTTATCATGTTTATGACAGTAGGTTATATTGTGTGAATAAAAACGAGTTGGGATATACAATATCGCATGCCAGTGTAGTCGTGGTGGTACGGATTAGTATTTGAATTGGAGTGTGAAGTAAATTAAACCATTTATGTATGAGTAGTTGTGATTGTTATTTGCACAACTTTAGTGACTGGGGTAAAGGAGAATAAGGTGTACTTGAGAAGATTAGTGAAGTGTGACCATATCGATCAGCACCCAGTGGGGCTCCTTATGGATAAATCTACATTAGTCCGTCTTAAATGCATGTAGCTTTACGTCGCGATCGGAGGAAGACCGATGTCAGGAAAATGCTACTTTTTAATGCCATGTGCAGTACTGCTATAAAAAAAAATTATCGTCTATATATATATTTTTTTAGACAAATATAGGGCATATTGTAAATATTGATGATAATAACTTGGGAGAAATTAAAATTTTGGTTGGAAATATATTTTATACATGTATATTGTAAAAATATCATGATGTAAGTTGGCAAGATTTGGGATAGAACAAATTTACATTTAAATAATACTGTTTATGACTTTTACAAATTTCAAATACTTCACATGCAGTTTAAAAATTGTTTCTGCAACTGTATTCAAATATTTACACAAAAACTCAGAATATACTTTGAAATTATAATAAGTCATTGGGTCGACCGAACTGTTGGGACCCCCTGCATGTATTTACCTTATTATTTCAAGCCACTCCAGTGATATTTACTTTACCCCCTCCCTCTCGGCCTCCTCTTTTTGAGGTCGTCACATGGAGCAGACATGTATTTATTTATGAGGATAACATTTCTTTACACACAAACCAAATGTCAGTCCAGTACCTATCCTCGTTAGATGGCCTGGTGACAATCTACTGAAGTGAACCACTTTACAGTGCCACCAGAATACTAGGTTTATAATAACATCACCATATGAAGTAGTGGTCACAAAAACATACGCGACCGGGAATCTATTTTAGTTTGCATTTAAACGTGCTAGAACAACATCTGTAAGAATGTAAAACCAGACTCATGTAACTGATGTAAAAAGAAAATGGGGTTAATTTAACTTTAACTCTCACGCGCACTTTATTTCTACCATACACATCATTTTATTGCATATATGGCTGTTCATGTGGATGCTGAGTAACATTGTCAAAACTGTTCGATGTTAATGCGATGATTACTTCACTGAGGAGATACAGCTGAAAACAACATTAACACAGAATGACATCAGTTTATTCAAACAGTGACTCAGTATCGTTAGCATCTCGGCCTACGTCACAAACCTCACATGTGACCTGTAGTGATGAGGGGCGAGAAGAGCAGGACACGTCATCGGGTTTCTACCTGTCCACGGGAAGTAATTCAGGTCAGAACAAGAAGTGTCGGCCGCCTGTCATCCTGGCCAAGCCTATGCCAGATATTCGTTATGACGGGGAGAGGTTTGAGATGATGACTAAGGCATCACGTTATCGTCTCCAGCACCTGCGCCCTCCCCTTCCTGAGCCGTATACCGGATCTATATCCCTGGGAGCCGTGGTCATTGCCAAATCAATGGCAAAGCGCGTGCGCCGGAAACCAAAACGTATACCGGATGTTATTATGGACCACGTGGATATTGTTGGATCTCCTTTGAGCGGCAGATCCAGTCTCGAAGATCAGGATTTGCAGGATATTGGCAATACAGGACCCACCCAGAAACAGAAAAGTAAGTGGAAATTTCATAAAATAATCCAATTTACTTCAATTGACTCTGAATTGATGTATATGCGGACCCAATGTTGACTTACTGATGGCCCACCGTCGATCTACAGATCTACAACGATACCGCCTTCAACTAATTTTAAAATAAAATGCGTTTTAAAATAAAATAATATAGTAGACAGACACGGTCTACAACTTATATCAATTATGAATATTGAGACCAAGAGTCAATTAGTGATAACTAAGCATATAAATTAATCTTTTTAATTGAGGACTTTTCGAATCCGTATTATGTTTTATAAAACAGCGCATCAAAAAATATGTATAAAAAATGCAGATTTTTTTCATTTAAATTTTGATATTTTTTTTCGTGGGATGTTTTATTTTGTTAATTCGGGTAAGCAGCTGACAAGATGTAGTGAGATATTTTATATTTTTGTGTGATTTTTAATATGTGTAATTAACTGTAATTATGTTTACAGCTGCAGAGGGTACAAATGATGAAGCTCCTTCTACTGAGATCCCCCTAAATGAAGGAGTTCTGGACGAGAGAAACCGTGACCTCTACCAGCTGATGTGCCGCAACCTGGATGTGGCGCCCTCTAGACACTTCCTACGCCACCTAGCGAGTGAAAAGGTGGTAATGAGACACCATCTGATGGGTTCTAATGGTGTCAAGGCCTGCATGGTGGCGCTACTGGTGAGGCAATAGAGCAAAACATCAATAAAATCAAGGATTCACAATAAAAAATATCCAGGAAGAAACAGGTTCATTCGGATAATTTTGCTACTAGGAGAATCACGAACTTATAACTATGCATACAATATATAATTTCCCATATTCTCGCATTTTAAATTCTACTTTAATCCATTATTTTATTCTAGGAATAATAATTGAAAGTCAATACAATTTCTGAGCTATGTTTATTTGATTATTATCTCAGAAAGCCCATAGTTTTTGTATTTAACTATATTTTCATATATGAAGTATATCAATCGTGTGGGCGGGGCCCTGCTGCAGTGGTTAAAGCTGCCTGCTTGGAAAGTCTGAGCTCGTGGGTTCAAGCCCCGCTCCGGCATTCAATTTTCAAAGAAACAAAATGTTTTTCCCCGCTCACTCGTAAACATTCAATATTGTGGGGAGCCTCCGTCACCGAGAGGTAGCGTGCTCGGCCTCAGACCACCAGGGCTCGAATTTTTTGCATTCTGTGTCTGGAGGGCAGTGTCATTTCATTCATCTCACCATCCTCAGGCGGTTCCCTTGCCCAGTTTAGCCTGCATGTGCACAAAAATGGCCTAAAGCCCCATTCATTTCATTTTTATCAATCGTGCGCTTTCGGTGGTAACCTACACTTGTCAATTTGGTTCAGTACGTAACATATTTTTAAATTATTTTTTATTTTCAATCGAATTAATCCTTTTAAAATATTATACTCACTTTTGACTTTCACTTGTAGGATAATCACAGAGTAAAGGACCTTGACCTTGGTGACAACAACATGGGTTCCACGGGTGTTTTATTCGTTGCTGATATGCTCAAAGAAAACTACTTCATAACAAAGCTGGTAATAAAAGAACAACATACGTTTTCCCCAAAATAATCTGCAATTTACTGTGACATAGGCCTAAGTACATACGGGTATTTGGTGATATACTTAACTCTCGTCGCCAGACACGACTATCGTCGTTTTTAATCCGTTTTATTGGCCGTTTAAATCGCAGCTAATAGGAAATGTTTTGTGTCAAATTAAACAAAAATGTGTAATTTAAATCCACATGAAATTGTGGGTCGCGGTTTAAATCATAAACAATCACGACCTTATTTAAAACGAATATTAATCTGGTCTGTACGTAGATTGTATACTGTGTACATATGTCCATTTAACACTGGGGGTATTAACTGGGTTATTATATATATTATATTACTAAACAAACCCACGTTTTATTTAATTTAGATTGTTGTGGTTAAAATAGAGATGTCTATGATCGAGCGAAGATGATCAATGACAATGTAATATACAGTTATGTAACATGTGTAGTCGGCAACGATCTATAAGTTACGTGATACATTTATCTTTTTATCAACATTTTCTTACAGAATGATTGAGACGATAAGGTTAAAGCGTTGAGTAGTTTGTACAGATGTATGGCTGGTTTTGAAGGCTAATTTTCCACCTGACGGGCTTCGCATACAATCCTGTTTTTGTGTGTTCAGGATTTAGGTGAGAATGGCATGGGCACAGAAGGCGTCATGGTGCTTGCCGACGTGCTAAACGGACAAGATTATTTACAGATTCTAAACATATCCGGTGAGAGACGCATGTCACCCAGCAGTCACGAGACGTTGATGCAATGTTGTTTTAATGTTGAGCCAGCGTCGTAGATGCTGTCCCAACATTGGGTAAATGTTTCGTATTGGCTTGGCGGATCAATGTCATAGGACTGCTTACCAAAATCAGAAACTTATGTGCAATCAATTCACCAGTTGACTTGAATAGCACGATAACTATCCAGAAATTGTATAAAATCTATTTTTACTGTGAACATCGCAACGAATAAACATAACCTTCAAATAACTACCTCAATAATTATCAGTTCGCAGCCAATAAAAAATATATATATTTAAAACGAACCAAGCAGCAAATGGGATCTTTAACAGAGGCTCTTGCAATACAGACGTTGATTTTACCAAGTCCTAGGATATGCAGTTTTTATTAACAATAAAATTACCGTTCTCCCCACTTTCTAGAATAAATATTTGCTATATATAGAGTAAAAAGGGCAACACATTCATGTGTGTTACATATGTGGAGGGCTCCTATTTTTTAACATTAAAAAACCTCTGAGAAGCGTTTTCATTGAAGCTGTGTCTCCACAAAGCTTCAATTGTGTGAAAATATACATTTTTATCTGTGTCAAATTACAATCACGACATTAGGAATTTACTTCCTCTTCTAAAATATATTTCATTGATAACAAGAAATCAGAGTATGTATGTATACATTTCTGGATTTTTTTTAATCATTTTTTTATCATGATGATATTAAGATGTTCTGTTTCATTTTTCACCATTACAGGGAATGGTTTTGAAGAAGATGATGCAATTTATATTGCACGTATCTTACAGGTAACCAACGTGATCAACATAATCATCCACGTTTGGCCTGTTGTTGATCATATTTCTACTAATAAATGACGATAAAATAGGTTAAAATGTCTCAAGAAATCCTTTGATTTTAACAAATAATTATTGTAAATCTGTAATTTACACCCACTTCAAGTTGTTAGCAAGCAATATGCAAATTCAAATATGTTAAAATAATTTATTCATATAACTACATCAAATTTAACTTGTGTATTCTTAAATTCAAAACTCAATTGGCTGATAATTTAAATGATATCATTGTTTAACAACAATGATTGTTGTCAAAACCCGCATGTATATGCATGAATTTCCCCTATTTGGATACCAGCTCAACGAAGAGCGGTGATTGTCATTGGTCCCGTCATGTGACAACTAAGTCACTCTCTTATTGGTCAGGGGTAGAATAATATTTTACTTGGTCCCATAGAAACGCTTACAGTTACAGCCATGGTGTGTCTTTTTGGGTTATAATTGTAGGAGAACTGCTCGTTATTAGAGCTAATTGTTAGTCATAATCACTTCATGGAGTCAGGAGGAACTATCATTGCCAAGGCTCTGGGTAAGTAATAATATAACTAACATACATACAGTCCACTCAAACAATTAATATTGATCCTATGCTGGTTTAATATTGGTCAACCATCTATGACGCTGACCCAACATTAAATCAACATTATTGCTTTCCAAACTAAACTGTATATTGCGGTACTTCTTCCGATGACATGATCACATTAACCCTTTCAAGCCTGAATTTATCATAGTCATCTTCATCCACTACAAGCCGCGAATTCTTGAATTGTAGTAGATGAAGATGATTTGATGTGGTTTAAAAATTAAAGAAAATTACCATGTATTGGTAAACCAGTTTCATGGAAATTTTCATTCTAAAACCTCTAGTTGTAGGTAAATTTGGTCTGTTTGCACGGATATAAAATGATGTTTTAATGCTTTTAAATCCGTGGTCCACTGCTGAAGCGGCAAGCACTGACAATCTGTAATCTGAGTTACTTTCCGAGGTATATCCTCATTTCTTTACAACTATTTTCAGCGTGAGAGCTATCAAATGTATCATGCGATATCTCATGGTTTTCAGTGGGTCATCGAGGTATCCCATCATAATATTGTCTAGCCCTCACAATAAAAATCGTTCTGTAAAAACCGTTTTTACAGATACAAATGTATATTGTGATACTTCGGAAAATCCATCATATCAGCTTTACCGACTGTAGTTTAAGATGTCTATGGCGCGATGCTTTCGGAGAATCCGTTGCCCCGCGTACGAGCAGTAAATCACGTATGTCATGATTGTGTGGAGACTAATAATGTTAATCAACATATTGATTATAATGTTCCCAAGGTGACATAGAACTACATATTAAACTCGGTAGCAACAGTTGAAGCGTAAATTGACTTTATGGTCGTATTTATACACATTATTATGTGTTCAATCAACAGGAAAGAAATGTGTAGTTTCAAATTATAAAAACGCCGTATAAATAACAGTTATGAAATTGTGGAAGCAGACAACGTTTATTAAAATTAACGATTATTATGGCTTGTGGCACAATACTTGTTGACATGTTGACATTTTGTAGCCCAGAATTATACGTTGGAGCTGTTTGATATCAGCTGGAACCACCTGAGAACAAAGGGTGCCACCAGCATTTGTGAAGCGCTCTATGTGAGTACAGAATGATCAGGTTTACATCGTATTATTCACAGTAAATGTTGACTGGACGTATTAAAATTTAGCATGTCTTGCACGACAGTCCATATATTCATGCTTATTCGGTCGTCCCGATGTCCCACAATATATTACATGTCCATATATAATGCCAGATAATCAATATACACATTGAAATGTGATCAGGACATTGAGTACATTGATCAGGTCCTCGTCTGGCCATGCCTAATTGTTTAGCGAGGGGAGTCATTCACATAAGAGATCGCCAAATTGATTCTTACAACGCTGAAAGGTATTTATATAACCCATGGAGACCAAAGGGTTTGATTTAATGTGAAGTCATCACAAATGTCTTAATTAGCTCCTTCCGCTTCATTTGAATACCTATGTTATACATCTTCTTTTATCAAGTTGTCTGCTATAGGCAGACTAGCGGTCTTACTGTCAGACCGGATGCGGCAAGATAATGTTATGGGTGTATGGCCATTGTGAATATTTTAATTCTTTCAGTGCGGGGACCGACTTTAGACGTCAGAATCTGACGTCTAAAGTCGGCCTCCGCGCTGAAAGGATTAACACCAGTTTCCTGATATTCTCCACATTCGTCACATTTGTGATGTCTTTATACCCCAGTCACACATACACGACGCACAGCCCACGCATTAAGTGACAAAAATTACAGCAGTGTGTCGTTATGCGTTCATGAATTTTGTCAGGATTTGAGAAGAGTCAGCGAATTTGAAACGAATATACAGCGTGTTATAAATAAATCAAGTGTATAAATCAGCGAATACACAGCTTTTCGCCATCGCGTTGCGCGTTAACAGGGCGACAAAGTCAACGAATACACCGCGCATCGCCAGCGCGAGGCACGAATAAGTCAGAAACAATTTAGCACGCCCCATATACGTTATATGTTCGCAGGACATGCGTTAGGAGCACGTTAGAAGGGCGCTATATGTGCGCTTAGTTCCGGTATTTTTGAGGGGTTTTTTGACCGTAAGGCTCAGTCAAACATAGTCGACGCACGACCCACTCACTGAAATTTGATTTTTTTTGCCAGAGCGTCTGTCGTGCGTCTGGGACAAACCTCGGTCAACGAAAACACAACGAGTTTAGAGCGTGTGGTCTAATTGTGCCTAGCGTTAGACTGGCGCTGGTATGACGTTCTTCTGGCGTCTACATTCACACGTGGAAAAAAACGCTCACATTTTTGAACATGCAGAAAATGTGCGCAGAGGTTGACGCACACAATAAATGAATAACGTTTATCTGGCGTTCTCGTCAAATCATCAACGAATTCTGACGCACGCCCAGCGAATCACAACGCACTGACCAAAATTCTTCATTTTTTGTGCGCTGGACGTGCGTGATGGTATGTGTGACTGGGCCTTAAGTTTGAATAAATCGGCTCATCTGTATTGTATGTCACATACGTTGTGGAGACAAAATCATAGTAATTCACAGACAGAATTGTTTGATATACTAAAAAAAATAGAATCAGATTCTATTTTCCTTGGATATACTAGCTGTGCATTATTCTCATTTCCACGGTACATTATTATAACTTATATGTTTCTAACAATGTAGCATAACATACTTGATCTGAAGGATTACTTGACCATGAATGAGGGACAACACCTATAAAACAACAATTATTCTGTCTGCACTTTTCAGCATTTTACATGCGTGTTATCTCTACCACTGTACAATGGAATACGCGTTGTAATGCGTTTTGTTTTTGGAGAGAATATTCCTGTATTCCACTGGCTATGATGATTTAGTAAGCGATAGCTGGACCTCGTCGGTGTGTCTATATTTGTTATTTGTCCAGGCCAATGTACTTGTTCATCCTCCTTGCCTGTAACATGATATGCTGAAGGTGGCACTGACAAACCTCGTATAGGAAAACTCTGATACGAATTATATTGAGACAAAAATGTTATGCGCACCGAATACTGAAGTTAGCAATTAACGCTTTAACCACCAAATTATTTAATTGGACTTTTCACTCACTTGAAGTTGTGTCTCGCTGACGCGATCCACAACTTCAAGTGAGTGAAAATTACTCAGATTTGACAAACGAAGGTCAACGATTTTAAAATCTTGTTGATTGATGTCACTTTTTACCTTTCACATGTACGGAGCCCATAGGGGGACATTAAGTGTGGTGATTTTTTTTATTTCGTTTGTACGAAATAATATTTCGTTTGTACGAAATATTATTTCGTTTGTACGAAATATTATTTCGTTTGTACGAAATATTATTTCGTTTGTACGAAATGATTTCGTTTGTACGAAATATTATTTCGTTTGTACGAAATACCATTTCGTTTGTACGAAATGATTTCGTTTGTACGAAATATTATTTCGTTTGTACGAAATATTATTTCGTTTGTACGAAATATTATTTCGTTTGTACGAAATATTATTTCGTTTGTACGAAATATTATTTCGTTTGTACGAAATATTATTTCGTTTGTACGAAATATTATTTCGTTTGTACGAAATGACCTGGGTATGTCACTCACTAACAGGGTGGGGACCTGGGTCTGACACTCACTGACATGGTGTGGACCTGGCCCTGACATGGCGGAGACCTGGGTCTGACACTCACTAACAGGGCGGGGACCTGGGACTGACACTCACTGGCAGGGTTGGGACCTGGGGGTGACACTCTCTGACAGGGCGGGGACCTGGGTGTGACACTCACTGAAAGGGTTGGGACCTGGGGGTGACACTCTCTGACAGGGCGGGGACCTGGGTGTGACACTCACCGACAGGGCGGGGACCTGGGTCTGACACTCACTGACAGAGCGGGGACCTGGGTCGGACACTCACCGACAGAGCGGGGACCTGGGTCTGACACTCACTGACAGGGTGGGGACCTGGGGGTGACACTCTCTGACAGGGCGGGGACCTGGGTCTGACACTCACTGACGGGGCGGGAACCCAGTCCCCACCATGTCAGTGAGTGTCAGACCCAGGTCCCCGCAATGTCATAACGCAGGTCCCCGCCCTGTCAGCGGGTATCAGACCCAGGTCCCCGTCATGTCAGTGAGTGTCAGACCCAGGTCCCCGCCATGTCAGCGAGTGTCAGACACAGGTCCCCGCCCTGTTAGTGGCCGGCCCCGATGGCTCATTCGTATCGAATGTGGCTTGTAACCTGGAGGTACCAGGTTCGAATCCCGGTCGGGCCTGATATTTGTTATCGTGGTTGTGCATATACAGTGCTCCAAACTGTTCAAAGGCATGGAATGTTCAGTGCTGCCTATGGTACCGTGCACTATAAAGAACCCTTGAAGTCATTTGAAATAAGAGTAGGGCATAGTACCGGCTTCGGGCTTCCTTCTGTCGCGATATTGCCATGATTGTGCAGAAAGCGACGTAAACCAATATTCACTCACTCTGCCCTGTTAGTGAGTGTCAGATCCAGGTCCACACCCTGTCAGTGAGTGACAGACCCAGGTCATTTCGTACAAATTATTTCGTACAAACGAAATAATATTTCGTACAAACAAAATAATATTTCGTACAAACGAAATATTATTTCGTACAAACGAAATAATATTTCGTACAAACGAAATATTATTTCGTACAAACGAAATATTATTTCGTACAAACGAAATAATATTTCGTACAAACGAAATATTATTTCGTACAAACGAAATAATATTTCGTACAAACGAAATAATATTTCGTACAAACGAAATATTATTTCGTACAAACGAAATATTATTTCGTACAAACGAAATAATATTTCGTAAATATTATTTCGTACAAACGAAATAATATTTCGTACAAACGAAATAATATTTCGTACAAACGAAATATTATTTCGTACAAACGAAATATTATTTCGTACAAACGAAATAATATTTCGTACAAACGAAATATTATTTCGTACAAACGAAATAATATTTCGTACAAACGAAATAATATTTCGTACAAACGAAATATTATTTCGTACAAACGAAATATTATTTCGTACAAACGAAATAATATTTCGTACAAACGAAATAATATTTCGTACAAACGAAATGTTATTTCGTACAAACGAAATATATTTCGTACAAACGAAATCATTTCGTACAAACGAAATAATATTTCGTACAAACGAAATCATTTCGTACAAACGAAATATTATTTCGTACAAACGAAATAATATTTCGTACAAACGAAATAATATTTCGTACAAACGAAATATTATTTCGTACAAACGAAATAAAAAAAATCACCACACTTAATGTCCCTTTATGAGCTCCGTACATGTTCATGATATGCAGTGCTAATAAAAAATGTGAAACAGGAATCTAATCGGGACCAGCGGTTAAAGGCTTTAGGTAACAGTTTTTTTCTGCGTTGCGCGCAGAAAATTGATTTTCTGATCTATTTTGACACAAACTCAATATTAGGACACCACAGACCCGTGCATGCTTAGTACCATCTGGATGTTACAACACAGAAACTAAAATTTCCTTGATGTCAACATGCACACTGGATGTTGACATAACGTTGTTTCAATGTTGGATCACCCTCCAGTGCTAGAGAAGTAATATTCAGATCCCAATGCTCACCTTCGTATTATTAATTGATCACCACACCAAATATTCTATATAGGCCTATACTCTTTGATTGTAGTGCTCATTTTCAATTAAATGTTATATGAATTACCACCGTTGACATTGACACGTGGCTGGTGATTGAAGCATGCCAAAAATACATATTCCTGGCGCAAAAAAGTTTTGTTTTATAATATTTAGAAGTCAATTATTGCAGAAAAATACCACCCTGACGACCCTGAATGTGGCGTGGAACGGGTTCAGTCAGCAGGGATGTAAGTCCATGGCGAAGGCATTACAGAGAAACACGACTCTGGTGAACCTTGACCTCACCTGTAACAGAATCGACCTGACCTGTCTGAACCATTTACTGAGAGGGGTCAAGGCCAATAAGTCTTTAACCAGTCTCAAGGTGACACTATCAGTACAAATTGTATTGTACTTTATGTTGCATTTGTATTGTGTAATATTATAATGTTTGATATCTATTTAATTTCATGGTTTACACGTCATTAATTCGTCACGTCACTAATTTTCATTAGTACATACGTTTATATTTCGTTTAAGTCGTTTAACCCTTAAACCTCTAGATTAAATAATGGAAAATTTCACCCACTTGATGTTGTGGGTCTCGGTACTTCAAGCGGGTGAAAAGTACTCATATGTGTTTAAATTTTAACCGAACATTTGCAATTTGTTATGTTTAAGTACACATTTCATTCTCAATATTAGTTAATAAAACAACTTAAAAGCGAGTATAGTCGTGCTTAACGATTTCCAAGTAAACACAAAACATTTGTCTACTATTTGTACAACGTCGGCCCACATTGTACACATATTATACAAATATGTTCTGTTTACTGGGCTAAGGGTTAAACTTATTTTACATTTCAGCTGGGTAGTAACTCCATCACGACAGTGGGCGCTATGGCCATCTTACAGGTCCTGGATCAGAATGAGGCCGTCGCCATCACCGACCTAGATATTTCTGTGAGTGATCTGAATTTGAAAAAAAACACGTTTTTTTAAGCAGCGTAAAAGTACAGAGTATAATTTGTAATTTTTCATCAACATTTGTGGAGTTCAAAAACTAAAAATTGTTCTGCCATTTTCAGTAGTGTGGTTGCAATATGTAATACCTTCCCCCTTGAAAATAATAAAACTGCATGTACTGTTGGTTTCAATTGAAAGAGATAATAACATTTCTAATGATAAAACAACTTTACGCTTCTGTAAGGGAACAATTGTGAACTTGACAATATGTCACTAATATGTCACCAGAGGGGTGTCTCGGGCCTAGGACCAGTCCAGCTAATTCTAGGGATTATCCGGATTACAATCCGGGTCCTGGATCCGGATAATTTCTGCGAAGGTTTGCCGTCTCTGACTGACACTGTCTACACCTATTTGATAT
>OZ024913.1:65399155-65725912 GCA_964017125.1 Flabesymbios commensalis
GGGATGAATGGAGTTACCCAGAGGGAGTGATCCTTCCTATTGTTACTCTGGGGACTATCCGACCCGAGGATAGCGGAGCTGTGCAAAATGCCAAAGAGTTTCATCATTAAATTGTACAGCGAAACTCAAGTCTCCGGCCGTCTGGGCATGTCTGGGGGTATATCCCCTAGACATGCCCAGAACCCCTTATCGGGCGAGCGAAGGAAAACGCTCTCAATAACCCACCATGCCCTATCACCCCACCCTCACATCATCATCTGTACATCATTCATCTCATTAATTGACTACAACGTTTTTATCTTATTATAATGTCACTTAAAAGACCTTTTGTGCCGAAAAGTGACGTAAAGCAATGATTTACTACTACTACTTGACCCATGGTGGTATCATGTTGGTCCATCTGTAAGGCGTTGACCCATGGTGGTATCATGTTGGTCCATCTGTAAGGCATTGACCTATGGTGGTATCATGTTGGTCCATATGTAAGGCATTGACCCATGGTGGTATGATGTTAGTCCATATGTATGGCGTTGACCCATGGTGGTATCATGTTGGTCCATCTGTAAGGCATTGACCCATGGTGGTATCATGTTGGTCCATCTGTAAGGCATTGACCCATGGTGGTATCATGTTGGTCCATCTGTAAGGCATTGACCCATGGTGGTATCATGTTGGTCCATTGTAAGGCGTTGACCCATGGTGGTATGATGTTAGTCCATATGTATGGCGTTGACCCATGGTGGTATCATGTTGGTCCATCTGTAAGGCATTGACCCATGGTGGTATCATGTTGGTCCATCTGTAAGGCGTTGACCCATGGTGGTATGATGTTAGTCCATATGTATGGCGTTGACCCATGGTGGTATCATGTTGGTCCATCTGTAAGGCATTGACCCATGGTGGTATCATGTTGGTCCATCTGTAAGGCATTGACCCATGGTGGTATGATGTTGGTCCATATGTAAGGCATTGACCCATGGTGGTATCATGTTGGTCCATCTGTAAGGCATTGACCCATGGTGGTATCATGTTGGTCCATCTGTAAGGCGTTGACCCATGGTGGTATGATGTTAGTCCATATGTATGGCGTTGACCCATGGTGGTATCATGTTGGTCCATCTGTAAGGCATTGACCCATGGTGGTATCATGTTGGTCCATCTGTAAGGCGTTGACCCATGGTGGTATCATGTTGGTCCATCTGTAAGGTTTTGACCCATGGTGGTATCATGTTGGTCCATCTGTAAGGCGTTGACCCATGGTGGTATCATGTTGGTCCATCTGTAAGGTTTTGACCCATGGTGGTATCATGTTGGTCCATCTGTAAGGTTTTGACCCATGGTGGTATCATGTTGGTCCATCTGTAAGGCGTTGACCCATGGTGGTATCATGTTGGTCCATCTGTAAGGCATTGACCTATGGTGGTATCATGTTGGTCCATATGTAAGGCATTGACCCATGGTGGTATCATGTTGGTCCATCTGTAAGGCATTGACCCAGTGTTGGTATAATATTTTGTCAAATTTGTGTCCACTATTGTGATCCATCATCACACTAGCACTGAATGAATGCCTCGTGTTTTTTTATGCAAGCAACATTGACCCAATCTCGTGCCACCACTGGGTGAACATCTGCTCTTTGTTGGTGTACCGCGTGTCTGGGTGTGGATGTCACGTACCATGACGAATTTAAGAAAATCAAATTTATCAGAATCTTGTTTCTTGGGTGCAGCCGTATTTGCCAGTCTGTAATAACAGGCTCTGTAAGCCAGCGTGATACAGAAACTGTAATAGCTGTCATTGGTAAGCCGTGCTCCGAATTATCCTTCGGCGATCATCGATTGTGCAATGAATCAAGCCTTCCTTGATTGATTACTGATTATAAATATGTTAGTTGCTAATGGCAGATTTATATCTCATTGTGATAATGCATTGCCGTGGTGATTTAACTCCAAGTCTTTATAGATGAATTTATTATTTGAACAGGTCTAGCCACATATTATCCATGGAATTGTTTATCTCATCGCATACAGAAACACTCTCTGGCGCTAAACCATGTATGGGAGATTTCAGAAACTCTTTGGGGGATTCCATTCATATTGCACACAAACATCACCTCAGAATGTGTAGGCATAGGTGTGCCTTTTGTTTGTTTCTATCACGAGGGCAGGGCGGGTAATTATGGTGGTATTGGCCTCTTGTTAGTTTTGGGTTGCAGTAGTGAGACATAACTTCAAAAGTTGAAAATGATTATTATTTTAGCTGATGCACAACAGGTTGAGCAATGATTTTTACACTTTCACTATCTTACACAGAGACCAGTAGATCTTTTTATTGGTGCTGACACAGTAGTCACTATGGATAACCACATTTTTGAGAAGCCTGGGAACAAGATGGAAGCCTATGAAATGTTAATGGGGTAAGGTATTGCATAGGATTTACACAATTGGTAAATAAAAGTGCTAGTACTTTTGTCAATATTGTCGTTGAATGTTTAAGCACCATGTCACATACAATATGATCAAATATCGCAATAGCATGAATAGGCGTATCAAAATATGCCTTCGAACTCATCAAATTCAGAATTTGATGTTGGTTAAGAAATTGGCTTACATATTATAAGTGATAAAGGTATTAAGTACCTAGTAGGCTACAGTAAATATACATAAGTATAATTTGGGGTGTTAAGTATTATGGAGGCGACATCATTCCAATACTAAAGTTTTCTGTAACATAAGGGTCCAAGTAAACAGTTAATGTTGAGTTTGACATCTGACAGCCTGCAAGTTTCCTTTCCAGGCCACCACAACCGTCCAGATCAACTTGAACTCTAATATGTGACTTCTAAATATTTTCATAGCTTTTTAACCATTGCAGTGACGAAGCTGCAGCCTCCTCGTATCTGGCCATAATCTTCGGGCGGATTGCCAGTGGCCTACCCTCCCTGGTTTCTCCGCTTAACTGCAGTGCTAATGCAGCTCTCGCATCAGTGCTGGTGCTGGTGTAGGCTGTGGTAGCCTTAAATAATCGACAATAGCGTGTTTGACATTAGGTCTCTTACGTGGGATGAATGGAGTTACCCAGAGGTAGTTATCCTTCGTATTGTTACTCTGGGGACTATCTGACCCGAGGATAGCGCTGTCAATAACCCACCATGCCTTATCACCCCCACGCTCACATCATCATCTGTACATCATTTCATCTCATCAATTGACTACAACGTTTTTATCGTATTACAATTTCACTTAAAAGACCTTTCGTGCCGAAAAGTGACACAAAGCAATGATTTACTACTACTTGTGCGGCTTTGAATATCTACATTCATATTGGCCATTTTGATGTCCACTGTACAAAATAGTTATTGTAGCCTATGTGCAAGGATACTAGAAAATCCTTGGTATGTGGAACTCGGGACCACATAGAAAACACGTGGCCGCAATCACGTGATGTTTATCTGCGATTTGATTGGTTGGTTGGTTATCAGCCGTGAGATGTAGCAGCAATATAGAACACATTCTATTTCCCTGAGTCGTCTCGTGGGCCATAAAAAAGTATCAGATTTTGTGTTTACACGGAGCGATTTGGTTGCGATGTCATCCAATGAGTCCAACTCATGAGACGAAATTGCTTCGTGTAAACGGGCCTTTATCCAATCCCCGTCTGATGACACATTCTGCATGCTTGTTGATATGTTGCTCAAAGCCATTATAGAATTTATTTCATAGTAATTTACAAAGTTACATTTGCAAATTCAAATTAGAGCATCAATAGAATTGTAAATTCAAGAAGATTTTCAGTGAACTAAAAATAGAACAGCGCGGTTCTCGTTATAGTCATTTTAAGTTCTGCATATTTAATTAGACTAGACAAATAAAAATATATTACTGGTAGGGCAAAATGTTAAATCACATTTTAAACATTTTAAAGATTACATCTCTTAATAAATATGTTTTTTCAGATTCAGTGGCAGAAAACACACTGTTGTAACAGGAGTAATTCTATTAACGCCTAAAGAAGGTAAATGTAAATCAATTTTATCACTATTTACCGTGCTCAGCTCAATCAAGTTTCCCTATTATTTTAATTTAAAGTTTCAAGAAATAATAATAATTCTCTCTCTTCTGCTCTTGATATATGTGTGACAGTTCAAAAACGGTTGCAACAGGTCTGGACTGACCCTTTACTGGCATCAAGTGGTGTATATCAACTTTGATGTTGTTAAAAAAGATGCATTCATAGCAAATTTACTGTTGTGTTGTTGAGGTTCTCTTGGCCCAGTTTAGCCTATATGTGCACAAATGTGGCCTAAAGCCCGATTCATTTTTTTACTGTTGTGTTGCATGTAGAAAAAATCACATATTTTTATTTAATTGTGTATGCATAATGAACTCTTGAACATGGCGCCTATTTTTTACCAGATTATTTGTTAAACTATTAGAAATATCAAGCTGTTGGATATTACTGGTGGCGCTTTAGATGTGACATATAATATAGACGTCATAGATATATATTGCTCAAAAATAATGAAGTTACCATGCATGGTTTTCAGCCAGAGACTTCAACTCTTCCTCTGTTGCGGTCTTCCATGCATCAGCTTCTGGAGTCTTCAGAGTCTCATACATAGTCTGTGGCTCTCTATGTATTAGATTTCATTATCGTCAATGAAAGCTAAAATATATTGGTAAAAATCGTCAGGCTTTTCCTCCAGGTCCAACATCACATCTGCTAAATCAAGGAAGTGAATCCCTGATGACTGAAAGCCAAAATGAAGATGAATGACTTGCCACATATTAGCTAAAGAAGTTGATTTTTTACAATTTCTTTCCGGACAATGATCAGGCAAAAGTTAGCTATCTTTCCCAACATCATCTAGAGTGTATGTACCTTCTCATTTTTGGCTAACCTTCGGCTTCATCGCCAGAGTTATCGTCATCTAGCAGTAGTACTTTTCACCCCCATCCGGGGAAGGCACTTGAATCTGTACCATCCGTTGCAGGCTGTAATGCATGGTACGGATACACTAGTCTATAGCAATCATTGAAGGGAAGCTACAGCCTTCACGTATCTGGCCATAATCTTCGGGCGAATTGCTAGTGCAATACCCTGGTTCCTCCGTTCAACTGCGGTGCTAATGCAGCCCTCGCCTCAGTGCTGGCGCTGGTGTAGGCTGTGGTAGCCTTAAATAACCGGCACTAGCGTGTTTGACATTAGGTCTCTCACGTGGGATGAATGGAGTTACCCAGAGGGAGTGATCCTTCCGATTGTTACTCTGGGGACTATCCGACCCGAGGATAGCGGAGCTGCGCGAAATGCCACAGAGTTTCATCATTAAATTGTACAGCGAAACTCAAGTCTCCGGCCGTCTGGGCATGTCTGGGGGTATATCCCCTAGACATGCCCAGAACCCCTTATCAGGCGAGCGAAGGAAAACGCTCTCAATAACCCACCATGCCCTATCACCCCCACCCTCACATCATCATCTGTACATCATTCATCTCATCAATTGACTACAACGTTTTTATCGTATTATAATGTCACTTAAAAGATCTTTTGTGCCGAAAAGTGACGTAAAGCAATGATTTACTACTACTACTGTAAGTCTTTAATTTTTGAGAATTTTTTGTGGTTTAATGATTTCTCTGGCCATACTGGCCGAAAAGTGAAGTAATGAAGACATTTACTTACTTACTTAATGGTTTCTCTGTTCATTGTTTATGTCATTCATATTTATGTCTAAAAGGGTTTACTTTTTTTGATAAAAGTATATAGTATTATAGTATATAATATATATTTGTTTTGACAATGACACTGTTTTGACTTAGACTTGTAGTTTTTACACAATCAATACTCATCTTATACTCATTAAACTGTGTTGTGGTGCAGGCGCTACAATATGTCACCGGACTCGTTACATATAGGTGCCAGGAGCATCGTCATATTATCATATCAAACATTTTAAACTGAATATTTTAGTACAAACATGCTTTTATTAGCTTTGTCTTTCCTTTGCTACTTTAACTAGACAATATGGGATATTGTAATACTAGGAATTTCCACTTAAATGGCCATACTGGCCGAAAAGTGAAGTAAAGCATTTTACTTACTCACTTACTTACTCATGCGGGTCGAAAACCTAGGGTGAACTCCACAGGTGAAGTGCAGGCGGCGGTCAAGAAGGAGGTTCCTTGCTTGCTCCGCCATGGGCAGGTTGACTTGAAAACAAAGTTTGTCACCACATGGAGTAAATTCTTCCTCGTATCCAGTGAGTAAGGCTCAGAAGCTAGCTGGGAGTTTTAATCGTTGATTGCTCAAATAATTTGTCCAGATAGTTTAAACATGATTTATTTCACGAAAGGATTACAGACAGGAACTGTCACAAGTTGCTCTCCTTGATATAGTAAGTAACACAAAATATGGAAAAAACAAATATTGAAAAAATATACATGAAAAAAGATTAAACAATGAGATGATAAACTATATGAGTTGCTACTTTGAAAAAGTTGTGATGATAATGGAATAGTAGAGATGGTTATAAAAATCTGCCACAGGAAAATATAAAATCGTGCAATATTGTAAATAGTATGTGGTTGGTATGGTGGTCTATGATTTCTGAACCGTACAATAGAATTATTTCAACTTTTTATTTTTTATTTTGAAGTATATCGACAGAAAGTATACGGTTCAGATCTTGGGTCAATGATTGTTGAGGGACAGCATAAGCTGGACACACGAAAAATATATGATATGGGTCTTCTTTAGATGCTCCGCACCTTTCACAGGAAGGCGATGGGACCATGTTGTACTTGTAGCCCTGGCTGTCCCGTGCACTTAGTCCCAATCGCATTCTGGTGTGGTTAACAGCAGCCTTGCCAAAAAAACGTGCATATAATATAGGGTTGAAATGTGAGGTGCACTTATTACGTTTGATGAGTTTAGATTTAAAAGAAAGATAAGACGGAGATGAACGTATAATTTTGTCTAAAGAATTCTAAGATTTAATTGACGAGTTCAGAAAAGAATTTCTAACACAGCTGAGACGTGCAGAGGGTTTAGGGAGTGACATGTTATCAAAACTGCGCAGGCGATAACCTGCATCTCTGGGTCTTGGCAAGATTGCTGTCAGGTACGATGAAGCTAACCCGTGAATGATCTTGTATAACATGACAAGTTTGTGGTTGCTACGCCTTTGGCGTAGTGGTGTCCAATTAAGTTCTAGCAATAAACGATCAGTGCTAGTGTGCTTATATGCACCTGTACATGCCAATGCGGCCCGCCGCTGAACATTTTCGAGAGCTAGGGCTGCTCTGATAGTGCAATTGTCAAAAATAATATCACAGTATTCAATAGCAGGCAGCAACATGGATTTATACAAGGCGCATAGCGCGTTTCGTGGTAATTTCATTTTAATATTATTCATCACATAAAGAATTTTATTAGCTTTAAATATGGCTTTATCGATGTGTCTTTGCCAACTGAGATTGCGATCAATAACAACACCATCGAATATAAGATTCGGATAGATTATATTTTTTCGATTCGAAATGATTTAGTATATTGTTTTGACTGGGTTAAATTTTACCCTCCACAGGCGTCCCTATTTGTATATTCTTTTAAGATCTCTTTTTATTTTGAGGGAGGAAGTAAAGGGGTTGGTAAAAATGTCCACAAGTGAAGTGTCGTCCGCAAGGAGACGTGGGTCGCATTCCAGGTCGGTAACAAGGTTATTAATGTAAACCAGGAATAACAATGGGCCCAATATAAAGCCCTGTGGTACGCATGTGCGTCGGAACATCAACCGTCTAATATAACCCTTTGTTTTATGTGGGGCAGATAGCTTCCCAGCCATTTTATTAAAATACCAGAAATGCCTAATTGTTTTAATTTAAATAGAAGGCCTTCGTGCCACACCCTATCAAAGGCTTTGGAGATGTCCAGGGACACTAGACATGCAGGGGTACCGTGATGATTGCTAGTAGTAGTACTTTTCGCCCCCATCTGGGGAGGGTCATTAGGGATCTGTTCCGTCTGCTGGATGCTGTGTACGGCATTGTACGGAAGCACTAGTCTACAGCAATCATCCAAGGGCAGCTGCAGCCTCCTCGTATCTGGCCATAATCTTTGGGCGGATTGCCAGTGGCGTACCCTGGTTCCTCCGCTCAACAGCGGAGCCAATGCAGCAACCGCATCAGTGCTGGCACTGATGTAGGCCGTGGTGGCTTTAAATAACCGGCAATAGCGTGTTTGACATTAGGTCTCTCACGTGGGATGAATGGAGTTACCCAGAGGGAGTTATCCTTCCTATTGTTACTCTGGGGACTATCCGACCCGAGGATAGCGGAGCTGCGCGAAATGCCACGGTGTTTCATCAATAAATTGTACAGCGAAACCCAAGTCTCCGGCCGTCTGGGCATGTCTGGGGGTAGATCCCCTAGACATGCTCAGAACCCCTTATCGGGTGAGCGAAGGAAAACGCTCTCAATAACCCACCATGCCCTATCACCCCCACCCTCACATCATCATCTGTACATCATTTCATCTCATCAATTGACTACAACGTTTTTATCATATTACAATGTCACTTAAAAGACCTTTTGTGCCGAAAAGTGACGTAAAGCAATGATTTACTACTACTACTAGACATGCGTTTTCTTTGTTATTCAAACCAGAATATAGTTTGTGTACTAAGGACAAAAGCTGATGAAGTTACAGTAAAATCTTTCTGTTTAAACCCTGAATTTTTCTTTGTTAACAAACTATGATCGTTGAGGTGATTATATAAATTAATGATAATGGACCGCCTTCTCCAAAACCTCTGACAGGGACGATAGTAGCGATATTGGCCTATTGTTCGACGCGTTATTTTTACCTTTTTTTTTTAATGGCGATAACATTGGCTTTTTCCCAACATGAAGAGAATACTCCTTGAGCCAGTGACAAGTTAAACAGACGGGCGAGCGGTTCACTCAGAGAGATTGCACAGTCCTTTAATATCTGATTGCTAATTTTATCTGGGCCGATGGCTTTGGATACATTTAAATTTTTCAGGATGTTGAAAATCTCAGCCGATGTCAGAGTTATTGTTTCAATTTTGTTATCTGTCAAAAGAGTGAAATCTAGTAATGGATCGTTTTGTGTAGGATCTAGTTTACATTGTTCGGTAAAACATTGATTAAAAACTTCAGTTTTTTCAGCAGTCTCAGTATCGAGACGGTCGCTTACAATTAAGTGGGGTATTGATTGAACACGTTTAGTGACAGAAACCAATTTAGTGATTTTCCAAAACGTTTTTGCTGAGGTGTTAGGATCAGTAAATTTACTAGTCGTGTTATTATAGAATTTGTCTCGGCTTGCTCTGAAAGCTGATTTAGCCTCTTTCCTTTTGTTACGAAACTGCTCATTGTGAACCGCATCGCCCGTCCCTTTCCATTTCTTGTGTAATCGTTTACACTGCCTAAATAATCCCCTGATCGCCAGTCATGCCTTGATTGTCACGGGCTCTCACATGGATGTCATTATGTGGGATACAGTCGTCAGCTATAAAGTTAGTCATCAGCAATCATCCAAGGGAAGCTGCAGCCTCCTCGTATCTGGCCATAATCTTCGGGTGGATTGCTAGTGGCGTCCCCTAGCTCTTCCGCTCAACTGCGGAGCTAGTGCAGCTCTCGCATCAGTGCTGGCGCTGGTGTAGGCTATGGTAGCTTTAAATAACCGGCAATAGGGTGTTTGACATTAGGTCTCTCACGTGGCATGAATGGAGTTACCCAGAGGGAGTTATCTTTCCTATTGTTACTCTGGGGACTATCCGACCTGAGGATAGCGTGGCTGCGCGAAATGCCACAAAGTTTCAGCATTAAATTGCACAGCGAAACTCAAGTCTCCGGCCGTCTGGGGGTAGATCCCCTAGACATGCCCAGAACCCCTTATCGGGCGAGCGAAGGAAAACACTCTCAATGACCCACCATGCCCTATCACCCCCATCCTCACATCATCATCTGTACATCATCATCTGTACATCATCATCTGTACATCATCAATGTCATCAATTGACTACATCGTAGTCAATTGATGACATATTTAGCCCGCCTTTTAATTTTAATTAAAAAAGGTGGGCTATTGCAATTGAAGTTTTCGCCGTCGTCGGCGTCGGCGTTAACATTTACTTGTGGGCGCGATAACTTGAAAAGTTTTTCATGTTTCCTTCCCAAATTTGTTTTGCATGTTACTAATGACCACTTCTCGGACAAGTTCAATAATGGCTGAAAAAAAATTCAAAATGGCCGACTTATTGTGATTTTTCACCTTTTACGTCAATAATTTGACCTTGTGGGCGCGATAACTTGAAAAGTTTTTCACGTATCCTTTTCAAATTTGTTATGCATGTTACTAATGACCAGTTCTCGGACAAGTTCAATAATGGCCGAAAAAAAAAAAAAATGGCCGATTTATTGCGATTTTTCACATTTTACGTCAATAATTTGACCTTGTGGGCGCGATAACTTGAAAAAATTTTCACATATCCTTTTCAAATTTGTTATGCATGTTACTAATGACCAGTTCTCGGACAAGTTCAATAATGGCCGAAAAAAAAAAAAATGGCCGATTTATTGAGATTTTTCACATTTTACGTCAATAATTTGACCTTGTGGGCGCGATAAGTTGAAAAGTTTTTCACATATCCTCTTCAAATTGGTTATGCATATTACTAATAAGTAGTTCTTGACCAAGTTCAATAATGGCCGAAAAAAAAAAAATGGCCGATTTATTGCGATTTTTCACATTTTACGTCAATAATTTGACCTTGTGGGCGCGAAAACTTGAAAAGTTTTTCACATATCCTCTTCAAATTGGTTATGCATATTACTAATAAGTAGTTCTTGGGGAAGTTCAATAATGGCTGAAAAAAAAAAAAATGGCCGATTTATTGCGATTTTTCTCATTTTACGTCAATAATTTGACCCTGTGGGCGCGATAACTTGAAAAGTTTTTCACATATTCTCTTCAAATTTGCTATGTATGTTACTTATAAGTAGTTCTTGGACAAGTTCAATAATGGCTGAAAAAAAATTCAAAATGGCCGATTTATTGCGATTTTTCTCATTTTACGTCAATAATTTGACCTTGTGGGCGCGATAACTTGAAAAGTTTTTAATATATCATCTTCAAATCTGTTATGCATGTTGCTAATAACCAGTTCTTGGACAACTTCAATAATGGCTGGAAAAAAATTCAAAATGGCCCATTTGTTGTCATCTTTCACATTTTTTGTCAATAATTTGACCTTGTAGCCGCAATAATGACTTCAAGTTCAATAATGGCGGCGGGCTATTGTCGAGTGTGCTCTTGTTATCATATTACAATGTCACTTAAAAGACCTTTTGTGCTGAAAAGTGACTTGAAGCAATGATTTAATACTACTACTACAGCTATAAAGTTTAAAAGTTTAGTCATATTTTAAACAAGTAGGTTAATATCATCAGTTGAGGAAAAAAAGTCGTCCCAATTCATGGCCGGGAGGATATCATTAAAAAGTCACAGTTTCCTGTATCATAAAGCCATATCCTTCTAGACATCTGTTTATAGTGAGGACTTAAGATAGACATACTGCCGTGTATGATTTTGTGATCAAGACCAGAAATTTCATCTAAAATATCGACATTAGTAAAATAAGCTGATGCATCTGTAGCTAACAAATCAAGTAAATTATCTTCTCGAGTTGGTGCGCTAATTAGTTGAGATATGTTATAACTTTCAAACAGATTGACTAGTTTTAATCCAAGCTCGCTATCTCTATGATCGGATGTCCAATTAGTACATCGATCATTAAAGTCGCCCAACAGCACTGTAATTACATTTTTATTGTGAGACACATCAGCAGCTTGACTAAGAGAATTATCTAACACATTTAAAAAAGTATCCATTTCGGCTATTGATTGGTTTGGTTGTCTGTAACACACACATATAATAATTTTATGATTTTTGAGTATTATTTCTGCCCACAACATTTCAATATTTGATTGTTCTAAGTCAACTCTTCTCAATACACTAATACTATTGTGAACATATAAGGCTACACTCCCACCTCTTCTATTTCTGTCATTTCTAAGCATAGCATAGTATAGTTACACAGTTCTACATCATTGTCTAACACATTATAATCAAGGTGAGTTTCACTAACACCAATTACGTCAAATTCATGGATATTACATAATTCGAGATACATGTCGTCAATACGACCTTCATTAGTTAAACTTCTCGCATTTATATGACACATAGATATATTGTTAAAACTGGAAGGGTGGTATCATGAAAGATCTCCATGAAATGGGCCTGAAGGGTAGATTACCCTTATTCATTGACAATTTTTTAAAGGGGAGAAAATTTAAAGTCCGCTTGGACAACACCCACTCTTCACTAAATCCACAGGAGGAGGGTGTCTCACAAGGTAGTATCCTTTCACCAGCTCTATTTACCGTCAAAATAAACAGTATAATTGATGCTTTACCGCAAGATATTGAAGAATCATTATATGTTGATGATCTTGCTGTTTACTGCCAGTCAAGCAATATGGCAATAATTGAGCGGCGCCTGCAAGGTTGCCTCGATAAGTTGGTGACTTGTGCGGATGAGAACTGCTTTAAATTTTCTCCCACAAAAACTTTATGTTTCCATGTACAATTAAAAAAAAAATGGCTTACAGCCTGAGCCTAAGACCTGGGTGAAGATGGATATCTCCAACCAAAAAAATTAGCATAAAGATCAGCATTATAGTCATAACAAGTATATACAATAAGTCACCTGTATTAATACCCCACATTTTATCTGGATTTAGAGACATATCACTACAATGAGTGTGGTTGTACCAACAGCCTATGACTGCCCTCCATTGTTGAATACCAATCACGGTGGGTTATATAACCTCACCCATAATAACATTGACCCATAGAAGACCACCGAACCAGAAATCATCATGGCATTGTAAATACATTTCAACACCAACGACAACATTATAGTAGCAAAATGGGATGAAGATGGTATGGAAGGGATGTTTGAACAGGGTTAAAACATGGAATATGTAAACATATAAGAAAAAAAAATCTTGTGATATGAAAAAAAATCAAATTGCGAGATATATCAGAAAATATACGTTGACTTATTGATGTGTGAATCTATTATGGCGAAGTGATCATATAAATAGGTGGACGTGACATATCAGTCGACTTCAGACAGAAGATGTACACCTTTACGTCATCACAATAATTAAGGCGATATATGTACATAATAGCACTACTAGAAAAAAATGAATACAAGGATTATGAATGGACATGCTCGTGAAAATATATATTATATACGAGCATGTGTCATAAAACACGTACTGTATATCCATACATATGTAATATTGAAGTTGTTATTCCATTACGACACAGGAAATAAACAAACTACTAATCGTGAGCTGGCGAGGGCTAGGTTGACAGCTGAGCGTTTCACATGACCTGATGGGAACATCAGATTGAGCCTACAAACGGAATATGTACTGGTATCGCCATAATGGAGGTGATATGAACATAGGAGCAATACTAGAACAAAAACATGAAGATAAATATTACAACTAGACAATGTAGCCTACATAAAGCGACGTATATATATCACACACATGCATGTGACAAAAATTTCTAGCACAAACATTTGAATATAAATATGACTAGACCTACTAAACATGTGCATAAAACTTTATTTATATAATGTTGAAATTATGAATCTAATTGGGACACAAAGAGAAAGAACAGACTATATTCATGAGCCGGTGAGAGTTAGGTTGACAGCTCAGCTTTAGACATGACCTGATGAGGACATTATAATGTTTATGGTGATTGGGTATAATAAGTATACAATGAGGTGTGATGTAGGGCCAACGCGGCCTTAACAATGTCTATATTAAACTGGTGATTCGGGTTCTGGCGTTTCTCAGTCAGAGGTGTTGACTTGATCAGCTGTTCAAGGTCTGTATGACAGACCACAGTACGTACAGTATTGTTCATTAGCCTGATCTGTATCCTGCCGTCACGACTCCACGTGTGTTGGAACGTCCAGGGGTACCGGGATGATTGCTAGTAGTAGTACTTTTTGCCCCCATCCGGGGAGGGTCATTAGGGATCTGTTTCGTCTGTTGGATGCTGTGTACGGCATTGTACGGAAGCACTAGTCTACAGCAAACATCCAAGGGCAGTTGCAGCCTCCTCGTATCTGGCCATAATCTTCGGGTGGATCGCCAGTGGCGTACCCTGGTTCCTCCGCTCAACAGCGGAGCCAATGCAGCACCCGCATCAGTGCTGGCGCTGATGTAGGCCGTGGTAGCCTTAAATGACTGGCAATAGAGTGTTTGACATTAGGTCTCTCACGTGGTATGAATGGAGTTACCCAGAGGGAGTTATCCTTCCTATTGTTACTCTGGGGACTATCCGACCCTAGGATAGCGGAGCTGCGCAAAATGCCACAGAGTTTCAGCAATAAATTGCACAGGGAAAACTCAAGTCTCCAGCCGGCTGGGCATGTCTGAGGGTATATCCCCTAGACATGCCCAAAACCCCTTATCGGGCGAGCGAAGGAAAACGCTATCAATAACCCACCATGCCCTATTACCCCCACCCTCACATCATCATCTGTACATCATTCATCTCATCAATTGACTACAACGTTTTTATCGTATTAGAATGTCACTTAAAATACCTTTTGTGTCGAACAGTGACGTAAAGCCATGATTTACTACTACTACTACAAGACAATAACATAATAACTAAATATTAATGTGGTTTTCAAAAAGGAAAAAGCACCACAGACCATTTGGTCAGATTGGAGACTTATATCCGTCAAGGTTTTGTTAAAAATCAACATACAGTTGGAATATTTTTTGATTTAGAAAAGGCCTATGATACCACATGGAAGGGTGGTATCATGAGGATTTACCGGTCTCACATCAGACACTTGTGTGTGGCTGTAGCAGTGATCATTATCCTATATTTATAGAGAGCAACAACTCTATTGTTGAAGAAAGAGTGCAGCATTGGAGGCTGCACAGAGCAGATTGGGAGGCCTTCCAACAGTCTTGTGGGGAGAGCCTCACAATCTCTCAATTTGAGAATGAAGAGGGGGTTGATGACCCTATAGCCCTTTTTACAGCCAAGTTACACAATATAGCAGATAAAAGCATACCCAAAACCTCGACAGTTCCCAATAAACTCGACAAACCCTGGTTTGACGAAGGTTGCCGAAAGGCAATAGACAAAAGGAGAAAATCCTTGCAAAAATTTAAAAAACATCCAACTAGACAAAACCTTGACGGATATAAGAAAGATTACGCTAAAGCTCGCCGCACAATCAGTGAAGCCAAGCGGCAATCTTGGAGAGCATATGTCTCCACACTAAATAATAATACATCGGCAAAACATACTTGGCAAATGCTGCGCAGAATCAGTGGCAAGAGGAAAGATAAAACCATCAAGTACCTTGTCACTGATTCTGACACAATAACCAATAAAACGGATATTGCAGAAACGCTGGCGACATCCTTCGCTGCTAAATCATCGCCAGATCATTATCAGGAAAAATTTCGAGAGATTCGGGACAAGGAGAAGGAGAACACATTGGACTTTGAGTCAGATAATGACGAAAAGTACAATGTTAATTTCTCTAAACGAGAACTAATTAAATCTATCGCTCAGGCAACTGATTCGGCAACTGGCCCTGATGAAATTCACTACCAGTTTCTGAAACATTTGCCTGATGTATCACTTGATCTGTTGCTTCTTCTCTTGAATGATCTGTGGCAATCTCAGGATTTCCCAGATGGATGGAGAGAAGCAACAGTGATCCCGATCCATAAACCTGGAAAAGATCGAACATATCCTAATAATTATAGGCCAATAGCATTGACAAGTTGTCTTTGCAAAATCATGGAGCGCATGATCAATCATCGTCTCACATGGTTTTTACAAGACAATAACATAATAACTAAATATCAATGTGGTTTTCAAAAAGGAAAAAGCACCACAGACCATTTGGTCAGACTAGAGACTTATATCCGTCAAGGTTTTGTTAAAAATCAACATACAGTTGGAGTATTTTTTGATTTAGAAAAGGCCTATGATACCACATGGAAGGGTGGTATCATGAAAGATCTCCATGAAATGGGCCTGAAGGGTAGATTACCCTTATTCATTGATAATTTTTTAAAGGGGAGAAAATTTAAAGTCCGCTTAGACAACACCCACTCTTCACTAAATCCACAGGAGGAGGGTGTCCCACAAGGTAGTATCCTTTCACCAACTCTATTTACCGTTAAAATAAACAGTATAATTGATTCTTTACCAGACGATATTGAAAAATCATTATATGTTGATGATCTGGCTGTTTACTGCCAGTCAAGCAATATGGCAATAATTGAGCGGCGCCTGCAAGATTGCCTCGATAAGTTGGTGACTTGTGCGGATGAGAACGGCTTTAAATTTTCTCCCACAAAAACTTTATGTGTACATTTTTGCAAAAAAAATGGCTTACAGCCTGAGCCTAATCTCAAACTATATGGACAACAGCTTCCTGTTGAAGAGCAGGTCAAATTTCTTGGTCTTTTTTTCGACAAGAAGCTCAGTTTTACTCCACACATCAAATATATGAAAGATAAGTGTAGGAAAGCATTACAATTGCTACGAGTTATATCCAGCAAGGATTGGGGTGGTGACCGGACAACCTAACTGAGGATTTACCGGTCTCACATCAGATCCAAACTGGATTATGGTTGTATTGTTTATGGTTCAGCGAGACGATCGTACTTAGCAGTACTTGATCCAATCGCGAACCAAGGTTTGAGATTATGCTCAGGGGCATTTCGAACATCACCCATCGAAAGTCTTCAGGTGGAGACCGGTGAGCCCTCTTTAGAGACTCGCCGGTTGAAGCTGAGCCTGCAATACTATATGAAAATGAAAGCAAATCCTGAGAACCCGGCATACTCGTGTGTTGTCAACCCTGAATACAAGAGATTGTTTAATAACAAGCCAGGGACTATACCTCCTTTGGGTATAAGGCTTCAACCACATCTGGAGGACATGGAGGTGGAGCTCGACGCAATTAGCGTTGTGCGCCCACCAGAATGTCAACCCTGGCTTCTCCAACAGCCTAATATACTTTTTAACCTCTCAGATCTCAGGAAAGGAGACACCTGTCCCCTTGTCTTCCAGAGCATGTTGCTAGAGCTATTTTGTAGATTTCCGAAGCACCGGAAGGTGTATACTGACGGATCAAAGGAAGACAAGAGGACAGCTATGTCCTTTGTCTGTGATGATCATGAATTTAGTTGTCGTATCAACGATGAGGCTTCAATTTGCACAGCAGAGCTGTTAGCTATTGAAGCTGCCATCGAATACATCTGGAATAGTAATGACGAGGAGTTCATGATCATCACAGACTCGCTATCTTCATTGCAGGCTCTTAAGAGTCAAAAACTCAACAACCCAATTGTATCCAATATTTTGCATATGTGTCACTACTTGTCTGGGCACAAGGACATTGTTTTCTGCTGGGTACCCAGCCATATTGGAATACAGGGCAATAAACGGGCTGATGTTTTGGCCAAGGCTGCCCTGGATAAGACAAAACAGTTTTATTATATACCATATACTGATTTCAAGTACAACATCTCTGTCTACCTTGATGAGATTTTGCAAGGTGAATGGAACATCAATGTCACCAGCAAATTGTTCGAGGTACAACCAATCATTAAGCGATCTTTTACACCAATGGAGCGCCGAAGAGATGACATTGTCTTATGCAGGGCCAGAATTGGCCATGCCCATTTCACGAACGGCTATTTATTGAGAGGAGTGGGGGGGGGGGAAGGGTGTCACCTCCGCGTGGTCCCCCCTGGGCAACTTCTTAGAAGGCCAAGCACACCCAAACCTTTCATCAAACCAGGTTTTTCTATTTTTTTGACGTGAAGTTTTTTTGTGTTTGCTTTCCGGTGGTTAATGTTTTTTCACTGAGGTTGTTATGTTTATTTTCGAATAGTTTTCAGTTCAAATTCTTATATATTCTTTATATATTCATATTTATATATTTTATATATTTTTTCATTGTACTCATTGTAGATCTACTCATAATTCCTCTACGATTTGTTTTTTTTGTGTTTGCAGTGGTTTCTCTTTGGCATCCTGGTGTTGGACGGGATGTCCGAAAGAAACCATTGCCATATAATTATTTTTTCACTTCATTGTTTTAATGGTGTCTCTGTGGCATCCTGGCGGATAATGCAGCATGTCATAGAGAAGCCATTGCCGTACAATTAGCCTGTGGTGACTTACGGTGTCCTCACGGTTCGTGATCGCTCTGTGATGTCCTCCAATATCACAGACCTTATTACTAACTGTGGGGGCACTGTAAGTCTTTAATTTTTGAGATTTTTTTGTGATTTCATGATTTCTCTGGCCATACTGGCCGAAAAGTGAAGTAAAGAAGACATTTACTTACTTACTTAATGGTTTCTCTGTTCATTGTTTATGTCATTCATATTTATGTCTAAATGGGTTTACTTTTTTTGATTATAGTATATAGTATTATAGTATATATTATATATTTGTTTTGACAATGACACTGTTTTGACTTAGACTTGTAGTTTTTACACAATCACTCCAATTTCATGGAGATATAGTGACTTGAAAAGTCGTTCATTTTATAATCACTTCATAGTTTACATTATTTATACTGATATTTGTATACCCATTAAACTGTGTTGTAGTGCAGGCGCTTCAACATGTCATCAGACTCGTTACATATAGGTGACAGGAGCATCGTCATCTTATCATATCAAACACTTTAAACTGAATATTTTAGTACGAACATGCTTTTAATAGCTTTGTCTTTCCTTTACTACTTTAACTATACAATATGGGATATTGTAATACCTGGAATTTTCACTTAAATGGCCATACTGGCCGAAAAGTGAAGTAAAGCAAATATTTTACTTTACTTTACTTTATTGAGAGGAGAATTGCGACCTATGTGCTGCAATACTCGTCTCACTGTAAGACATGTCCTTCTAAGTTGTGCGAAATATGCGCACATCAGAAGGAAGTATTTTGCATTTAATTCCTTATTTGAGCTATTCAGGGACACCCCTGCTGGTTTTATTATTCAGTTCCTTCGGGAATGTAACCTATATTACATGTTTTAATTATTAGACATAGACTTTTTACACAATCACTCCAATTTCATGGAGATATAGTGACTTGATAAGTCGTTCATTTTATAATCACTTCATATTTTACATTATTTATACTGATATTTTTATACCCATTAAACTGCGTTGTAGTGCAGGCGCTACAACATGTCGTCAGACTCATTACATATAGGTGCCAGGAGCATCGTCATCTTATCATATCAAACACTTTAAACTGAATATTTTAGTACGAACATGCTTTTATTAGCTTTGTCTTTCCTTTACTACTTTAACTATACAATATGGGATATTGTAATACCTGGAATTTTCACTTAAATGGCCATACTGGCCGAAAAGTGAAGTAAAACAAATATTTTACTTACTTACGTATTGTTTATCTTCAAATTTCATATAATACAAGCTGTTGTAACCGTTTCAATTTACTAGGACACGTGTTTCTTGTATGCTACTACTCAAAGAAAGCACTGTGACTATGTACTCAAAGAGGTGTGACTGAAAATACATACATACAAATATCTAGTTAGATTTTTTTCAGTGGCGTCTCTCTTTTATTTGCATCAAACTTAACATTAAAAAATGTCATATATCGACCTACGTCGAAAAATGAAGCTATAATATTTCGCAGCTTTCAATAATCATCACTATGAATTATGTTGGATGGGGTTGGGTGAATTAATTTGTAAGGCGATACCATACATTAAGCTACTACATAGGAACTGTTATTATACTAAACTATTTAGTACTTACTATATACCTTGTCAAGAGCACAATAATAATCCTTTGTGATTCTGGCGTGTTTGAGTTACAACTCAAAACAACCACTGTTTCAATGTGGCAAATGAGTGAAAGGTGTACATATACACATATTTAGTTCCATATTTATTTTGTTTTGCCCATTTTATTTGCATCAAACGTAAGCTGGAAATTTGTCAGATATACACCCGCCTATATTGAAAAAATAGACCGATAGTGCCTAGTAGTTTTAAAAGTGTGGGCAATAACGACTGTTAAATTGGAAAAAAATGTTAAAAGCATTTACACGGTGGCTTTGCTTGTTACGTGATAACACATATTAATCTACTACATAGAAACTGCTATCATACCAATATATTTAGTATATACATATACCTCGCCCAAAACACAATAATAAGTGTGCTCGTCTTGCGTGATTGAGCTATCATTTAAAGCAATATCTGTAACTATATAGCAAAAACGTTAAAAATTGTACATATACACATATTTAGTTACATATCTCTTTATGTTGCGATCATTTTATTTGCATCAAACCTAACAGTAACATGGTGCAGATATATATCAGCCTTCACGTAAAACAATGAGCTATAATATGTAGTAGTTTTAAAATTATTAAAAATAACGTATGTTGCATTGGAAAATAAATTGGTGAAGTAATTCATATAGTGGGTTATTTATCAGGTGATACCACACATTAAGCCACTACATACAAACTTCTATCAGGCAAATATATTTACCAAAGACATACATCTTGTCGAAAATTTAGATGATAAATTTGTTTTTCTGGCATTATTGAGACACACAAAACAATGAATGTTACTACATTGTAAATATGTTAATAAATATAATAAAACATTATTGAAACATTAATAAAACATTTTACGACGTGTTTATCAGCATCAAATTTGACATCAATATGTGTTAGATATATATGAGTCTACAACCAAAAAAAATAGCTATAATATTTAGTAGTCCTAAAATTATCGTCAAAAACGTATACATGATTGCTAAAATAAAATTGTAAATCATTGTGAGGGTGGGTTGATTTGTGACGTGATACCACACGTTAAGCTACTACATACAAACTGCTATCATACAAAAATATCTAGCTCAGACATATACCTTGTCGAAAATCACAACAATAATTGGTACCTTTTTATGGTACCAATTACCCCTTTTTGGGGGTTCTGGCTCATGGACTAAATGGATCGGATGGGTTGAGCGGTACAGACTGAAACATAGGACAACAAAAATTAAGCACCTATCTTGGAAGATGACCACCATCAGTCACTTACTGGTACCAGGTAAATGCCCGAGATACAGTGCAAGTGTAAAAAAAATACCCAGCAGTTAGCAGAATCAAGTGCAGCTGCGGCGGACGGATAAAGCAAAAACAATATCTCCAATTTCTGATCGGCCAAATCCTTCATTATCGTCTGCTGGGTTTTTTTCCATTTCAGTCAGCTTGCTTAAAATGACGACATCTGCATTGAGTAACACATCATAGTTGATAAAAAAAACTTGTTTTATAATCAAACCATAACCCATATAATTGTGCTAGACATTTAGAAAATATTTGAAAAATATTCAAATGATTTCGTACATCTTCACAATTTACTTGCAAAATGCTCTATTCTATTTACCAATTCATACATGAAAACAAAAGCTGTTGATTTGATTGCATGGCATATCATCTGATTGTTGACAAGTCATCAGTACCCATGCTCAACAAATCACTCTCCTCACTTTATTCAGGAGAGCCATTTTTAAATCCTCACCATTTTTCACATCTTACGGCCTTCTGTCAATTCACTTGAAAATATATTTTTTAAACTAACCTTTAAAGTAAATTTTATTTCAGGGGAAAAATATCAAAATATATGGCAATATTTCTTATTTATAGTGAAATCGAAATATGTTTTAATTTTTTTTTTAAAAAACTACATATTCTCACCTGTTGGCTTTGGATCACGGTGTGACCTGTGTGGTGGGGTAAGTGATGCCCCGCCTGATAACACGGTTTGTGAATGTGGTGCCCCACGAGATGCTGGTTGATGTGAATTTGGTGTCCTACGAATTTGGGTGAATACTGAGCTGGTTTCAAGTGATGCCCCAAGTGAGGGGGTAGTATTCAACAAACTTGGTGAATGTGAGCTTGGTGCTCCACAAACTGGGGTGGATACTGAGCTGGTTTGAAGTGATTCCCCATGTGAGGGGGTAGTATTCAACAAGCTTGGTGAATGTGAGCCTGGTGCCCCACGAACTGGGGAGGATACTGATCTAGTTTCAAGTGATTCCCCAAGTGAGGGGGTAGTATTCAACCAGCTTGATGAAGATGAACGTGTTGCCAAGCTAGATGCAGGAGATGGTCTGTATACAGATGGCTGGGCATCTTTTTCCAATGATCCATCATTGCCTCCTTCCGTTTGTACTGATAAAGAATAAATAATTGATAAATAAACGCGTTCCCCGTTAACCCTTGAACAGGTAGGGCACCGCTAATATATTTGATAGCGCTGTCAGATTTAAATGCGCAGTCAGAAATAACCTCGAGGTCATTTCTGACTGTGCTATCAGGAATGACCTCAGTAACATGGCGTCGTTTATATTCCAAAATATTCTGATTTCAGTGCTAAAACTGGCCATATCTAGGCAGACAGAAACAAAATATGTTAAACACAGATCTAAAATAGATCCTTGGCTTATGGTAAATAAAATGAGACAATAAAACCGAATCTGCATTAAAGAAAAACTGTTGAAACAACCAGGAACCATAATCTTGACCCCAAACTTTTGAACAATATGCAAGAAAACAACACCCACCACCCTTAAATTACGTTTTTGGGCCAAATTGTGGTTTAAATACATACAAATTTTATGATTGTCATCCTCCTATTATAATTTGGAATATTATGAAATATAATGGATTTGATCTACTATAATATATTTCCCCCGTGTTGCCCCGATGCAGACACTTTCATGATTTTAAGTCAAGTTTTTTTATACATTTTTGGGCGCAGAAATATGCGGCCACATAGAATCTTGACAGGCTGCATGCATTTCACAGAGCTTGATGTCAGCTTGATGCTGCACCTTTTGGCTTGCTCCCCCGAAATATGTTTGTTCCTACAGAGCTTCTTAAACATAAAGAGGGGTCATGGGGTCAAAAAAAATTGACGGTAATTTTAACAGACCCTATGTTTAACTATGTGTATCTCCCTAAATATGGCCAGTTTTAGCACTGAAATCTGACTATTTTCCACTATGAACGACGCCATTTTACCGATGTCTTTTCTGACAGCTCAGTCAGAAATGACCTCGGTGGCGAGGTCATTTCTGACTGCGCATTTACATCGGACAGCGCTATCAAATATATTAGTGGTGCCCTACCTGTTGAAGGTGTAAAAATTGTCAATGCATCCCATGCAGATAACAATTCAGTATCATGTCTTTCATTTTCATCTTCATTAGATAACTGTAAATCTTTCTCACTATAGGTGTTAAGATTAGAAGGACTCTCCCCATCATTATGACCATTGACAGAATTTGTTGACGCACTACAGTCATGCAACTCAAGATCTTCCTCGACCGAACTACTACACACTTCGTCACTACTACTAGTACTGTTGTACTGCTCCAAATTTAGCAAAATCCTCTTGACACTCCGTCTAGCTGTTTGCTTATGTCTTCTTTTTAATTTGAGCATTATTTCTAGGAAACAAACAGTAAAAGCATCATTAATCAAACACTAACTCCCAGTGGCGAAAACAGAAAGAAAAAAAGCTCGTTGAAGGGCCGCGTAGGACATGCCCTAAATGAACCCTTCTCTTTCTACATTCCTGGATTAGTCTCTCAGTACAACGAGGATCTCTGTAGCAGTGATCATTCTCCTATATTTATAGAGAGCAACAACTCTATTGTTGAAGAAAGAGTGCAGAATTGGAGGCTGCACAGAGCAGATTGGGAGGCCTTCCAACCGTCTTGTGGGGAGAGCCTCACAATCTCTCAATTTGAGAATGAAGAGGGGGTTGATGACCCTATAGCCCTTTTCCCAGCCAAGTTACACAATATAGCAGATAAAAGCATACCCAGAAACTCGACAGTTCCCAAAAAAATCGACAAACCCTGGTTCGATGAAGGCTGCCGAAAGGCAATAGATAAAAGGAAAAAATTCTTGCAAAAATTTAACTGGCCCTGATGAAATTCATTACCAGTTTCTGAAACATTTGCCTGATGTAGTTTCATCATTAAATTGTACAGCGAAACTCAAGTCTCCGGCCGTCTGGACATGTCTGGGGGTATATCCCCTAGACATGCCCAGAACCCCTTATCGGGCGAGCGAAGGAAAACGCTCTCAATAACCCACCATGCCCTATCACCCCCACCCTCACATCATCATCTGTACATCATTCATCTCATCAATTGACTACAACGTTATCGTATTATAATGTCACTTAAAAGACCTTTTGTGCCGAAAAGTGACGTAAAGCAATGATTTACTACTACTACTACCCTCCAGGCTATTGCTTCTCGGTTGTGTATTTTGTTTCCTTGCAGGATCTGTGTCCTTCACTGTAATAATTATCGTCTCCATTTTTCCTTTCTTTGCCTTACTGCTCAGTTTATTGTGTTGCTCTATGGTGACTTTCTGCCCATTAACAATACATGGATCAATTATATGTTATTTCCACTCATCAATGTGTGCCATGTTTATGTTTGTTATGGCATATGTTTTGCTCAAAAAAGAAGACACGTCGTTTGTGTTCTGCACACCCTGGTGGATCAATAGTCATGTCTCCTTGTCTACTTTTTACACGATTCTCTGCTGCTGTCTTTACAACTCCACCCAAAGCATCACATGGCCCTTCTCCATGGTTTGAGCCAAAGTATGTTGTCCCGAACTTGATATCATCAACAGCTACTTCTGACAGATTCTGGGATGGCTGTTTTGATTTGTACTGCCCAGAACATCCATCACTAAATTGGCAGCTCTCGCATCAGTGCTGGCGCTGGTGTAGGCTGTGGTGGCCTTAACCCTTTAACCGCCGGTGTCGCATATATTCGGGTTTTCATTTTTTATTAGCACATTAAGTACTGTTTTTTAAACATGTTAAAGATAAAATGTAACAGCAATCAGCAATATTTGAAAACAATTGACCTCTATTTTGTCAAATCTGAATAATTTTTACTCACTTGAAGTTGTGGGTCACGTCAGCGAGACACAACTTCAAGTGGGTGAAAATTCAAACTGAATAATTTGGCGGTTAAAGGGTTAAATAAAAGGCAATAGTGTGTTTGACATTAGTCTCTCACGTGGGATGAATAGAGTTACCCAGAGGGAGTTACCCTGCTTCCTATTGTTACTCTGGGACTATCCTACCCGAGGATAGCAGAGCTGCGCGAAATGCCTAGGAGTTTCAGCATTAAATTGCACAGCGAGACCCAAGTCTCTGGCCGTCTGGTCATGTCTGGGGGTAGATCCCCTAGACATGCCCTGAACCCCTTATCTGGCGAGCGAAGGAAAATGCTCTCTATAACCCACCATGCCCTATCACCCCCACCCTCACATCATCATCTGTACATCATTTCATCTCATCAATTGACTGCAACTTTTTTATCGTATTGCAATGTCACTTCAAAGACCTTTTGTGCCAAAAGTGACGTAAAGCAATGATTTACTACTACTTCTACCACTTTTACTATACAACATGGGGGGCGGGGGCCCTAGGGTAGTGGTTAGCACCGCTGCCTTTCACGCCAGAGTTCGGGGTTCGGTTCCCGGTCTCGGCGGTTTGAAAGAAACAAAAATGTTTCTTCCCCATCCACGTGTGAAAGTTAGTATTGTGGGGAGCCTCCGTGACCGAGAGGTAGCGTGCTCGGCCTCAGACCGCCAGGGTTCGAATTTCGAATCCTGTGTCTGGAGGACAGTGTCATCTCAATCATCTCACCATCCTCAGGAGGTTCTCCTGGCCCAGTTTAGCCTATATGTGCACAAAGGTGGCCTAAAGCCCGATTCATTTCATTTCATTTTTTACAACATGGGATATTGTAATACTACGAATTTTCACTTAAATGGCCTCATTGGCCGAAAAGTGAAGTGAAAAAGGCATTTGACTTACTTACCTACTTACTTACTTACTTTTAGGTAGTAATCGTTTATTATACTGATTTGTGCTTCCATGTACATTTCACGTCACATAAATATATAATTTCCGTCTTTTAAGCACCCTTGGGGTTTATAAATCAGTTTAAACATAATTATACATATATACATATAGTGTACAGGAATGAGATGGTTAGTTAGTAATAATGAGATGGGAATGAGATGGTTAGTTAGTAAGACTGGGCATTCGCCCAGCCGGGCCAATGCCGGGCCAATATCTGTTGGCCCGGCATCGGGCCGTTGCTAAACAAATGCCCCTCCTAACAGAATACCATTGCCTGATTGCAAAAGAATAAACAGAAAGCACCAGACCCTGACCAAAAGTTGGGTCAACGCTGAACCACCGTCGTCGAGTCGAGTGTCACCCCAAACAAAGGGCCAGCGCCTCTGCTCAGGGCAAACAAAGCACACAGTAAACACGGGACGTCGAACCACCGTCGTCTCAATGCCGGTCCACCATTTCGACGCTGGATCAACACTAAACCAACACCGGTCCAACATTCCGTGTCCACCGGGCCAGAGCCGCTGCATGTGTAACCCGCTTTTGAAGGGGATCATGAGACCCTTTATGCTCAATCGAACAGAATAAAATACATTATTAGTCTGGTGGCAGAATGTACATTTATGGCCTAGGTGTGTTTCAGAGTACATACAACGTTTTTTTGGTGATTCTGGTGGAACAGAGCCTACAAAACCCAAAACCGATTAATGCCACTTTGTCACCCTTGAGCATTTTTTGTTATGAGCAAAATTCAAAATGGCCGCCAACGTAAACTGTAAAAGTCGTTTTTTGGCCATAACTTTATCAAAAATTGACATAGGAAACTAATTTTGGTGTTTTAGGGGCCTATGAAGACGATGGAAGACACCAATATACTCTTGTTTCACTTGTTGTGCTGATCTCGTTGGCTTTTTGTTTTTGAAACGGTGTTTTGCGCTGTGAAGGGGGGGAAGGGTGTCACCTCCGCGTGGTCCCCCCTGGGCAACTTCTTAGAAGGCCAAGCACACCCAAACCTTTCATCAAACCAGGTTTTTCTATTTTTGTTGACGTGAAGTTTTTTGTGTTTGCTTTCCGGTGGTACTGAGGTTGTTATGTTTATTTTCGAATATTTTTTAGTTCAATTTTTTTATATATTCTCTATATATTCATATTTATATATTTTATGTATTTTTTCTTTGTACTTGTGGTGCCTTACAGTGCTCTCACGGATTATGATCGCTCTGTCGTGCTAGTTCTCGATGACAGACCCGATCCCCAGCTGTGGGGGCATTGTAGGTCTACTCATAATTCCTCTATGATTTGGTTTTTGTGTTTGCACTGGTTTCTCTTTGGCATCCTGGCGATGGACGGGATGGCCGAAAGAAACCATTGCCATATAATTATTTTTTTTTCACTTTATTGTTTTAAAGGTTTCTCTGTGGCATCCTGGCGGATAATGCAGCATGTCATAGAGGAGCCATTGCCGTACAATTAGCCTGTGGTGACTTACGGTGTCCTCACGGTTTGTGATCGCTCTGTGATGTCCTCCAATATCACAGACCTTATTACCAGCTGTGGGGGCACTGTAAATCTTTAATTTTTGAGAATTTTTTGTGGTTTTATGATTTCTCTGGCCATACTGGCCGAAAAGTGAAGTAAAGAAGACATTTACTTACTTACTTAATGGTTTCTCTGTTCATTGTTTATGTCATTCATATTTATGTCTAAATGGGTTTATTTTTTTGATTATAGTATATAGTATTATAGTATATATTATATATTTGTTTTGACAATGACACTGTTTTGACTTAGACTTGTGGTTTTTGCACAGTCACTCCAGTTCATTTTAAATTCACTTCATATTTTACATTATTTATACTGATATTTTTATACTCATTAAACTGTGTTATAGTGCAGGCGCTACAACATGTCATCAGACTCGTTACATATAGGTGCCAGGAGCATCGTCATCTTATCATATCAAACATTTTAAACTGAATATTTTAGTACGATCATGCTTTTATTAGCTTTGTCTTTCCTTTACTACTTTAACTATACAATATGGGATATTGTAATACCTGGAATTTTCACTTAAATGGCCATACTGGCCGAAAAGTGAAGTAAAGCATTTTACTTACTTACTTACTTGACAAGTTGTCTTTGCAAAATCATGGAGCGCATGATCAATCATCGTCTCACATGGTTTTTACAAGACAATAACATATTAACTAAATATCAATGTGGTTTTCAAAAAGGAAAGAGCACCACAGACCATTTGGTCAGACTAGAGACTTATATCCGTCAAGGTTTTGTTAAAAATCAACATACAGTTGGAGTATTTTTTGATTTAGAAAAGGCCTATGATACCACATGGAAGGGTGGTATCATGAAAGATCTCCATGAAATGGGCCTGAGGGTAGATTACCCTTATTCATTGACAATTTTTTAAAGGGGAGAAAATTTAAAGTCCGCTTAGACAACACCCACTCTTCACTAAATCCACAGGAGGAGGGTGTCCCACAAGGTAGTATCCTTTCACCAACTCTATTTACCGTTAAAATAAACAGTATAATTGATGCTTTACCAGACGATATTGAAAAATCATTATATGTTGATGATCTGGCTGTTTACTGCCAGTCAAGCAATATGGCAATAATTGAGCGGCGCCTGCAAGGTTGCCTCGATAAGTTGGTGACTTGTGCGGATGAGAACGGCTTTAAATTTTCTCCCACAAAAACTTTATGTGTACATTTTTGCAAAAAAAAAGGCTTACAGCCTGAGCCTAATCTCAAACTATATGGACAACAGCTTCCTGTTGAAGAGCAGGTCAAATTTCTTGGTCTGTTTTTCGACAAGAAGCTCAGTTTTATTCCACACATCAAATATATGAAAGATAAGTGTAGGAAAGCATTACAATTACTACGAGTTATATCCAGCAAGGATTGGGGTGGTGACCGGACAACTTTACTGAGGATTTACCGGTCTCACATCAGATCCAAACTGGATTATGGTTGTATTGTTTATGGCTCAGCGAGACGATCTTACTTAGCAGTACTTGATCCAATCGCGAACCAAGGTTTGAGATGATGCTCAGGGGCATTTCGAACATCACCCATCGAAAGTCTTCAGGTGGAGACCGGTGAGCCCTCTTTAGAGACTCGCCGGTTGAAGCTGAGCCTGCAATACTATATGAAAATTAAAGCAAATCCTGAGAACCCGGCATACTCGTGTGTTGTCAACCCTGAATACAAGAGACTGTTTAATAATAAGCCAGGGACTATACCTACTTTGGGTATAAGGCTCCAACCCCATCTGGAGGACATGGAGGTGGAGCTCGACGCAATTAGCGTTGTGCGCCCACCAGAATGTCCACCCTGGCTTCTCCAACAGCCTTATATACTTTTTAACCTCTCAGATCTCAGGAAAGGAGACACCTGTCCCCTTGTCTTCCAGAGCATGTTGCTAGAGCTATTTTGTAGATTTCCGAAGCACCGGAAGGTGTATACTGACGGATCAAAGGAAGACAAGAGGACAGCTATGTCCTTTGTCTGTGATGATCATGAATTTAGTTGTCGTATCAACGATGAGGCTTCAATTTGCACAGCAGAGCTGTTAGCTATTGAAGCTGCCATCGAATACATATGGGATAGTAATGACGAGGAGTTCATGATCATCACAGACTCGCTATCTTCATTGCAGGCTCTTAAGAGTCAAAAACTCAACAACCCAATTGTTTCCAATATTTTACATATGTGTCACTACTTGTCTGGGCACAAGGACATTGTTTTCTGCTGGGTACCCAGCCATATTGGAATACAGGGTAATGAACGGGCTGATGTTTTGGCCAAGGCTGCCCTGGATAAGACAAAACAGTTTTATTATATACCATATACGGATTTCAAGTATAACATCTCTGTCTACCTTGATGACATTTTGCAAGGTGAATGGAACATCAATGTCACCAGCAAATTGTTCGAGGTACAACCAATCATTAAGCGATCTTTTACACCAATGGAACGCCGAAGAGATGACGTTGTCTTATGCAGGGCCAGAATTGGCCATGCCTATTTCACAAACGGCTATTTATTGAGAGGAGAATTGCGACCTATGTGCTGCAATACTCGTCTCACTGTAAGACATGTCCTTCTCAGTTGTGCGAAATATGCGCACATCAGAAGAAAGTATTTTGCATTTAATTGCTTATTTGAGCTATTCAGGGACACCCCTGCTGGTTTTATTATTCAGTTCCTTCGGGAATGTAACCTATATTATATGTTTTAATTATTAGACTTAGACTTGTAGTTTTTACACAATCACTCCAATTTCATGGAGATATAGTGACTTGATAAGTCGTTCATTTTATAACAACTTCATATTTTACATTATTTATACTGATATTTTTATACTCATTAAACTGTGTTGTAGTGCAGGCGCTACAACATGTCATCAGACTCGTTACATATAGGTGCCAGGAGCATCGTCATCTTATCATATCAAACACTTTAAACTGAATATTTTAGTACGATCATGCTTTTATTGGCTTTGTCTTTCCTTTACTACTTTAACTATACAATATGGGATATTGTAATACCTGGAATTTTCACTTAAATGGCCATACTGGCCGAAAAGTGAAGTAAAGCATTTTACTTACTTACTTACTTACTTACGTAACCTATATTATATGTTTTAATCATTAGACTTAGACTTGTACTTTTTACACAATCACTCCAATTTCATGGAGATATAGTGACTTGATAAGTCGTTCATTTTATAATAACTTTATATTTTACATTATTTATACTGATATTTTTATACTCATTAAACTGTGTTGTAGTGCAGGCGCTACAACATGTTATCAGACTCGTTACATATAGTTACATATAGGTGCCAGGAGCATCATCATCTTATCATATCAAACACTTTAAACTGAATATTTTAGTACGATCATGCTTTTATTGGCTTTGTCTTCCCTTACTACTTTAACTATACAATATGGGATATTGTAATACCTGGAATTTTCACTTAAATGGCCATACTTAGTCAGGTCAAAATACAGTTTCACCCCCAAAAAATTGCTACAAAAGGTTTCTCAACTGATTCCAGTAGGGGTAAGTGTACTTTATAACATACTAAAAGTTTACCAAAGTTGGAATCCCGGAAAAATGATTTTTTCAAGATGGCGCCCAAGATGGCCGCCAAAACCTCTTAATGATCATAACTAGGTAACTATCAGCTCGAATTTAATGATTTTGATGTCTATATCCATGTTTTTGGGGACAAGGAACACGTTGAGCTCATAAGAAATGATGTTGGTCTTTTATATAACACACAAAATCAGATATTACTAAAATTCTGGTTTATTGATATCACTGAGATGTTAAATCATTTTAAAAATATGCACAAACACAAATAAAAAAGTTTCATAACATTCAGTTTTGAGTATCATCATCATCCTCCTCAGATTCGACCTCTTGAGTGTTGTTTGGATTGTCACAGTTTTCAGTTTGGCAAGGGCCACATGCAGCAGTGCAGGGGAGTCCATAGCGTCTACAGCCACATCGAGAGGATTTGCATCCCCGAGAACAGTTGCAATGAATAATTTTCAAGAGTTCCTCAGGTGCAGCATTGTTTTCGGTCATAATTGGAATTAACTCATCGTTTTCCTGTTTCCATCCCCATTCAGTCGGGTTCATTTCATTTGCCATCCCCATCCACACCATAATTTGAAAGTAAACACGTTGGCTATGGAATCTTGTTGCAGGTGATGTTGGGGGAAGCCGTTCAGAAGTGACAAAAGCTTGAGCATTGGCTACTTTTTTGGTAAAAATGACATGGCGCAGTGATGATAGCGTTTCATTAGATTTGCCACCAAATAGATCAACCATCAGGTTTTCTCCAAGATATGATATGTCCTCTTGAGATTTGTTTGGAAGGATGAATGCACTAGCACAGGACTTCATGACAGGATCAGATTTGACTAATTTCTGGAATGCTGACTTTTTACCAATGCCGAAAATCCTCGAAGTAGAATCACATCCTGAGTAGGCATTTATGAAGAGCAACTCATCGCACAAATCTTTTCCTAAAGTTTCTTTCAACAGGGTAATATTATACACTTTGCGTTCTTTTAACTGCTTGTTTGCATCAGAACGGAAATAAATGACCTCATTGTCTGTTCTGGAATAATGGAGGAGCAAGATCAGCAAATCCGTATCTTCACCGACCAACGTTGTGGTGCAATGATGCGATCTTTCAACAGCTGCCTTAACAATATCAACGTCCGCATCCCCTGGTGACTGAGTAACATGGCATCCCCTTTTAGTTAGTGCCGCACTGATGAGAGCAATTATATCTGCCTTGTTTTTGTCACGAGACAAAAAGTCCTCCTTTTTGCCGGAAAACTCTGTTTCTGCAGTGAAACTAACAATAGGGTGTAGGTTTTTTCCTCGTCTCTGATGTGTATTGTCTTTTATCGAGGGACCTTCACCATAGCCATCGAAAACCACTCTCGCTTGTCCATAATGTCTCACAGTGAAGTCTGCATAAGACTCAGCTATTGCACTATATGAGTCACCTTTTTTCCATGGTAAACGATGGATCAAAGAGCCACCATCAAGCACGTAACAATCTGTTTCGGGAATAGAGTTCATCACAGCATTACTTGATAAATTCGCCACATAGTCTCGAATTGCCTGAGCAAGCTGAGGTTTGTCTGCTTTACGAAGGATGTTCCTGGTCTCAAAGAGAGCTGGAGGGTAGGGGCTAAGTTCATATGTTAAAACCGCTTCAAGGGAAAGATCTCCTGACCTTGAAACAAGAAGGAAACGCTGGAAGAGAAGGGCAGGATCAATGGTACGATCAGGAGCAATCTTTACAGCTGAGATATTTCCAAGTGTTCGGGCTCTTTCTTTACGCTTGAATTTGTAAGTAAACGCAGACTTTCCGAGTATATCTTCAATGATTTTGTTCCCAACCGATTCAAAGTCTTGTACATTCACATCTGGCCCTGCCACTATGCCGTTGACAATGTTTCTCAGAGTAGGATCAGATGTGAAGGGTGAGCAGGCTTCAAGCTTTGTCCGAATTTTCTCGAGATCAGATGCATCTTTTTTGATGCGTGCTTCAGTTGAGTCTTTGTGTTGTGCACTTGTAGTAAAGGTTAGGTTTGTGAAATCCTGCATTGCAATGTTGTACTCAGATGTTGCAGGTGCAGATGCAGTCCAGAGGTTTCGCATGTCCTCGGTTAGCCCCCCAGTGCTCTTTAGAGACCTCATCAGAGTTTGTTCGATGACAAGATCACTACTAAGCCCCGCCCAGCACTGATTGCTCCTGCGAATAACGTGAAACCCATCGAGAAACTTTTGATAAACATCTGGGTGTTTTTCCTCCAGGTTCTTCATTTGCTGCAGGTAGTAATGAGCGGATCGCAGGTAATTGAAGTGTCCAGCTGCAGCAAAGACAGTTAGGCAATTAGACACTGCCTGCAAATGCATCAACCAGGCTCCTGTACGATCCGCCTTGATCAACATTCTGACCATGCCAACCATACGCTGATAATTCACCCACAACTGGCTGGTCTTTGAGGTCTGAGCAAGTTTAGATTTCGTCTTCTCCATTACTGTCTCGAGTTTGATCAAAGCCTCAGAACAAGCAGCATCTGTAAGAGTATTCTCTCCATTAAGAAGGGAAGAGTACAATTCCTTAGCTTGATCCAGCAGTGTCTCAATCTCGGGGTCGTCCTTGACCATTTCCGTTATAAGGTGGCTATATAGGCACTTGTCAACAAGAAGATAGCCGCGCAAAGCCCTATGAACAGCTTTCCCCGTCATCATATACACAACTGCATTTTCTCCATAGACAGTCTCAAGTATGTTTTTGAGACCGGTCCCTTCCATGAGTGTTCCTATGGCTCCCAGCAAGTTCATGAGTGTATGGAAACACCCCAACATCAGAACAATACCTTTCAAGTGACTATTTTGTGGTGCATCAATGATGATTTCAGCAGCCTTCCAATACAAGGGCTGGTCAAAAGTTACAATGGTGGGAAGATTGTGCTTCGTGGCAAGGTTGCAAATAAAGTCTAATGTAGACACAATGCACGATTTATCTCCAGAATACATATTGATCATAGGCAAGAATTTGACTGATGACTGTCCAGGATGGGGGGGATGGGTGTCACCTCCGCGTGGTCCCCCCTGGGCAACTTCATAGAAGGCCAAGCACACCCAAACGTTTTATTAATATTGTGTTTTTCTCACGTAATTACATATGGGTCTAGAGTATTTTGCATTACTTTTCAATCTATATTAAATCGGTTTGGCGGTAAATACAGAGCATAGTCATTGGTTTGTGATGTTCAATATGATCTGAATCGGTATGTGGATGTGTGTCTAACGTTCTATTAGTATACGGGACTGTCTTAAGTATTTCTATTGTATGTATTCGTTTTTGTAAATGGTTTCTCTTTGGCATCCTGGTGTTGGACGGGATGTCCGAAAGAAACCATTGTCATATAATTAGTTTTTCATTTCATTGTTTTAATGGTTTCTCTGTGGCATCCTGGCGGATAATGCAGCATGTCATAGAGAGGCCATTGCCGTACAATTAGCCTGTGGTGACTTACGGTGTCCTCACGGTTCGTGATCGCTCTGTGATGTCCTCCAATATCACAGACCTTATTACCAACTGTGGGGGCACTGTGAGTCTTAAATTTTTGAAAAATGTTTGTGATTTAATTATTTCTCTGGCCATACTGGCCGAAACGTGAAGTAAAGAAGACATTTACTTACTTACTTAATGGTTTCTCTGTTCATTGTTTATGTCATTCATATTTATGTCTAAATGGGTTTACTTTTTTTGATTATAGTATATAGTATTATAGTATATATTATATATTTGTTTTGACAATGACACTGTTTTGACTTAGACTTGTAGTTTTTACACAATCACTCCAATTTCATGGAGATATAGTGACTTGATAAGTCGTTCATTTTATAATAACTTCATATTTTACATTATTTATACTGATATTTTTATACTCATTAAACTGTGTTGTAGTGCAGGCGCTACAACATGTCATCAGACTCGTTACATATAGGTGACAGGAGCATCGTCATCTTATCTTATCAAACACTTTAAACTGAATATTTTAGTACGATCATGTTTTTATTGGCTTTGTCTTTCCTTTACTACTTTAACTATACAATATGGGATATTGTAATACCTGGAATTTTCACTTAAATGGCCATACTGGCCGAAAAGTGAAGTAAAGCAGAAATTTTACTTACCTATTTACTATCTTTCCCAACGAACAATGTTTCCAGTGCTGTCCGCAGACTAGTCGGAATGAACGAGAGGGATAAATCAAGTTTTAAATCATCACTACTTGGATACTGATTTGTCACCGTAGAAACCTGAGATTTTATGTCACTTCTGATTAATCTAGCAGCAGTTTCAATAATAGCGCGTTTTTGGGACTCTTCGTCGCCTTCCTGACACTTTTGCTTGTAGTATGATCTCATAATCTCTGATGTTTGTTCTCTCATCGTAACAATATTTTCCAAGCCTTCTCCTTCACAAAAATGAATTGAGTCCTTAAAGTGTTCTTTCAGATGCTTTTTCAAACTGTAGGGGTACTGGGATGATTGCTAGTAGTAGTACTTTTCGCCCCCATCCGGGGAGGGTCATTAGGGATCTGTTTCGTCTGTTGGATGCTGTTACGGCATTGTACGGAAGCACTAGTCTACAGCAATCATCCAAGGGCAGCTGCAGCCTCCTCGTATCTGGCTATAATCTTCGGGCGGATTGCCAGTGGCGTACCCTGGTTCCTCCGCTCAACAGCGGAGCCAATGCAGCACCCGCATCAGTGCTGGAGCTGATGTAGGCCGTGGTAGCCTTAAATAACCGGCAATAGCGTGTTTGACATTAGGTCTCTCACTTGGGATGAATGGAGTTACCCAGAGGGAGTGATCCTTCCTATTGTTACTCTGGGGACTATCCGACCCGAGGATAGCGGAGCTGTGCAAAATGCCAAAGAGTTTCATCATTAAATTGTACAGCGAAACTCAAGTCTCCGGCCGTCTGGGCATGTCTGGGGGTATATCCCCTAGACATGCCCAGAACCCCTTATCGGGCGAGCGAAGGAAAACGCTCTCAATAACCCACCATGCCCTATCACCCCCACCCTCACATCATCATCTGTACATCATTCATCTCATTAATTGACTACAACGTTTTTATCGTATTAAATGTCACTTAAAAGACCTTTTGTGCCGAAAAGTGACGTAAAGCAATGATTTACTACTACTACTACTTTTCAAACTGTAATTGTCATACGCTTCTGAATCTTGATTGCAAAGATAACCTTTCATTATGAGTCTCAAAGATGTAACAGTTAGTTGTTCCTAATTGTTCAGTTCTAGGTAAGCACACATTTTCTGAAAGGCTTCATGCTTATCCTCATCTTTAGGACGACCAGACTTTCTGCGCTTTGCATCGGGGGCATTCTGGAACTCTATAGGCACAGACTTAAAAGACCGGAAATTTCCACTACAAGAATGATGATAAAGTCCATCTGCTGCATGTAAATCTCGTAAATAGTATTCAATACGACCTTTTACAGTAAGTCCCCAATGATCTGAGCGGGATTCACAGACTTCTAAAATTGTCTCCACAAATTTGTCAGTCCGTACCCAGCTAAAGTGTCCCTTGTCCAGGTCAATTTCACATCCACAAAATATGCAATCATTTTCACTGTCAAAACCTCCACTTGATTGCCTTGTGGTTCTCTTTGCTGGCACAGAAACATTACTTTTCTTTGCAAGATGGCTTTTAATGTTTTTATCATTTATGTACTGTTGACGACAGCTTTTATGCACCTTAGTGTTGGCTGCAACTACAAGATCGTCCTTCCGCTTTACACTGGCTTCATTGATTCCCTTCGCCCCCTTCCATTGAACTGCAACCCAGTTATCACTTGGGTCCTGGATATCCTCCTTGCAGATTGGACAAAAAGCTTGACTGGCTGTGCCTGCACTCATTGTTGAATCAAGTCTGAAAAAGAGAAAGATGATAATTAGTTATTCAAGTTAGATCCGAGTGAACGATTTTTTCTTGCCAATATATTGAAAATACTCAGTCAACCTATTAAATAATGTCCCATTTTCATTTTTAATGGTTTTAACTTGTTCCTTGCCCCCAAAAACCTGGGTATAGACATCAAGATCATTAAAATTGAGTTGGTAGTTACATAGTTATGACCATTAATAGGTTTTGGCGGCCATCTTGGACGCCATCTTGAAAAAAACGATTTTCCGGGGGTCCGACTTCGGTAAACTTTTAGTATGTTATAAAGTGCACCAAACCCTACTGGAATCAGTTGAAAAACCTTTTGTAGCAATGTTTTGGGGGTTGATGGTTTTTGTTCCATATATTGACCTGACTATACTGGCCGAAAAGTGAAGTAAAGCATTTTACTTACTTACTTACTCGTTACATATAGGTGCCAGGAGCATCGTCATCTTATCATATCAAACACTTTAAACTGAATATTTTAGTACGAACATGCTTTTATTAACTTTGTCTTTCCTTTACTACTTTAACTATACAATATGGGATATTGTAATACCTGGAATTTTCACCTAAATGGCCATACTGGCCGAAAAGTGACGTAAAGCAAATATTTATATTTTAGTACGAACATGCTTTTATTAGCTTTGTCTTTCCTTTACTACTTTAACTATACAATATGGGATATTGTAATACTAGGAATGTTCACTTGAAGGGGGGGGATGGGTGTCACATCCGCGTGGTCCCCCCTGGGCAGCTTCATAGAAGGCCAAGCGCACCCAAACGTTTTATTAATATTGTGGTTTTTTCACGTTATTACATATGGGTCTAGAATATTTTGCATTACTTTTCAATCTGTATAAAATCCGTTTGGCGGTAAATACAGAGCATAGTCATTGGTTTGTGATGTTCAATATTATCTGAATCGGTATGTGGATGTGTGTCTGACGTTCTATTAGTATACTGGACTGTCTTAAGTATTTCTATTATATATTTATATTATATTATATATATTTATATAAAATATATTAAGCATGATTTATTTCTCTCCTTATATATTTGTTTTGACAAAGACTGTTTTGTGACTTTCAATTATAATTATTTTTGTCATATTTTTGTGTTAATTTATATTGTGTGTCGGCGCTGGCGCTGTGTCAGGTTCTTAGAATGTATCTACAAAACTCGCTACTTATAGGTGCCATATAGGCACTATAATGCTATCATCAATCGTTTTTATCTCAATGCCTTAGTGCGGACATACTATTATCAGTTTGGACTTTTTACTTGATCACTTTTACTGTTCAAGATATCATATTATTATTTTAGTCTGAATTATCATTTAAATGGCCATACTGGCCGAAAAGTGAAGTAAAGCATTTTACTTACTTACTTACAGGCCGAAAAATGACGTAAAAAAGAAATTTTACTTACTTACTATGCTCACTTAAATGGCCATACTGGCCGAAAAGTGAAGTAAAGCAGACATTTCTCTTACTTACTTCCTATTTATTTTGAAAACGGTAAACATATACATGCAGCGATGCGAGATAGTAGGTTAATACAAAAAACGTTTTTTTAAGTTTCAACTTGTTTTGATAAAAAATATGCATAATTTACGGACGAGAACATTCTCATGTTTAGTGGCAGCTACTTGGTTTTTTTTTCAGGAATGAAAGATTCATGCCAACCTGATGAAGATCGCTTTAACATGGTTCAATTTCATGAAGCAACAGATGTATATTTTACCGAGGTGTCCTCAGAAATTGTCAGAAGTTACATAGATACTGGAGAACCGATGTAAGAAAGGATTGATTAATTATTTCTCAAATTAAAATTAGTTAACAACAAAAGTCACTCTTCACAACGTGCTACGGGTTAGCAAGCATTTCATATCTGAACCTATTAACGCCCTAGAAATACATTTTAATTGAGTGTACCAAACTAGTTAGCCTTTATAGTAATATTGATACGATTTTCACCATTGTTTACCCCTCAGCTATGTGGGGTATAATGATCACCAAATGCGGGCGTTCGAGCGGGCGTGTTACTAAAAAGTTAACTGATGAATTTTGTTTATTTTTTACAGTCATGACCTATGTGCCTGGGCAATTCATCCCATATATTTTTCGGGGCACCAAACCATACGCGGCCATTTTCCAGGATGGCCGCCTAAAAAACTTGTGGGCACGATAACTTATGAACCGTTGGATTGCATTTAAATTTGGTATTGTTGTTCTCTAGGTATTTCTACTGATCTGATTAACTTTTGAGATGAATCCATTAAGATCAAAATGGCTGCCGCAGCCATTTAAAAAAATTGATATGGTGGTAGTGGGGGTAATTTTTTCTCATTATTTCTTGATATTGATGGACAGAGCCTACGGCTGAGGGGCCCTGCCATCAATTGGTGGCTTTTTTTTCTGTGCGGTCTCTTACAGATTACCATGGTTAATTTTAATTTAATCGCATATCCAAGATGGCCCTGGCTTTTCCTTACAAATCACTCACTAATATTGATTCGGTATATATTCACCTAACTATTTTTCAGTAATGTCGAAGGGTAGTTTCGTTTTCGATATACTAGTATATTGCAATATACACATATAACTTATGACTTATGGTTTTATCATGATCCTTGTTTCGTGGAAACCCTTTTTAATGTTGCTCTGTCCTATTACCTGTCAATGACCTCTAACTGATTTACTGCTAATGACAAAAACTGCAGTGACGGTTATGTATTTAATACCATAGATAAAGAGTATATCTATGTTTAATACACAATGATTAAGACTTATTTTATGCAGAATAATTATTGAGACTTTACTAGGCATTTAAAAATTTGTTTTTCATCAGATTTCTATTCACTGTGAATTGCATTGCAATAGGCGATATTTCTATTTATTAACCCTTTAACCGCCATATTATTCAATTGCAATTTTCACCCACTTGAAATTGTGTCTCGCTAACGCGATCCACAACTTCAAGCGATTGAAATTATTCAGATTTGACAAAATGGAGGTCAACGATTTTTTAAATCGTGTTAATTGATGTCACGTTGTACCTTTAACATGTTCAAAAGCTGGTATTTAATGTGCAAATAAAAGATGAAAAAAACTAATATATTCGCGACCGGTGGTTAAAAGGTTAATACTTTCTCTTTGATTGATTTTTATTTAAAATAGCACACACGTTACAGAATATGCGGTACATGAGTAATTAAAGGGTCAATGTGACACGTTAAAACGGTTTAATGTGTTTTTAAAATGTTCCATAGTAGATGCTAAAAATATAATGTGGTAATTAAAAAACTCCGAAGTTTTATCTGTTGTCTTTAAACTGTTCACAATTTGATGTATATTTTAATTGCAGGGACAAAGCTGGTGGTTATGGAATACAGGCGGCCGGAGGAACGCTCATTGAAAAAATACATGGAGATTATTTTAACGTCATGGGTTTTCCATTGCATAAATTTGCGAAGAATTTGTTGAAAATATTATCGTGACAGCGGCGGAATAGTGTGTTTCGCCAACAATATATACATTACCTGTACATTAATGTAAATACAAAAAGGGCTGTATACCCACATTTTTATTTATTTTTTTGGAGAGGGGAGGTGTTTGGGGGTGTTGCAAGTTAATCCTTAATCAATCTAATTGTTTTTATGAAGGCCTTATGGAGGCATTTTGTTTTCTGGTCGTTCGTCCGGCATGCCGTCCGTTCGTTCTTGTTTTAGTTTGTGTGTCAATATACTTTTGGAAGTTTTATTTTGATCTTATTTTTTTGCATAGCTAATTTTATTCGTGTAAAATATACAGCTACAAAAGCACATAGATGTAACCTGAATTCAAGTGGATTTTATTGAAAGAGACGTTGCGTATTCAAGAATATTTTTATATTCAAAACTCTTCTTTTGTGATTATACGTTTGTACCACCCATATACGATCAATAAATCAATCTTCAAACCGTGTGTGCTGTTTGGGTTTTTTTTCTCTAAATCATCTTCTATGAAACCTAATTTATTGATGAAATATCGATTTTCTTTATTTTTGTTATAGGTCTATACCCTCTAAATAATCAATAGTTTTTTCTAATTGCCGAATTACCTCCAGATTACCATTATATTTTTCCGATTCTAAACTACCCCTAAATAACCACATAATTATCGACTTTTAAATTACTATTGTCGTCCTCCTAGAATCATCCTGCATCCGTCTGTCCGGTGTGGTGTACGCCATAGCTCGGTCAAGATGAAGACTGTTCCATTAAAATTGGTCACCGCGGCCGCTTTTTTTAGGCATGGAAATTTATTGTGAGCACGATGCACTCCATAATATTTAACCGTTTGCTAGTGGGATGTGCATCTGGACTTGTCATCATAATTATTCTCTCGTGCCGATATATATGTCACCAGAATGCGTTATTTAGTGTACTTTTCAAAAAAATTACGAGGCTACCTGGCATCCCCCCACCCGCTACAAAAACTACCGCCTCCACATTCTTGGTTTAACTTTTTTTAGATACCGGCCGGTAAACTTGATCTCTACTAATGTAAGTAGGACCTAACGTTAATCATCACTTTGAGATGGCTTGATTACTTAATTCTGTGTAAATATGTCGCCACAATGCGTAATTTAGTGTGTATTTCTAATAAAAAATCCGGGGGGGGGGGGCATGCCCCCGGACGTCCCGACAAAAATGGCCAAATTATGGTCCATAATATACTGAAACGCAATCAACTTCTTGGGTACAGGCCTGAATTCATGATAAAATGAAACCTGGTAAATAATACTTTGCTGAATTTAGTCAATAAAAGTTTCCTATATAGGCTACTAGAACAGTAAGTTATACATTTTTTTAAAAAGAGGAGTCTCGAGCTTTTTTATTATTTTCCAGCGTTGTGATATTCTCCATTGAGGCATTTTGCAGATAACTGCGTACTATACAGAGATATAAATTCAAAATTAGATTGTTCAGAACTTCAACAAGATCTTCATAAATTAGTTGACTGGTCTCACACATGGCAAATGTCTTTCAACATAAGCAAATGTCACACCTTGCACGCCCACAGAAAGAAACAGCATAGTAAGATCTCAACTTGAATATGCATCATCCATCTGGGATCCACACACAGCAAAATATATGTAGGCCTACAACCTTAACAAAATACAAAACTATACAGCAAGATGGTCCATCATGACTATTCACACTACACAAGCGTTTCTTTTGTACAAAAAACAACTAAATTGGCCTCCTCTTTCCGTCCGACCAGTACTATTCTACAAAATTTGTCATCAGAAAATTGCCATCCCCACCCCACCCTACTTACAAATACCCCTTAGAACTAGACGCCACACTTCAAACATAAACAAAACAGCTACAGATGGAGACAACATGAACTCAGCACATCCACAGATACCACAGGGGGCTGCTCTCCATAAAGCTGGCTACTTCCCATCGTGAAAAACGTGCGGTACGTGTTAAGGGGGTCAAAATGACTAAAAACCTGAAATAAGGGGTATTTTGAAAGAGAAGAATGTTTAGAAATACTGAATTAGGGGTCAGTTTTTCAACCTTCACTCAATGACAAGTAACAATTAAAGTGTCAGCTTTATAGGGAGCTCCCCCCCCCCCCCCTGGGACAGATACATACGAATACAGCTACTCCACCACCCCCCCCCCCCCCCCGAACAATCACAATCTGGAATTCACCGCCACTCAGTCGGTGTGCGACTCCAACGGTGCAGGCACTCAGTATTGTGGGGGGCCTCCGTGACCGAGAGGTAGCGAGCTCGACCTCCGACCGCCATGGCTCAAGTTTCGAATCCTGTGTCTGGAGAACAGTGTCATCTCATTCATCTCACCATCCTCAGGAGGTTCTCCTGGCCCAGTTTAGCCTATATGTGCACAAAGCCCGATTCATTTCATTTTCCAACGGTGCAGGCCTTCAAGGAAACCTGTCATCTCTCCAACCTGTATTTAACACGTGAGCCCCACTAACCACGGCTAAGTCACGTGTGATCATAATGCCATTAGGCGACGATCATTTATAAAGTCATTAAGTCTACAAATGGAGAAACTTTCGATTCACTTAGAAAACCAGGAGACACAACAACACATTCTCAGGAGAAACAACAATACAACTCACTCGGCTAATAAAGGATCTGGTGATGATTAATAGCATAAGCAGGTATTTGCTTATAACAACATCGGAGCAATGTAGGAGGTGTTTCCATCTTGATGCGGGTCACAATTGTCTGTGAAGTTAGAAGATCACCACAAAAGTTTTCATAGCCCTAAAATCGCAAAGCTGAACGTCACGGGAACCTGACTACCATAAACCACACACTGATAATCTGTGATGGCCCCTTGTATCGGTGTGCGGACTCAGGAGACCCAATATTTTCAGGGGGATTCCCTTCAAGTTTGTTTTGACGCTCGTAGGCTACTGTTTACTAAATAGCTGTCCAGAAAGATGCCTAAATGTTAGTGTGAATCTACACACCATCAAAATCGTCACCAACCATGTACAGTGTATAGGTCCTTTCAAACACTGAAAAAATAATGAGAAAAACGTACTAACTGAACAAATAAAACTGAAACAAACCTTGCTAGAAATAACATTGGAGCTGCGCTGAGAGAAAACTGAATCTATGAGTGCCGTTTTTTGTCAACATCTTTTTAAAAGGACATTTAGGGAGATTTATTTATTGTCGCAAGTGTATACAGTAAAACATAAGCTAACACCAGCTATTTCAGCGACTTGTCACACGCACTATTGGAATGAGTTGAGTTGCAGGCTATGTGACCCGCCATGCGAAAAAGTACCCCCCCCCCCCCCGCGGCTTCAGAAAATTATTTATGACGTCATTTTAAATTGAAATTTAATGATTACATAACTAATTTTAAAATATTAAAAATCTCGTTAAACAAAAAGTTATCACTATTTTTTCAAAAAAAATTTCAATTATCGAAACAAAAAGGATACGGCTATCATATCAACTATGAAACTCAATTTTGACTTCACGGCCCTTTTCGCGTGGCGGGTCACATATACAATAATACTAATACAAGAAAAAACAAATCGCAAGTAAATCTTTTCGCTGGATAATGACAAAAATTATCAAATTAGTTACACCTCATAGGCTCTCATACATCATTTATAAATGCCAGACTTGCTGCAGAATTTGTCATGTAAGCAATCCGAATATTTAAAAAATCGTGGTTGCCATTTTTAATTTCAGTAAAATCACCTGCACATTTCCATATGGTGGGTAACAATAAAATGAATCGGGCGTCAGGCCACATTTGTGCACATACAGGCATGCTAAATTGGGACGGGGGAACCTCCTGAGGATGGTGAGATGACACTGCCCTCCAGACACAAGATTCGAAATTCATATCCCATAAATTCCTATAGGCCTATAGGTTTTTGCGTCCACAAAAATTATGAAGTTGATCAGTGGCGGCCATTTTGAATTTCAGTGAAACCTTAAAATCACCTGCACATCTCCATATCGTGGGGAATGTGATAGTAAATTTTGAATAATCTCTGACTTTAAAGTTTTTTCGCCAACAAAAAATGTTGGCCTCCACTTCTGGCGGCCATTTTGAACTTTAGTAGCATCTTAAAAAAATCATTCGGGGGTTTTTGTGCCCACAAAAAAGCGTGACACGAGACGCAAATCTGGGGCGTCTGAAATCCCCCTTCCTCTACGGGTTGGGGATAAAAAGGTGGGTTTTGCAATTGAAGTTCAGTGTCGTCGGCGTTAACATTTCCTTAGGGGTGCGATAACTTGACATGTATACCTGTTTTATGCATCCTGCTGAAATTTGTTCTGCATGTTGATAATAGCCACTTCTCGGAAAGTTCAAAAATGGCTGGGAATAAATCAAAATGGTAGATTTATCGCACAAATTTGCAATTAAAGTTCTGTGTTTTCGGCGTTAACATTTCCTTGAGGGTGCGATAACTTGCATTTATAATTTTTTTATGTATCCTGCTGAAATTTGTTCTGCATGTTGATAATAGCCAGTTCTCGGAAAATTCAAAAATGGCTGTGAATAAATCAAAATGGTCGATTTATCACACAAAAAGGCCAATTTATTGTGATTTATCACATTTTACGTCCCTGTGGGATAACTTCCAAAAGTTTTTCATTTAACCTTCTCAAATTTGTTCTGCATGTTATTAATAACCAGTTCTCAGACACGTTCAATAATGGCGGCGAGCTGTAGTCGAGTGTGCTCTTGTTTCAATTAGAAATCAACATAAATGTCTTAGTTAGCTCTTTCCGCTTCATTTGACACTTTGTTTCAGCAATTCATGGATATTTGCAATCTTAACTTTTCAGATCTTCCTCTCCACCCAAATATTTGTTATGTCTAAAAAGACAAGGTCTCACATTTTAGTGAGGGAGGACTTGCCTTGGATGATTGACCATGACACACTTCCTAAAGCATACGCTGGAAATTTGGGATTCATATTTTATTGTAATTTAAACTTCAAATCTCTTAGACTTGCAAAATACAGGGTTTGTACACCTTGGGCAGAACAAAATTCCAGGCCTTTTCAAAGCCTTTCGAGGCCCGAAAGTAAAACCAAGTAAAACATTATTACAAACATTCGAAAAACAAATTTTGATTAATTGCAAGCATGTAGACATGTAGCAAGCCCACTTGTTGACTGCAGAGAATAAATGCATGATCACTGTAGATCTTGGCAGTCACTAAAACCTAAAACTACGGAATGGCTTCTTGGCTGTTTAAAAAAAATGGCTTTCAAAATGGTTCATTTTCAAGGCTTTTCAAGGCCTTTGGCAAAATTCAAGCACTTTCAAGGCCTTAAAAAATAATTTAAAATTCAAGGCTTTTCAGGCCCCGTACAAACCCTGGAAATATGCTTCTATCACATCCGTGACTTCCGGCGTATTATGAAGTACCTTAGCCCAGAAGCTGCAAAATCTGTTGCATGTGCTCTAGTTACTAGTCATCTTGACTATTGCAATTCCTTTTTGTACAATCTTCCTGTCAGGGACATTAAAAGATTGCAGCGGGTACAAAATTGTCTGGCACGTGTAGTCTGTGAAGCGTCTGGTTTTAGCGGATCTAAGCCTCTCTTAAATTTTCTTCATTGGCTACCAGTAAAATACCACATACGTTTTAAACAATGTACCATCACAGGGTTCCTACTCCACTGTGTGATTTTTCCATGACAAAATTGATTTTTCCATGACAAAATTCAGGCATATACCGGGCATAAAATTGTTGAAGAATGTATCTAGCTCGATCACATCACACGGACGCGATAAAAATGTGCATCACAACATTTTTTTTATTGACAAATATTTTTTCCATGAGTTTTGGAATTTTTCTCAAATTGAGTTTTCCAGGCCTGGAAAATAAAATTGCTATTTTCCAGGTTTTCCATGACGCGTAAGAACCCTGCATCACTTTTAAAGCCTTGCTCTTTTACCTACCTACATATCTCTTTAATAATTTAGTCCCACTTCAAAATTCAAGAAGGCTTAGATTCTACAACACAAATATGTCAACTGTTCAACGTTATCGAGCAAAACGAGGATCAAGGGATTTTGCAGTTGCAGCTCCCTCCACCTGGAACTCAATTGAGAACTGCAAGTACAGTCACCTCATTTAAAACAAGAGCACACTCGACAATAGACCCCCGCCATTATTGAACTTGAAGTTATTGCGCCCACAAGGTCAAATTATTGACGTAAAATGCTAAAAATCGCAATAAATCAGCTATTTTGATCTTTTTTTCAGCCATTATTGAACTTGTCCGAGAACTGGTCATTAGTAACATGCATAACAAATTAAATGTTAAGACCGAGGGCGCCGAACTATAATTGCACCAGCCCACCTTTTTTAATTAAAAGGCGGGCTAAAAAAAAAATTTATTCGGCTTCCCCCCTCCCTAATTCCTCGGAGATCCGATGCCCATGAAAGGCTACAAATGGTGCATTCCAGAGCATATTTCTGGATCCGCAATTTTAAGCGCTATGGAACCAATCTGCCCAGCAGGCAGAGCGGTAGAAAAACAAACACATGCTTATATAATATCTGAGAAATGCAAAAAAGAACAAGGTGACTAGTGTGTAGAAGCAAACAAAAATACTTTTATTCAATACGATCCATGTCCACTTGTATAACAAAACTGCTGGTGTGGGAAAAGTAAAACAAATGCAGCGTTATGCAGCCTCTGTTTGCTCATTTATTCCAGTGATTAATAAATTAACATCCATATATTTAAAATGACCAATAATAAAAAGAGATCCAGTCAAATGTACAAAATATTTTGTAAATGGAAGAATGTAGCATCCTACAAGTGCCTCCCCCCGCCTCTCCATTACCGTAGCGGTTCCAGATGTGCGCACACAACCATGCCAAGCTCAAATCTGTTATCAGAATTAAATAATGCACAAAGTATGTGCATTTTCAATTTAAAAAAAAATCAGAACTGCCTAGTTAGCAGATTCAGAAAATATTTTTAAAATTTAGCACCTATTTTTATCAAACCATAGCCTCCCCATTTCAGGTTTGCTTATCTAAAATGATAACCACAATATACTGCACAGTCAAAGTAGCTGGTAAGTAGGAATTTTCAAGGTAATTTAATACAGAGATGACAACTAATCTGTGTACTTAAAAAATATGAAGTGACTAATCAAATAGTATGCAAATCTACGTCATAGTAACATCACTAGTTAGTGCCCAGAGACAACTAGAAAGCCGATTAATACAAATCGACATTTACCGGTAATGTACATATCATCTGGTGACCCTTCTTTGAAGGAGTCAATAGATACTTGCATTGATCTGCATGCCTGCTGTCAAGACACAGCTCATGTTACAATATAAACTCGCTAATAACAATCACAACCCCAAAACTTCAGAAATAATATTACCTCCGTCTGAGGTGGGATCTGTCAATTCCTGGAATTAACCAAAATTACAAAAAGACGTAGCATGTTGACAAATATTACTCAACTAAACACTGTGCACATAGACTGGAGTATGTGTCAAGGTTTGTACGCCAGATATGCCTATTTTGAAGGTAAGTTGCGAGTGATGACTGATGATTTTGCAGTGCATTTCAGATATGCTATCATAACATAATTTAAATTATTGACAACAGACTCTTTTAGTCACCTAATACTAATAGATAGTTTAGTCATCAATTGTATACTTCCCACCAGTTCAATACTGCCTGTTCACAACTAGTAACCTGGAGTGCTAGCCCTTAAAGCGCTGATTTAAATAATTTACATTTCTCCCCACTTGAACATGTGTCTCGCTACTGTGACTCAAAAATTTAGATGGGTAAAACTCATTTACATTTGTACAAGTTGAATCAAAAACCTTCACCAATGTAGCAAATTTTATGTTCAGTTCTTCTAATTTTCTTCTTTGCAAATAAAAAGTCTGAAAACGGGTTTAGACGTTATTAGCACTGAAAGTGTTAAAACAATATTTTGATTATCATTAAGATCAAATACAATGAGCAGAACATTTTCCAATATATTCAACTCTGTGAGTAATTGTCCCATAAAAAACCCATCTGTTTTGAATACTAATTTATGATTATATCACCAATACAATATTGTGATATTTTCAGATGGAGACAGACTTTTGATATCAGGTGAAGATGATAAAGTCTGTGCCAGTATTGAAAGGGCTTAATCTCGGGGAAGGAGTAACGAACACCAAAGGCACGGCATGGCAAACCTGACAGCTACGTAACAAAATATTCAGAATTGTGCTTCTTATAAAAACATCAAACTAGGATTATATTTGAAACAGTTTGTTTGGAAAACTTCATTGCTAGAAAAACAATTGACTGTTTTTTAAATTATTATTACTTGATGTGTCAAACAGCCATTTTTATGGAAATAATCTCAAGACAGAAAATTTCAAACAAATGTGGAAAGTAAAAAGAGGAACTTTTCAAATGTTTTCACACTTGGAATGGACAGAAAGTCAAACAAATAAAGACAAAAAACAACCCTCCCCATGAGTGTACAGAAAAGGAAGCTATCCTTATTAGTCTAAATAGCAAACCATTTGTTTTGTTAAAATTTAATTTCTTAAAACAAAACAGATTCAAGTTCCTTCAAGAGATTCTTCACCAACTTTCTGACACAAACGGGGAAGGTTTTTTAACAAAAGAGCACTTGATTGTACTATTGCTAAGGTTATGCACATATTAACTTTAAATGCAATTAACACATGATCAATAATAAAGACATTTTTAACAAATAATAAGAAGACTGAAGCAGTTTTATTAAATTTAGCTATATTCACTTGCTTCTCATCCAGTCAGGTAGAGCACCATCACAAAGCATAGATGAGACATGTGAGAGGGACTAGATCGCTAAAGTGGAAGTTTTGACCGGGTCTTGTACTTGGTACAGCTCTTCAACATACAGTAGGGCCTACAATGTTGAGATACTTTTCGTGAAAATTAACAATTTCTTTACAAGACCCAAAGCTGATTCTGATAAATTTTAGATTTTTTTAAAATTAATTTGATTGAAAATATGGTTTATGACAGAACATTTTGTTTGAAACATATTGATTAGAAAGTTTCTCCTACAAGCTTTGACTCACACCAATGCAATAATTGATGTATTATAAACACTTCACTAATAAAACTTTGGTAGTAAAAAAATGTTCCTGTTGGTTTGTATAGTTCATGGGTGCTTCTGCCATTACAGGACTTGCTACTTATTTTCCTGGGATCAAAGTAAATGCAATGTCTTACAGTGAATGATAAAGACAGTATTTACAGCAGTTTTTTATCCATTTTAAGCTAAATTAAACAAATAGATGATTGTAGTGACTAGACCCAATTCACCCAAACCGATATTTTCACAAGTTTAAGCAGCACAGCATCGTTTACATCCTCAGCATGAATAATGTACCAGTATGCTGTTAACGATCTTAAGACTTTAATATTTATTCACATCGGATATGTAGCAATCATTCACCAGGAACATGTTTTGGAAAATGAAGGCTATCCTAGCTTATGTAGATGATATTTATTTTAGTTAATTTTTGTAGAGAAAACTACACCACAAACAGAAGTTTTAAAAGTTTATGGTTTTCAGCATCTCTGTAACAGTTGCCCAAACATGTGAAGCCAAGACACATTAACAAAAAAATAAATTTAAAAAACAGTCTTCTCCATGTCCTTATAGAAAGAAAGGGGTGTGCTATGCTTATAAGACAAGCGTATAAGACCATTGAAATGCTTTTCTGCCATACACAAGTGGTGAATATTAAATACCGGTACACAACTATATAAAGAAAATAGATAATTGCTATGCAATTTCAGAACAATCAGATATTTTTTGGTCAAACCGGACATAAATATAGATTAAAATAAAATGGTGCTGCAAGTGGTATTGGACATTCTAGGCATTACATCTCGATTGACTCTTCATAGGTACAAATCACAAACAATATCGGCTTCGACGTCAACAAGGATAACATATTATTATAAACAATCACAACATATAAGAGTTATGGGCAAGAAATATTCAGCAGTGATGTTTTGGCCAGTAATTATGTTGATTATCTGTAAAATTTCGGCCAACAGTGGGCTTTTGGAAGCCAAAGTAACTATGAACTACCTCCCTCCAATTAAGGATCTGTTCTTAAAAAAAGAAATAACAAAAAATGACAATTTGTCTACCTTTTGAACAGAGGCATAAATTTAGTTAGATTTGTTGGCTTTCAACAATCATCAATCACTAAAATAAAATAAGAAAATAGCGATTTCCAAAAAACAAGGGAGCAGCAGTTTGTAGCTAGTTAGCCTCCTAACAGTTCATCAGTTTGCCAATGTAAAAAAGTTTTAACAGTTGATAAATATTCTAAAATCCAACAATTTTTGTTGGAAGTATTTATTATGACAAATAATAACAGCATGCACAAAAATAGTTGACTCAGTAATAGCTATTTTGCCAGCCAGATTCTCCACCTGCACATTGGGTGTCCTCTTATATCAGTAAAGAGAAATATAAGGCCATATAAAATGTACTTTATTTGATGTGTGCCTTTCGAAAAGGACTATCAAGGGCTGTTTCCTGCTTCTGGATACAAAGGGAATTCTTGCAATAAATTTTAAAGTAGTATTTTCTGAATATTAACACTTTTTAAATATGTTTGTTCTACATTTTAATCGAAGTTCTAGAAACATTTTGATGTTGACCAGATATTCAACCAATTTTGAAGGACATTCGAGTGTACAGAGGTTAACAAATAATAAAATACACATCAACAGAAATTAAAGAGTGAAATAGGCTACTCGCTAAAGATCCTATTTTTTGGTTCCAAGAGGCCGTTAGAACACTCACAAAAAATGCACAGCATAAAGCAATCCTGCCCTCAGTTTATCAGATTGATTACAACACATCTACTGTAAGCAATGACGGACAGTAGAAATAACACAGGTTTCATCAACAGACTAAGAGAATTACTCTTAACCTGAAAATGAAAGTTGAGATTCTCCATTTCATAACTTAATAAAGACCTGATTACTCGCCCACCAACAACAACTGCCTCAGACGACAGAAAATGCATTATTCACATAATTTATAATTTACCTTGTATTCTTACGAAAACCTCTTTGGAAAACGCTTGAAAACTTGGTGGTTACAAATGGTAACTTTCTAACATAATAATATGGTAACATTGATATGTGAACCAATTAAATTGCATATTAAATATGGCAGAAATAACTTCGGTTAAGGAAATGTCAGCAATTTGTTGATAATGGCACAGAAAACAGGTTCTGCATCATCATCATCACTAAAATAGAAAAATAAAGTCTGTGAAATACTTAATAAAAAGAACCATGAAAATGCATAAGTGGAAAAATAACTATGAAAAATATGAATCACTCAATCAATGACTAAAAAGAGTTATTTAAAACCACATGTAGTTGATAGAAGAAAAATGTGAAAGTGGGATTTGAGAAAGCATGCATATTTCTCTTTGTCACACCACCAGTTCTCCTTCTACCACCAAACAAAATGTATCGCTTTAACACTGTACTATAGTGATGTTTGTTGTTTGCTCTTAAACAGCTACACACAGTATTACAGTGTCACTTTGAGACAAATAATCAACACATTTAGCCTGTGCTGCTTTGTCATGTACCTGAACATTAACAAACGAACTCAATGGTTCACGAGTCAACAAAGAATAATGACTCACCTTTATATTAACAGTTTCGTGGCTTGAGCTCATTGCAACATATCAAGCTATACTATAAATAATTATGCAAATATAAATTATGATAACTATATAAAGTAACAACATTGAACATATTTCAGGATAATTGACTTAAACACAGCTTCTCTTGTACCAGAAAGTCCAAGCTTCAGCGTTATCAGTCTGAAGAAAAAAGACTGCTTAGAAACAATGTCATTGCCATGTTACAAAACCCTTCACCCTTTAAATGGTTGTCAAAACACTAAAGCAACTAGAGCATGAATTCTCCTACACACACACACACAACAGAACAAATATACAACATGTAACCATGGCAGAGTCGGTACTGTATCGCAGCAGTATATCATGTTCAGATATAGTTAGCTATATCAAGCTAAATCACCTCTGACGTTATTGGCCACTCGCATTCGTTCGTCCCTTCGGAACATAAGTGTCATCTCTGGCACCTAGTGAAATGATACTCATTCCAAGGTTATAACTTATCCTTTCGAGAATAGATTAATATCAAATATTGCAATGTAAGATGGGCCTCAAATTGCCCTTTCTCTATTATGAAGAACTAATACAAACAACAATGTCTAAAAGACGGTACCAAAATAGAATTTATTGAAACAAAATAGTGAACAACTGGCACCTACGCTTTTATATCTGAAGTCATCTGGCTGCCATATGAGCCAGTACCAACGATGAGCCCCGTAATAATGCTAAATACTAAAAGTCGCACAGCAAATGCAAAAAATATATATATGATGTCTGGCCAGCAATGGACAGAGGCTTAAATAATATATGGATGCTCTATAAAAAAACATCACATACAAATATGCAATACTGCAGCATGGTTGTTTATATGGCTTCACCCCAGTAACAGTGTAGTCAGTACTTGGCTTTGACAAAAGACAAAAGAAGACAAAGTGAATATTTGTAACAAAATATCAACTGAAAAACTGACTATACAACATCTACATAACACCTTTTCCCTATATTATATAAATAGTAATCAAAAAACTTAAAATGCAATGAATTCAAAGCACAATACTTAGTATATATAATAACATAATGTTTGCTATATTTCTAACAAAAGAATAAGGACCTATGAGTTGCTTCCAAAATTAGGTCTATCCTTATCTCTGTTTGTGAGGGGAATATTTATTACTCACAACTCAGAAAAAACAATTAAGGGTTACAGAGATACAAATGAAAATCTACCTTCATAGCAGATCTAGTTGATAATAATCATTGGCACTGCGCAAAAACTACAGTGATAAGTAGACCAAATCCTGTGGGAATGAACGTCTGTTTTTGATGTTTCTTTTTGTAATCTACAACTATCACATTATTCATAAATATAGCAAACTGAAGCCATTGCAAAAGCAAATATTAAAACACCTCTGAAGAGAAAGGGAAGTCATTTGATAAAGAACGACCAAATTCTTGCATGAGATTATGTTCTATTTTAACAAATCACTGAGCAATACATGCTATTGCTGTGCACAGTGGACATATTTTGAAGTGAGGGACAGCTGTGCACACAATAGAATGATTTGCAATAACATTGACAAAAAAGACCAGCCCAAAACAAGGACAGGCGCTTATAACTGACATAATTAATTTGATATAAAAGGCTGACAATGATTATCCGTATAAAAAGTTGGCACACTCCCCTCAAAACCACATTGCATCTCATCTCAAAATCTCTTTTCCCAACTTTATAATAATACTCACGAGAAAGAGGCACCATAATGTGGTATTACTTTACAAAAAATAAATAAAATATATAAAAGAACAAACCTTTGGAACTGTTCAACAGTATCAAAGCATAATATTATAGATTGGCAACAAATCTCACTATTTTATTCATCTTAACTGGTATGAGTTTGCAATGTAGAAACAGCAGATTAACTCTCACACATCATTTAAAACAAGGGGACAGAAATAACCACATTCTCTCTTAATCGACTTATCAAGTTGCCTGAGCATCTCATCACTTTACTTATGACAGCTACAGGCGACTTTCTATTCTTGACCACATGTTATCCCTCACCTCTGCAACAGCATACTGGATGCAAGGCTGAAGGCATTAACCCTGCTATGGCATTTCTGCCATCTGGAATGACTAGCGAATTTGAACAAAAATCATGACCTCCCATGAGATAACATAACAAGCACAAAACATATTGCTAGTGATCCCATCACTTAGCATAAAATGCTGATTAATTATGTAGTAAATTATTTTTTTGCTTATAATTGATCACTTGAGCATTGCCGAGTCGTCCCACTAGATTGTGGACATTCTAATACAAAACATCTGGAAATTACACAGAGATATCCACACTGCTTTAAGCGAGTTGGTTCTCTTTATATCATGATTATTTAACCATTGCACTTTTGGTTCAATTCTAATTTTCAGCTATCTTAACTGTATCAAAGTTGTTTATCATTCAATCATCACAGCAACTGCTCTTTCACTCTCCATGGTATTAAAAGAATGTATCTGTCATATTTAGAGTCAGATACCAGCTTTTAATCCACAGTGGATTTCAAATATTTGATGCTAATAATGCTTAGTAACCAGGCCAGCAATGTCTTGTGACCATCAACTAGATTTAATAATTGTGGATGGAAATAAAAGTAAAAAAATATTACTGACTCAACATGCAGTGAACTAGCTATTGCCAATGATACGAGGTAGCTTAAAACAGGTGCCAACATATTTCATATTAAGTTTTTTTCATTCACACAAAATATAGACTAACTTTAACATTGCGACATGCATGAAAAACTCAACAGTGCCACTCAAGCATAGTATGTTTAACTAGAACATTGAAACACCAAGTTCATTCAGTATCATTGTAGCAGTGTAATATATAATAAATGTAATAATAAACCCTGGAAGTACAATGCACCATCAGTTTGCATACAACTTTATATTTAATCTAAAACTGGTATTACTTACACAGGTAGTCAACACGTGGAAAGACCAAAACACAAGTACGTTTCTCTTGAATAACATCACACAGAACAGACATATGGTAGTAGTCCAGTGCTTGATATCTTAAATAAGTAACAAACTTTATTCAGTATCATAAGTGGTGAAAAGCCACATTTGATAATGAATAAAGTTGTGCGTTACTTCACAATATAGAGAAAAGCAATAAATGCAATAAAATCGATTAGCTCTCCTTTTGATATCGCTTTTCCTAAATAAACATAACTACACGGGTGGAAGAACACGGTCTCAACATTAAGTGAGAATTATGCTATTCCCTCCCAACAGAGCGCTAATACCAACAAATGACGACACATACAACAAATGATTGGCTACCTAATACCACATTACAATCACAACAATCTTTGCAAACTCTTGGGTTTCGTGAAAAAATAATTCGCTATCTTTATCCACGTTTGAAATTTGATATGATTAATAAATGCATGAAATATCTCCAGTGGGCATTCTAACATATTTTTTTTTTTATTTTTATAAAATGTATATAACAAGAAGCTAGGAAAAATAACATTAAAAAAATTTCCAGTGAGTTGGTTATATCAATTGTACGTGTGCTAACAAAAAACTTGACAATTGAACTGTTGAATGTCCTCTATGAAAAAGCGCTTTAGAAGCTTAGTACAATAACTCATTCTACTGAAAAGAAAGGATTGTGCCTGCTATAGTGGTGTATAGCAAGAAAACTCTTTGCTTTCAAGAGAATGTGTGAACAAGACCGCAGTAACCAGAACATTTAATACTTCCATGCTTATTCAGAGTACTGGTGTATCATGTAAGTACTATATAAACTGCATATTGACAACATTGTCAAGGTCACTCCAGTCTAGCTTGCACAATATCTGGAGTCAATTATACGAGGCTGACACATAACACATATCAGTTTACAGTATATATATAATATATGAACCCACCAGGTACAATATGGGTGAGTTTAACAGTACATGGGCAACCATGCCTGCGGACCTAAAAAATAGTAAGCACGGCCCTTTACAATAATCTTCATTCTCAATAACACGAGTATTATGCGCAACAAAATCTGTGATTAACAGCGAGAGACTTTTACTTTTTTGAACATTGATTATCTCTCTTATAAGTATAATCTGGCAATGATGCTGCACATTTATGAACACAGAAAATTATTTGTGCACTCTAAGTTAGCAATGTATCAAGAAATGTTCCCTTCCAGTACATCCTCCTGGTACAATTTATAAATGATATAATGCATAACGTCAAAGAAATTTACGCCATAATCATCATGTTACCACACATTGACATAATATATCATAGCCATCCTGATGCTATGTCAGCACATTAGATTTGACTGGATAAAAGTGTAACAACAATACCTGAAGTGAAACACATGTCTCACAGAAGACTGATCAAATACAAGCAAACTGCAGCATACTATGCTGATTTATCTTCATGTGATTAAAAGCTTAAAGCCCTAGGGCAGGCAATGGAGCGTAGCGGTAAATATAAAGTCTGTAGTCTTTGCTGGCAAGTACTATGGAGCCTTCATCCATGAGGGAGACGTCAAAGCATTGAGCATGCTTAACCTTACTTTCAAGGGCACTAATAAGATGGCCATCCTGTGTGAACGTGGTCAAATTAAAGTTGTTGTGATTGTCTGCAATCAGAATATCGCCGGTGGCATTGATTCCCACACCAATAGGATAATTGGTTATGCCTTCTCCTCCAATTTGACGTAAAAAGATGCCTTGGTAATTGAACACTTTGACACAATGCGCTCGGTTGTCACTGATAAAGATTTCTTCTCTGTCATTCACGACTACACCATTAGGAAACTCTAGATGCTTTGAGCAGCCAAACTTGTGTAGCATGTTGCCAAACTGATCAAAAATAATAACTCTCATGACCTTGCACTCGACAATAATTATACGGCCTTTAGAATCAACGGTGACACCTCTGGGATGCTGCAAAATGTTTGCTCCAAATTTGCGGATGAATTGTCCATACTGATTATAAATCTGTACCTGGTGGGTTGGGCTGCGTTCTGTCACCACAATATCGCCAGTGGCTTTGACTACAGCAACACGATTAGGATACAAGAGCTGGCCATCACGTTTTCCACATTCTCCAAACTGGAACTTGAATCTACCTTCTCTGTCAAATATTTGAATACGGTGGTTGTTGGTATCGGCTACAATAATATCATTTTGGGCATTTACAGCAACTCCACTTGGCTCCGTGAACTGACCTTCCATTACACCAAACTCTCCAAATTTGCAATGGTAGATCATCTTTTGGCGCTTGATTTGTGACTTTGGTGGATAAATGTTGGCAGTGATCAATTTTGAAGTGAAATCAATGACAGGGTCTGCACTGGTGGAAAAGATGTCCCCACCATTTTGGAACAAGTCCATGCCACCACTGGACCATTTCTCATAGGGATTGGAGGAAACTCCAGTTCCATTGCTCAAAATGGTCTCAGTGCTAGGAATTGAGCTTGTTAAGCTAGAGGAAGAAGGAAAGTTGGTTTTAGAGGAAAGAAGACTGGTGGCATCAAAGAAGCTGTTTCCATTTGTCAATGTTGGAGTGCTTGGGACATGGCCGTTGGTTGGTCCACCAACTACAGATGTTGAAACATTGGTACTGGAGAAACCATTTGGTCGAGCAATAGGTTGTGGGCGTGCCTGCTGCGCATCTGGACTTTGACGAACATAGCCGAATGTATTGCGAATGCCAACTTGAATTGCCTGATAGTTAGAAACAAACTCGACATCACAGCCATTAGAGAGGTTGATCTCAGGAGTGTAAGAAATGATGTTCTGAAGTTTGGAATCTAGATTTTTCTTAAAAAGCAAGGCTTCCGTACTGCTACAATACTTGAGGATTTTTTCTATAAACTCACACCCATGATATAACTTCTCGATGCATTCTTGCATGCGTGTAGACACAGAATTGAGAGCTGTTTGCTTGGAGTTGTATGCAGTATCAAGCTCTTTTAGGGCCTCAAGTTTCCTCTCTTCCAGCATTGAACGATAGAAATTGTAGGTATCGTTGATTTCATTCTGTGCTTTATGAAAATGGACCTGTAGTTTGTTAGCAGAGTGTTCTACATTCTTTGCGGAGCCTCTCAGGTCATTTGCCTTCACCTTGGATTGTTCAGACAATCGCTGCATGTGTTCCACTTCTTGACTACTCACCTCACTCAAGTAATCATACTCATGGCCCCTGGAATGTTCAAGAAGAGTACATTCCTTGCAAATTGGCTGGTCGCATGTACGACAGAAAAAGCGCAGCACCTCCCCTCTGTGTTTAGTACAGTTGAGTGGCTTTTCTGATTTTTGCTGAAGTGGTTCTGATTCTTTGCTGTTCTGCAGCTCGCACAATGACATGACTCTGTGGCCCTCAAAGCAATGCATGAATTGATGTGCCATCACACAGTTGGAGCACAAAAAATTGGCACAATCAAAACAGCGTGCTACAGCATTGGTTTCCTTGCTCTTGCATCCAGTGCAATGTAGACTAGAGCTGTCTACAGCATTGGCTTCCAGAATGTTACTAATGGCAAAATCTGGCAGCAATCCTGAGACGCCTGCTGAGCTGAGAAAAGTCTCCGTCTGACAGGTGGGACATTGAACCTTGTCAGGTGATGCCAAATTCTTCTCCAAGCAAGGCTGGCAAAAGGTATGAAAACAAGTAAGCACTTTTGGAATGGTGAATGTGTCATTACAAAGGCTACATTTGGTGTTGGGACCATGTACTTGTGGCTGATCCAACTCTCCATCCGAAGAGCTTGAAGCGGAGCTGCTGACAGTGTCAGTCGACGGGGTAGGTGACGACATGTCTGACATTGATGCCTCCGACTCGACAACTCTTTCCGTTGACATGGGAATTGTACCTGCAACACACGATGGTAACATATATAAGCTTTTTTTTAATTATAATGTGATTGCAAGGGTTGATAAATAAAGAATATATACTGTATCTATTCCAAAAAATACCCTGGCAGGGCTCCAGATAACATGCGTATATGAGTAAAATACGCATGTAAAAACAGCAAATACTCATTGATAGAAAATCTGAGGAGTAATATTACTCATAAAAACTATTAAATTACCCATCGAAGTAATAAAACGATTGTTGTATTTTTTACTTGAAGAGAACTATGTGACTGTAAGAAAAAATGATGTAAATGATGTAAATAAAGCTTTCATGTTGTTGTATGAAAAATACTCCTCGTTTATTTTTTTTATCATATTTCACTCCTCATCACCCATTTCAATGAGTGAAATACTCCTCAAACCAAAAAATTATCTGGAGCTCTGCCTGGGCATTAATTAGAAGAGCCCTGAGCCAACAGGGTGAGTGGGCGCTCATTAGAGTAGGTTTTTAATGGCTATAGTGTACCACTATCAGGGATTTTATTTTCAATTCAGGGGGGGCGTGGACGTTTATTGGAATATGGGTGTTTATTTTAATAATTATGCCAAGCTCTGTTTGTAAATCTCAACAAATTAGTTTATTACCCATTCAGCAATCTCCCTATTGATGGTAATGCAACATTTGACTTCCCCAGGGCTAGACACTAAGTAACTTATTGCACCTTATTGCCCGAAGGGCAAGAAATTTTTTGGGGTACTTGCCCCTCCCAATTTATCACTTGCCTGAATTGCCACTGACATGCTTAAGTCTGTTATGACAGTCGTTGACATTTCAAAAACTGCAAATTGAAGCTATCGCCCAGGGGGCCACTGTCTGTAATTTTTTACTGGCCCCCACATAAAATCAAGCAACCGTTAGTGTTGAGCCCTGTTCCCTTCCAAGTTTTTGCGATTTTGTGCCCACCAGGGTTCATACACATTTAGGTCTGTTAAAATTCTAGGACATTTCCAGAATTTTGCCATTTCGATTTGTGTGATTTTTCATTGCACAAGAATACAGATATACAATAAAACTAAATTATACTTTTGCACATTTCACTAACTTGGACTTGGTCTCATGCAGAAGTTATACTGAACCAAAATAAACAAGTTTTTCGATCTTTTTTTTGTGTTAGACACACAACATTGAAGTGAAGGAATTTTATGGGCAAACAAAACCATACATTACGCATTAGACTAAGCGTATGCTAATATAAGTTGGAGGGTATTTTATATTCTACATAGAAATCCAAGAATTTTCAAGCACATGACACTTTCCTAAAGGTATTCCAGGGCTGGATAGTGAATGGTGAAATTTCATGTTTTCCAGGAATTACAGGACGCATATGAACCATGTGAAAGCAGTTGAAAATTGTTTTGTTTTTTAGTTTAGCTGGTGAAGGATTATTGACATTTCCAGAGTACCGCCTGGGCCATATACTGAGACGATATTAACCTTACCCTGTACCTAGGTCAGGGATCGACACTATTAAGTACTGCTGTTAGGTAATAATAACTTCAAATAATGATTACTGGTTATCTAATAAAAGGTTCCTCAATCATCTACGTACGTAGGCCTACATGACACATGATGTGTTTCAGGTGCCTGGTGGTAAGCGGGAGCCAAAGTTGCTCACATTATTAAAGTAGGGTCACTTTCCACAAAGTTGGTTATTCAAGGCTCGAAATAAGGCAATTCCTCCAGTCCGGTACCACCAAAAAATGTGCAGGAATGGCAAAATTTGTTATTAGCCATTCCGGTGAACTGGCAAATTTAAGGCCATCCTAGGACAAAGGCTGTTTCTAGGAATGACAGTTTTTACTCAGGAATGTCAGTTTCCTTGACTTGCCAGTCCTGTGGATTGGCATGCCCTCAACGTTTAATTCTACCCCTGTTATCATTGGTCAACTTCCAGTAGAAATGATAATAGTGAAAAATACTCATAAATGTTGAATATAAATATTATAGATTATTAATAAATTTCAATAATTTTGTCATAGAGCTCTTGATACATGTAACTTCAGTTCTCAAACATCTGATAAGTGCATTATTTTAGATTATTTGTGTTTTCATCTGAAACACCAGAGATAAATTCATCAATTGCTATCCAGACACAAAATCTGTGACTGGGAATTAGTGTCAAATACATGTAGGCCTACCCAGTATTATAAGAAGCACACATCTGACGAAGGCTAGATGCAATTCAAAATAGCAAGTCTAAAGAAGAATGAGTCATTATATTTAATTTTCAGTTGGCAGTAAAATAGAGATTATTAAAGTTGTCAAAATGCTAATAATTGTATTACAAATGTGGATTTAGCAATGTGTAATAGGCCTACATGTATAAAATGCATTCAATATTATCTTTAATGACCTCGGTTAAAAAAACCATCCCCCAAGTGACTATGAATATTAATATTCATGACAGCAGCTGTAGGACTAATTCAATGCTGTCTGGCATGTGAAAATATTCCAATTAATAATAAATGATCCAACTGTCCCACAAAGAACCATCGGGCACCATATTAGGCCATCCTAAAAATAACCCTTGTTTCCGATTTTAATGGTGTGAAAAATTCCATGCGGTAGGCAGGAAAAATGAGGGATTGCGGCAAAAATTAATTATTATTTTTGTTTTGATATAAATCATTTTTGCACAAATAATTCTATTTCGTACAACACATGTTGTTTTTCGACAAAACATTGAGAAACAGAGAACACAATCTTTGTTTTCGCCAGCATGGGCGGCCATTTTCTCAACGTGAACCATTCTAGGCCTAGGATTCTACAGATACTACACAATAGGTCATGCGGCGTTTTCTCCACCAGTCACGTGGTGTGTGCATTGATTTTACTTTGGACAACCTACACTTGAAGTGGACATAAATCGGCGTCGGATCCAGGAATATGAGGATCGGAAAAAAGGAGGCGTCTATAGAGGTAAGATTTTTTTGGTAAATTTTGGCAATGTTGAATTTTTAACGACTTTGACACATTTTTTCCCTGGGCTATAATATGTGAATGGATATGTTTCATACAATAGTCTCACCCTTGATAATAGTTATTTTTATTTATTTATGATAAATTTAATTAAGGGAAACCAAGGGAATTTATCTATTTTCAGAGGGGGTAGCAAAGTAACCCAGGGGGTGGCAAAGAAGTCCTGGTTGACGGTACTCATTTTCTTTGTCTCATCCAATCCAGATTATTGTTACACAGGGCATGAAAATTTGTTCTGTGAAAAACTTCAAAAGCCCAATGATAAATCCAAGTAGCCTATGCTGCAAATGCTCTACAAGATACACAGAAAACATCTGGTTGTCCACTGAAAAATGGTTGTCTCAGGCAGCCAGGCAACCTATTTCACATACCCTGAACATTAGCAACATACTCTTTTCACTCAATATAAGCCTACAGCACTGTTGAATATTACCAGTGTAGCCGAATTGAATATTACTATCATTTTATGTCAACATTAAATGACCTGAACAATCAGAAAAACCTAGAATATTCACAATCAAGCCTGGTTACTAACCACTGAAGAATAAGAAATAGAAAAAAATCCCCATGATATCCAGAGTAGACCAGTCTGCCTAAAAGAAGTAGGCCTATGCATTCAAGATACAATTCTGCATGGAAAGAATTTATAATGACACTTACCAAGAACATGATTTAGCCATAGTGACATGATGATATTCTGTTCAGTTGATCAAAATATTCTAAAATAAAATGTTGACTTGCTGTCTATTGTGGAAATATGATGACTACTGAGAAATATCCACTGATATTGATGCCTGAATTTAATCAGTATTTTATATATCCACAGCCACAATTAGGACTTCTGTCAAAAGAGTGTCAATAGCGGACTTCAGACAGAGTGTTGACTCATAAGAACACCCCATTCAATGGTCTGGTATTCCCATTTCCCACACACTGGACATACACTTGGTATCACATATAATAAAGCAGTGTCATCACCTGTGTCTAACAACACTAGATGTAGTAAACTTAAGTTAGTAGTAACAGGCAGCATCTATATCCACAATCATCTGCATACTGTACTCAACTGAGTTGGTTAGTGTTGAATGTAGACTACTGAACAATAGCAGTGCCAGTGGTTAAGTATGCCTTGCTGACTGGAAGTGACAGCCCAGTTGGGTATGATTCATCTATTTATTACTAATCTGCCATTGTACTCATAGGCCTGTAGTCCAGTGAAGACAGGGGAGGGGGGAGGGTGTCCATGGCGTGTGGGCTGTGGCTTCGCTTAGTCAGCCGATCAAGGGAATCGTAGCCTCAAGTCATAGGCCAGTACTGGCAGTAGGCTAGGCCTTCCTGAAAAAAGGTCTCAGCACGTGGGCAGCTCCACTCACACATTCAGTCATGGTCATTAAGGTTTTGACACCAGTGATCAATTGGCGCGAAAAAAACATATTTTAAGGCTAAGTTATTTAGCGCCTTTTCTTTGTGGAAGTTATCGGTATGCGATGCCGATGCCTATGAAACTGAAAGCCGCGGGAAGTGCATTGTTACCTTACCTTAGCCTTAGGCTTAGAATCGGTAACCCCGATTGATATAAAGTTAGACCGGGAAGCATATTGCATGTATTGTCAGATTGTAAAAAGTTGTAGCACATGTTATATGCCAGATATATTATAGTGGGCCTAAGCCCTATAATTTAGCTTGAGACGAGTTTTACAACAAAGCCGGCGAGTGTGCCGTGCCGCTGGGCGCGCCAGACATGAACAAAGTGAAATCCACACAAGTGACAAGCAGGCTAGAATACCGTGGGCGACAAACAAAGAAAATACACTTACGATTGAAATATCGTCGCTAATTTCGTACTCATTATAATTGTCAGTAATCACAGTTTATATTTTTGTGTTCGAATTAACACAGACAAGTCCGTAATCACCGCATTTTCTGCGAACATCATTGTTCGAACAACAACAAAACAATCGCCATGTTCTGAGGAAATGCGCCGTTGAAGCAGTCACATTTCATGGAGGATATTTAACCAGTTTAGAACACTAACCTGTAGCCGATCGCATATCAAAATATTCTTCGTTATCACGAGATTCTGTAAGACAGGGACGATTGCGATGATATTCAGTTTTGACGTCGTTTTCAGAAAAAACAATTCTAGGAAGACATGTGCGTACCACTCACTCCCGCCATCTTATATGGGTTATTGCCTCGGTCTGGCTTCGCATAATTGATTTCAGACGGGCACCTGCGCGCCCTCTACTGGCTGAGTGAGCAGTTCTTTGTTCGTTGTAGCCGCAGTGTGCACGAGGAGACGGACGGCGGGGGTGAGTCACCAGCCCCTTACTACCCAGCTACCCGGCCCCCAGACGACTCCCTACTCCTCAATACAACCACGGCAAGGGTAGCGCGTCACACTGGCTTTGTGTTGTCGTCTGCAGCAAGGCAGCTTCCACAAGTCAGCCAGGGAAGCATCCTTGTGGAGAGGGGCACCTGCAGATCCAGCCTGAGCAGAGCTTGCCGGGTGCTGCTAAGGTCACAACCAGTCTCCTGACAGGACACGGCATATTTACATAAAATGTTGATGATCTATTGGGAGGATCGGAAATAACTCTAAATACACGGCCAGGTCCAGGAAGGACAAAGGCATTGTGAGGCAACCAGACAAGTGCTGAACAGTCAAACTGGTGACGAGTCCAGCATGTCCACAGTGAATCATTGTTTTTCGTAACAAAGAATATTCCTAACTATAATCTGATAATATTTAACCAGGAAGCAAGTTGTGAAAACATTCATAAAAATGTTGTTCCTATTACGGGACTAATATAGCCCAGCGTTGTAACATCAGCCCAACATTGGGCCAACGTCTCGTATGGGCCCAACGTCAGCCCAACATTGGGCCAACGTCTCGTGTTTGCTGGGATATGTAGCCTGAGCCTGGTCTATGTTAGGTGTATTATTTGTAAACAATTTAAAAATATATATGTAGGGCCTATACGATATAATATGATTATGATAAACTATATATAGGGCCTAGCCCATCATGGTCACGTCTTCAAAATCCACAAGATAGGCTGTTATCAGGTTATCAGATAGGCCTAAGGATTATTCATCCATTGGTTCCATTCCTTTATTCGAATTTGCAGCGTCGGTTTCCTGTATGACAGTCACTGTCTGCAGACTCTGCATAATTAACCACTCTGCTCCTTTTTTTCTAACGTTACAGAATTTCGAGCAGAATTTCTATGTAGGCCTACTATTTTGTGTGAAATTTTGACTTGCAAATGTTGAAATCTGCACTAGAACTAGACCCCAGCTGTAGTTAGAATATTTAGCTGACTAGGTCTGTTAGGGACAAAAAACGAAATCTTCGGATGTCAACAAACAAGAGACAAAGAAATGTTGCCCAGGCACTAACGTTAGAATCAAGGACACCATGAGCCCTGCGGAACAAAGACATTGCTTTACCACACGAAACAGAGGTCTATAGCACAGATGTAGCCTAAGAGCAACATTAGGCCTAGGCCTATATTAAGTGACAGTGTTGAGCCAGTGGCCTATGCATGTAGGCCTATTTCCAATCTAATTATGAGGCTCGATCAGCCCTGAGATAAATATATATGGCCTATTTTAGAGGAATGTAGGCTAGTGAGTGAATATTGCTTTACGTCGCTTAATTTCTGCACAATCATGGCAATATCGCGACAGAAAGAAACCCTACTCTTATTTGAATGACGTCAAGGTTTTTATAGTGCACAGTAGGGCCTACCATATGCAGCACTGTTCAAGTCATGCCTTTGAACAGTTTGGAGCACGGTGCGTATATGCACAACCACGAAGACAAATATCCGGCCCGACCGGAATTCGAACCTGGTACCTCCAGTTTACAAGCCTCAGTCAATAAGAATGAGCCATCGGGGCCGATCAGAGAAATGTAATAGACGCGGATTTAGTAGGGAGCCCACGCCCCCCCCCCATTTTTTTCGCAAAATCCTTCAAAAAGTCAAATAGCCTAAATAAGTAAGATAAACTAAGTAAATGATTAAATAAAGAATTGTTTGAATTCTAATCATTTATAGGCTAGGCCTGATGAAGATTATCATATAGGCCCTATATATAAAAAATACCTAAACGTTTTAGACCTGTGTGACAAATACTTTATCGTCCTGTAGGCCCTATATGTAGGCATATTACATTATATTTTATGTGTATGTAGGCCTATAACTCAATAGTTAGTAGGCCTACATATTTTTATAATTAATAAATGGTTGATTGCGTGATTGATTGACTGATTGATTAATTGATTGATTGATTGATTGATTGATTGATTGATTGATTGATTGATTGATTGATTGATTGATTGATTGATTGATTGATTGATTGATTGATTGATTGATTGATTGAAGTTTAATACCACCAATGTCTATGTAGGCCTAACTGTAAATTATATTACACCCTATATATGCCTATATATATGGGCCTACTATAGATTAACCCCGTGCAAAATGTAGTGTTGAAACACTGTTAGCTTAATGTTGGGCCAACATTGGGATTGAATGCCTCGTGCTTTTTTGGCGCGCTCAAGACAGTGTCATTGTGGGCCCACCGCCAGAGTCACAGACGGTGGGCCAACATTAACCCATCATTAGGCCCTAGGTGAAAACTTCGATTCCTCCTGGCTGGGCTATCACTGTAGGCCAACTGCCCAATCAGTACCATGCATTGGTTGGTTAAGTCTCCCCCCCCCCTACCTTGAAAAAAATCATACTCTTATCTAATAAGGGTTTCCTTGTGAACCAACATGCTTAGATTACAAGAGAAAGCTTTTGGAATTCAAACATTTTGCCAGGGCTCCCCTTTAGTGGAACCTCCCCTCGTCAAGTTTCAAACCCTCCCACAATGAAAAGGTAGATCCGCCACTGAACACAATGCACTGACCAGTGTTGATTGAATGTTGGGCCAGCGACGGTGGTCCAGCAATAACCGACATTGGGTTAGTATCTTGCTGACTTGTAGACATGGGCACAACATCACCTAAAATTATTGTGATGAGCCCTGAGTGAATTAAGCCAAATTACGATATAGATCTATATATAATAATAATAATAATATGGACAATTATGTTCCTAAACTTTAATCTTACTCTCACTTACCCAGCACATGATTCAACCACAATGACATTTATAATGGTTATAGTAGTCGGTTAGGCCTATTTTGTAAATCCACAGACAAACAATGAGTAGAGGCCTATATCTAGACCTCTTTGAAAAACTATGATATATATCTGACATCACACAGTTGTCGACAGCTTTATATACCGTAAATAATGCATTGATCTGGTGTCATGTTAGGTCACCCTCTGCAAATGTGCTGTTGTAGGATCTTGTAGATCAGCGATCCCATTATATCTTATTACACGGGAACGGGAGGTCAGCCAGGCGCCCAGCTTGTGCAGTAATTTCCAGGAATCCTGAATATTTATTTCCTACTTCTGTCGTTCATATCGCTGGAATTACAGGACACAGTATATTGTAAGGTCATGGCCAGTATACCCTCAGAGTCAAAGCACCCATTTGTGAAAGTTGGGTCTGTAGGCATACATATCAAATTTGAGCGCCACGCCAACTGTGGATGATCGCGGTAGCGAGACACGACTTCAATTGGATGAAAAATAAGAAGGCCCTACCAGTAAATTTGTTCAATTTGATAAAATCTAAATTTCCCATGGTCTCGTCATAATTAACCAGACATTTCTTCCTTAAAACCTTTTATTTGATCATCTAGTAAGAAATATTGAAAAGGATTTATAATCGTGATTGGCGGTCAATAATGTGATATATCCCTCGCATTGGTTGGTCATCGATTCTCAATACACTTCTGTATTATTTTCGATCATCGGCAAGCGTATTGCACTAATTACAAGCAGACACACGACATTCACCCAATGCCGGGTTGAGACTGGGCCAGCGTCACAGACTTTGGACCAACGTTAGCACAGTATTAGATCAGCGTCTTGTGTTTGCTATGCTTTTTGTTTTAAAAATTATATACAGAGATTTAGAGCCCGTTATAGGTGTGCTTAATTATTCTGTGCCCACGGGTAGCCATATTGTCTATGTTTGAGAAGTAAAATTATGAAAACCAGTGCTAACGTTACTATAGGCCTATTATCATGATTATTGAACGGGAATATCGATTTGAAAGTTATTTAAATTGTTTTGTGAAAGATCTAGTTGATACAAATTGTGTTTGTAGATTTCCTCTATTAAATAGCCATCGTACTGTGACAGAGAAGTCGAGCCAGCGAGCACGATATATATTATATATACCCAATGTTAAGCCAACAGTAGGTATTTGCTGTGGGAGTATGTACACGAGTTTTAATAGGCCATATCTGATTTTTAGTGCGGTGTAGAACAATTAAAACCTGATAATGTTCATATATTTTGTATTCCTTGATATTTAAGACCTAATTCGACGCAGCCAAAAAATGATCCAAATTTGCTGATTAATGCAAAATAAGCTACTTTGTTCAATTTTATGTGTCAATCAAGTTGGTGGCAAAGTTTGTGAGTGCTTGTTTTCTTGTTTGGGTTTTTGTTTGTTAAACAAACATACACGTTTATTTTCTCATTTACATAATGCAGCAGGCGGAAGCTGATTATCCCGCCAGACATGCGCAGTGTTTGTTTTACACGCACGTGTTCAGCTGGATGAGCGCGCGCATTAGATTTAAAATGGTCAAAAGTTTTTTTTATTTCGTCGCTCTTATTTACTTTTCCAAAAATAGCTTCAATATTTTTTTTGTTTTTTTTCCATCATTAGATTTTGGAATTTTTCTGATCTAAAACAGAGAAATTAAACATAGTGGCCTTAATTCTACACAATCATGGCAATATCGCGACAGAAAGAAGCCCGAAGTCGGGACTATGCCCTACTCAGCGACATATCGGAAATTGCAATAACGTAAAACATACTTTTCCAACATTATCATCGTGTATCGTAATAATTTTGTATTATTATTATGGGAATGTAGCACAATAATAGACATAAGAACCATTAATTGAGTGAGTATAATGTACAAAGTGATTATGTGATTATAGACGGGAAATACACAGAAGCCACATTAATGTTCTTTTAATAAATAGTTTAAAAAAACTGATGTTTGATATTTTAAAGATTATGAATCTTTTGAAATTCTGTATATTCGCTTTTAAAGGGACTGGCCCAGGCTAAAATCATTAAAAAAATCGGTGATTTTATTGCGGGCTCTTAATATGACCATATGATGTAGACATGTACATAGACTAGAACTGCAATTTTTTATAATTTTTGTGCTGCGCATTCACCAGTTAGGCTAGATATAGAAACGAAATTCCTGATTTCTAATTATTGACAACCATGTCAAAAATAGGAAATGCGGGAATTTCGTCTCTATATCTAGCCTAACTGGTGAATGCGCAGCAGAAAAAATTATAAAAAATTGCCGTTCTAGTCTATGTACATGCTTACATCATATGGTCATATTAAGAACCCGAAATAAAATCACCGATTTTTTGTTGATTTTAGCCTGGGCCAGTCCCTTTAAATTGACTAATATCCGAAATGCATAATGTGTATCATGCATTTCTGCTGATGTCTTTAAGAGAGTTTTAAACTTTTGGGACATTATATCATCTGAGACTTTTGTGGTGTGCTTGTGGTACGTGAAGCGTGTGCTAGTGCAGGCAGGTTAAAACAAATCTATCATTATAAATGTATTGAGGCCTGACTACGATCAGGAAAATATTAAATACTCTTGCTACGATGGATGATGTTGTCAAATAGTTGTTAGTAATAAGTTGTGTGAATAAAGGAGCCGAGGGGGGCATATCCATCAGCATTCTGACAGTATGAGACGTGCAGCTTGTTTTGTAATTTTATGATAAGTGTCGATGTCAGCATCGTTTTACTGTATTATATATAGCTTTACATGGACGTCTCAGATAATATATATCCCTTAAATCGTAATTTGACATGTGTTTGCACCTACCCAGTAAACACAAAATATTTGTATGACATTAATTTTGTACAATGTTAGACCAACGTCGAAGACGTTGTGCCGACGTTGTACAAATTAAAAAAAATCATGTATGACAATTTCATGCAAGTGTATTTTAAACTACGGTATATAATATGATCGGGAAGACCTGTGTCTATCCTTATTGTTTCATAAATATCCTGCCACGATTGAACATCCCACACGGATAGTGAGAGGTGGGATGATTTTTTATGAATAAATCTATCTTTACAACTTTTGTGCATATCCTTGCATGGACTAAACTGGTCAGTCTCGATAAGCCTCACGATGTCCTTTCCCATCACCTGATCACGGAGGATCAGCTGCGCAGTTTTAAGTTTGAATAATTATGATGACAAATTGTTGTTTTGAAGAAACAGTTCTATTTTTCGTATAATTGTGTCTATATAAAACTGTACAATGTCATATGTATTTTTTTGTTTTTTCACTAAATGGCTAATAGCAGAAAAAATCTTATGCATTTCTGCTAATAGGGATCGTAAAAAAATGCTTCCATATTATTTTATCGACCATTATCGATTATTTTGTATTTAAGACAGAAGTGAACATAAATTGATTCTATCGAATTAGTACATATTTCATGTAAGATTACTATTTCGCAATAAAGAAAATTGTGTCAGTAAAATGATCTTGCTGCTTTTTAGATATTCTATTTTTGAGGACGGCAAGAGAAGGACGTTTATCTTATTTTAAACGTAAGCAGTCTATTTGTGAACTTTTGTATGCATTCATGTGATTATTAATAGCAGATATACATAATCAAATGCATTTCTGCTATTAGTCAAGTTGGTAGTATTTTATTAATGGAACATAAGGGGTTGACCACAGTAACCCGCGTATTTCTTTATGTTCCCCACGTTTCCTTGTTGGTGTAGCACCTGCTCACCTGATTTCCCGCCATTTTGGCCGCAGATCGCGGTGCGCTGGGTCCTTCAAGGTCATAACGTATACGACCTGTCGTCAACAATGTGTATGAACTCCAGATAACCTCAAAGATAAACCATAACAATAATAAACGCGTGCACGGCGACCAGCGCTGACACACTTAGAGGTGTGTTCTCTGATCACAGCTGTACCTCATGATGGGAGCTTTTCCCTAAAAGGAGCTGATTAAAATGCCAAGATACTGATTTTTACAATACAAATGTTTAAAGGATGGCATGTGCAGACGCAGATGAACGATAACTGTCAATTAAAATAATTGTTATAGAAATCGAAGTAGGCCTATGTATATTATTTTGCGTTCAAATCTGTGTCAGAAATGCCTGTTTTAAAGGCATGCATAAAACAATAAACATGCTATGATAATTAATTATCCCACTGTCGACAAGGTTGGTCGTGCTTCCTTCTCACGTAAGGTTTTCAGCGTTTGCGATCAATATAAATATACCTGTTAAATTTGAAAACATGGGAAAGTGCACAGGGGGGGGGGGGGGGTATGATATAGTTATCAAAACCTTCTTAGAATATGTAAAGTTACACAACAAAATGACTGGCAGCTATCGATCCCAATAGAAAGTTTTTCTCTTGTTTTAAATGGCAGATTTTGTTTCTATAACTGCATTATTTGCAGTCATTTCGAGAAACACAATTGTGGTAGAATACAACTGTGCTGACAGATGGCAAATGAGTTTCTGTTGTGTGGGAGGGGTGTGCTCGTGCATTGCTCACAGCTTCAGCATATTTTTGAACCCCAGAGTAGCCCTAACTTCTTGTGTTGTCCTGCCTTGCCCCCCCCCCCCTCGCTTCTTATTCGTCTTGCTTGTCTCTTATTATCTTGCTTTTGTCTTGATTTGCCTTGTCTTGTTTTTTTGCTTGCCTTGCTTTAACCAGCCTATTACCTTGCCGTGCTCGTGTTGTCTTTCCTTGCCATGTCTTGCCTTGCCTTCGTCGTGTGTCAATAAGAGTAGGGCATATTAATATTATTAATTTTTCTAGATATTCAAATAAAGCGGACAGAGATAACTAAGACATTCATGATCATTTAAAATGGAAAAAATATTTGGTCTCCATAGCTTATACAAAAATATTTCAGCGTTGTAAAGGCTAAGCGTTAACTTGCCAAACGTGAGAGTATTTGTCTTGCCTCTGAGCTCAGGTCCTCGACAAATAAGCCGCTATAGAAGTACAAAATATTAACTATGCTTGCCTGTTTGAAATATTTGCAAACCATACATTCAAATTCATTAACTTACCATTGCAAATGTAATACATTGTATAGTTGAATTGTATAATAATGCCATCAGGAGACAGCCACAACTAGGTTCCTATCGTCGAGGCCCTCTGCATTTAGCAACGAATCTTGAATTTAAAAAAGACATAGAATTTCTATGAGAGGTGCATTATTTTTAATTAAAAACTATATTTTAAACATGCTACTTTAGAACTTGCCAATCCGGTCATTTTCCAGTAACTTTTTATTCACTTAAAGCCACAGTAGGACGTTGAATGCAAATTTCAACTCGGTGAACAATAAATAGACGTCACCATAGCCAGTGACCAAGTGAATTAACGTCATTTCAATCATCATTAAAAAACAATAGGCCTAGTTAATTAGAGATAGTACGATTTCCACTTCTATTCAACCGTGGAACAATGACGTCATCACAGGATTACCCCTGCCTGGTGGAACCCCACTGTCGTACTTTGTTGCTTCTTATTATCACGGTATTGTCACTATCAGTTGACAATAGGGCGGTCTGACTTTATAATGACATAGTTGACGATCAACTAGTCTATCTCAAAGGGTAATGATAATGCTATGATTATTGTTAAGATTTTTATATGGTGCTAAATAATCAATAAATTCAATATCTTCCATTAATACATTTTAAGGTACTCTGAAGAGTGTGATACCCAACAGTAAGAGACCTAGTTTTATATGGTGTCTCGTAGATGCAAACAATTTATACTTCATATCAAGGTGAAATGATGACTATTAGCATAGATTAACGATATATATGGGTAATATATGCTATGACTGTTACGTTACGTGGTTTTTAGTTCTAATTTTATTATTAGTTATCAAACAAATTGAATAAACTTGCCCGTACATTTTTTCGGTTTGCGTCGTTATCGAAGTAATTAAAGTAATTATTTCTCTATTTAGTTGTAATACCATACTTTTGTACATGTGTTTAGAACAAAGCAGCGACGTACCATTTATATATTTTTACATTCTAGTAGCGTTAATATATTTTAGTTGTGAATTCACTTCGCCCTTATTCGTGCAGGCAATTATTTTTTAAAGCAACGTACCGTTAACTTGTCTGGATTGAAGAGCAATTTTTTCTGTTATTTAGTTCTATGAACATTTCTAGGACTATTTTCAGCGGTCCTTACCTATTTCAGTTTCAGAATTTTATTTAAAGCGTAATTTAGTGCGCAGATATTTATTTTTATGTCAAATAAGTCCGATTTTTAAATTGTCGGTACTTGAAATATTTTATCACCTTGTTTTGATTGTACCATGTATATTGCACTAAATGTGTTTTGAACGATAACACGTTTTATAACACGTGTTATAACTTTTGAACTAAACATGCCAGATACACACATAAATAGCATTTTATACAATGTTAACGTTATAATGGAAGCCATTCTAAATAGTATATATTCGTTACATTTGGAACAAATCTAAAACTATTTTGAAGCAACACATAAATTAGATGCCAAATAATGCATTTTGTCCAATTGTATGAAAGAAAAACTAAATGTTTTTATATCAAGTAGTTTATTGACGCCAGGTACTTAATTATCTAACACTTTTAATTGTTCAAATAAAACTAGTATTTGTTTTTAAGAAACAGTTCGTTCGCCTTGATAAACGTCGCTCGCACTGAAAAGGTCCTATCGTGTTTAGCACAATGGATTATGAGCCTGAGCCTCTTTAAAACAGCAGCGTATGCCGCAGTAAGTGTGATACTTGACAAGCGATCCTCTTTGATGATGACTCATATAATATCTATTCGCACCAAAGTGACTGACTATAGCTATTCTAACTAATGGTGTCATTTTTACAACAGGCCAAACACTCAGATTAAATATCTGGGGTGTTCAAAATCCATGTTGAATGTAGTCTAATAAACGTGCGATGCTAGAAGACAAAAGGGGCGTATTTATAAAGGGGGGCATTAGGTCCCCTCAGACCTGTTTTTTTACAAATTAAAATGAAAAAATAGCCCTCCAAACTGCGCAGAATTCACCTGAGGCAAATCTAAAAATCGGCCAGTTTCTGCATGGGGTCCAGACCCCCATGCCGTTTTGCCTGCCCCTCAATATTTTTCTAGATACGCCCCCGTTAACCCTTTAAATGCCAAGGTACTCTGTGCACCAAATAACATATGTTGAATGTGAAATGTAATCCTTGTTGAAGTTAAAAGGAAAGAAACCGGGTAAATCTGAAGCCTACACTTGTTTTTGGCAGAGACCAAATCATTTCAGGCATAATTTTTTTGTCTACTTTTTAAAATGTTTATAGTTAACCACGTCAATAATAATAACAAAATGTATTCTCCGTCAGCGTTTTATTTGGAATAATGTTTTTTTCAATTTCTTAATCTATTAACCCTTAAAGCGCTGATTTTTTTAAAACCTTGGAGGCCAAAGATGTGTTTTCAGTTTGGAATCATCATAAATGTCTTATTCAAGTCTTTCCAATTCATTTGAATACCGGTACCTATGTTATAGGTCTATGGTCATTAGAATTTTGTTTACTCTCAAAGTGCGGGGATAGACTTGAGTCGTCAGAATCTGACGTCAACAGACGTCAGATTCTGACGACTCAAGTCTATCCCCGCACTATACTGACAGAATACATTAAAAAAATAGACAGTCAGTCATAGACTGCAAACCTACGCCTCAGTGCTTTTGTATTGGATCCGGATGAGGATCGTAATCTGGATCTTCCCCAAAATGTAATGGGTTGTTCCTTGTTCCGAGACACATCTCTGGTAAAAGTTTCATGGAAATCCGTTCATTGCTTTGTAAGTAGGCATATTCCTGCTGACGGACGGACAAACAAACAAACCAACACGACCAAAACATAACCTTCGGCGAATGTAATTAATAACCTTATGATTTCTCCTGGGTTTTTCAATTATTAGGAAAAACTTCCGTGCAGGTAATTAAAAAAATGCTTTGTAATCTAGTATAATTTAAATAGGTTTGATAGGTTATATTTTTAACAGGTTATTTTTCTCATGTGGTGACGTTGAGCTAATGTTGTTTTAATGCTGGTCCAGCGTCGCAAACGATGGGCCAACATTAAAACAACTTTGATTCAACATTAATAGGTGCAATCACCAATTGGTTACAGATTGGCTTGGACTCTTGCACCAAGTTGTTGTGCCAAATAAAATGTATTTTTGGAAAACATTTTTGCGTAACGCATTCTTAGCAATTTTTGAAAATAATCGGTTGAAAAAACGGCCACTCCTGTATATAAAACATTAATATGCGACTTGTAGGGAGGTAAGTGTGATGTTGGTCATTGATTTTCGTGATCTCTCTATTCCTGTATTGTCCAGGTCATAATTGCTGGGCCTCATCTGACCTCAATTGACGATAAAGGAATTCTCTGGCAAACAAATCCAGGGCAAGCTTGAATATTTTACTTTTTCTTTATTGCCAGAATTAATGATTCAAGTCGCATCCATGACCTATTTTGCATGATGATCGTGATCCGACGAAGCAGTCAAAGAGACTCGATAAGTTTACAAATGAATGAATGAATGAATGAATGAATGAATGAATGAATGAATGAATGAATGAATGAATGAATGAATGAATGAATGAATGAATGAAGAAATGAATGAATGAATGAATAAATAAATGAATGAATGAATGAATGAATGAATGAATGAATGAATGAATGAATAAATGAATGAATGAATGAATGAATGAATGAATGAATGAATGAATGAATGAATGGGAATTTAGGCCACATTTGTGTGTACACATACAGAGTGAACTGGGCCAAGCGAACTTTCTGAGGATTGTGAGATGAATCAGATGACACTGCCCTGCAGCGATAACCACTTCACCCCCCCCCCCCCCCCACACACACACACACACACTCACACACACACTCCGATCCGATAACTGCCGATATGACTAAAATAAATATATTATATTATATATTATATATATATCTTGAGATATGTTTTAAAACAATTCAAACAAAAGATTGACTTAAGTTTATCAAGAATAGAGATAACCCCATCTAATCGATTTGTTATGCCGCCCTTAAGTACAACTCAAAAGTATATCAACAGTTTCACTTTTTCTTGCTAAAATAATATTAAATTGAAAAATGTCAACAATTAACATTACAGATGTTGATGATGCACCTGGATTTTTTTGTTATTGTGATAACTACGACTAAAATTAAGGGATTTTGCAAATGAGTAATCTAGCACTTGAAGTGTGCTGAATGCTATGGCATTCAGCACATAAAAACGGGCTTCAGTGGTGAAAGGGTTAAACTTATATTAACTCTTATAGCGCTGAAATACTTTCGTATAAACTATGGAACCAAAGGTTTTTTTCAATTTGAAATCATCATAAATCTCTTAGTTAGCTCTTTCTGATTCATTCGAATACCTATGTTATGAATCTATGGCCATTATAGATATTTTTGCTCTTACAGTGCGGGGATCGACTTTACACGTCAGAATCTGACGACTACAGATGTCAGATTCTGCCGTCTGAAGTCGATCGCCGCGGTTAAGAGGGTGGTCGGGAAATCCAGGAACCTAAGCTCAGCCATCGTAATATGATATCATTTTTAGCAAAGTGGCCGAGTTTAAAGCTATGTGTTCGTGTCCCATTTACCACTTAATTCATGATCTTAAGGAATAAATGGGCTGTCAATTGAATTTTTTTTTGTACTTATATTTCATGAACATGAACAATAAAAATGATAATTTCGTTTCGTCGCATGTCACAAGTAACAATGGGTGATTTTTCTGGCTGACTGAAATGACACAATGATCAACTTATGTGATTATTTTTCGATTACAATTTCATGGATTTATATGGTTATTTGCCCAGTACTGAGTCATTTACCAGAGTAGGTGATGCTGTTCTGTGGTATATCTGAAAAAAAACACTTCAAACTTCATGGTACTAGGACATGATGCTGTTCTGGGGTAACGTTATATATACATAAGAAACACACACGAAAGATAAGATATTAATCAATCATTAACATTAATCAGTCAGCTAGAGCAGCGGAAGAAAACGAATTCATGTAACGAAATTGATTCAGATTATTATTGGTGTTGTATAAAAAAATAGGCGTAGAAAATATCTTTAGACAAGCTCACCTTTATCATGTAATTTTAAATCTGGAAATATTTAGTGAATATAAGTTTAAAGGGACTGGCCCAGGCTAAAATCATAAAAAAATCGGTGATTTTATTTCGGGTTCTTATTATGACCATATGATGTGAACATGTACATTGACTAGAACTGCCATTTTTTATAATTTTTGTGCTGCGCATTCATCAGTTAGACTAGATATAGAGACGAAATTCACGCATTTCCTATTTTTGACATGGTTGTCAATAATTAGAAATCAGGAATTTCGTCTCTATATCTAGCCTAACTGGTGAATGCGCAGCACAAAAATTATAAAAAATTGCAGTTCTAGTCTATGTACATGTTTACATCATATGGTCATATTAAGAACCCGAAATAAAATCACCGATTTTTTGATGATTTTAGCCTGGGCCAGTCCCTTTAAATTTCATAACTTTAATTTAAAAATATAATGGCAGTGAAGTTTGTGTGATTGTTGAATGTTATGAGCCTTACACTCAGTGACATGAACCGTCAATGATCACAGACATCATAGTTTTGTGTCTGTGAAGAAAAGGTAACAATGAATGTAAATTTTATCAAGTCATCTTTGCTGAAACCCTATCAGCCTTATGATAATAATAATGATTTGAGAATATAAAATTACGCTACTTTTAACATTTCGAGCAAAATATTTGGTAATTGAAATCTCATAAACGACAATGCTGTAATGAATTATGACCCGCGAGTAAATAAAATATGTAACCCCCTCCCCATGTGATTATGAAATGTTCAGGTGATCAGTCCAGGTATAAAAGTACGGTAAAGATTAGAATGGTTGATCGACTATCCGGATCATAAAGTCACCGAAGAATTAACGTCAAACATGGGTCTTAGTAAAGATTACAATACAAACGCTCCACATGCCTAATCCAGTGATTACACCTAGCAGACACAAGACGTTGAATCAATGTTGGTCTACGATGTTGGACCAACGTTAAATTAAACCAACATTTTTTCAACGTCTTGTGGCTGCTGGGCACTCTCAGTCTGAATATTCTGAAAGGTTATATTCCGTACCATACAACCTGATTGCTATGATTCCTGACTTGTGAAAGTGAGGCCAAATATTATGTCATAATGACCACACAATTAATTATGCAACAAGCATTTCCTGGTATCATTCTTTATTTAACACTGTTTAACCCTTATGTATAAATGTGGTCACCTAAGGTTTATTATTGCTTTCAAGATAATTTATTTATTTAAATATATCCATAGCTGGAGAAATAGTATACAAATCCAACATATCATAGCAACATCAAAGTACAAATACTAAAATATAATGTGTAATAGGCATGATAAAATATTTAAAATCTAGTAGGACGTGGGACTAGATTATGTGACATAGTCATGACTATGCACTAATAACCTGAGAGTGTATTTGACCAAATTTTGTCTGTGTTGCTTACATTTAAATGCATTCAATACATTTTAATGCATTTAATCATTTAACAGCCTATAATAATAATAAAAAATCTGATCATAGACCCATCTTCATAGGATCCCTGAAATATATACACATATAAAAGCAATAAAAGTAATAGGAAACACTTAATGGTTACTTTACTGGATTTATTCGGCTCTAGCATCTAAAATACATCACAAAACGAAAAGTAGGCGTAGTTATCAGAGATTTTAAAAACTTTGCACTACTTACAAAATGATACATCTACATAGGCCTACGTCGTTACTGACAACGTTACGCGGAATAAAAGTGTTGTGAGTGAAGTGAGTGAGTGAGTGAGTGAGTGAGTGAGTGAGTGAGTGAGTGAGTGAGTGAGTGAGTGAGTGAGTGAATGAGTGAGTGAGTGAGTGAGTGAGTGAGTGAGTGAGTGAGTGAGTGAGTGAGTGAGTGAGTGAGTGAGTGAGTGAGTGAGTGAGTGAGTGAGTGAGTGAGTGAGTGAGTGAGTGAGTGAGTGAGTGAGTGAGTGAGTGAGTGAGTGAGTGAGTGAGTGAGTGAGTGAGTGAGTGAGTGAGTGAGTGAGTGAGTGAGTGAGTGAGTGAGTGAGTGAGTGAGTGAGTTACAAACGATCGACCTAAGAGATAATTAAGTAAATACATAAATAAATAATATAAGTAATTATTTGTATGAATGTAATAAAATATTTCCATTGAAATTACATCATCTCTAAAACGGCCATCTCAGATATCTTAACAATCAACGTTAACAATCACAGTCAATGATTTACAAAAAGAAGGAGTGCGTTCGTTAGCTGATTGGTATTGCTGATCGATATTTCGCCATTATGTGGTTTGGTTTATAATGTTTAGTTGAAATATATTGTTTTATTCCGCGTAACATTATCAGTAGCGTATGTAAAAATTACGTGAATTTATGATTATGTAATGTTTTAAGAAGCTCTGATGACTATTTTATATCAGATTGATTTGATATCAGAGGACGACCCCGAGGGCGGCCAGAGCGGTCAGCATACGAATAAGATAAGTTTTATTTCATTCAAGTCCCGCATAGTAAAAATATTTAAAGAGATAGTACAAACGACCTGTAAGATCACTGGACAAATAACAATTAAAACAAACAGGTTGGCTGGCAGCAAGTTGAACATAAAAATAGAATAGATATTATATGACAAAAAGTATAATGTATATAAGGGAATTAATTACCTGGTTAATAAATTACATGGGATGACATGTGGTATTTTCCCGCTGTGAATTTATGATTATGCAATAAGTTTTAAAAAGCTCTGATGACTAGTGGCTTTATTACAGGTTTATTGGATATGAGAGGACGAGTCAACGCCAAAGACGGTCATACGGCATACGGATGTGGTATTTTCCCGCGCTTTTCATCTGAATTTGCTGATTACAAAGCTTCCCTATGGGAGAGAGGGGGGTGACTGTTGAGCAATTTTCCCGCGAAGTCGTGTCACGCTGGCTTAGCTGTGACGTAACATCTGAGTGGAGAATCAATAAACATGTAAACACAACCCTTTACCAGCTAAGGCAACATGTCAACCCGGAGGTTGTCATATAAACCTTCAATCGCTAAACACGACAGTAAAAGTTATAAATATTTTTATCATGTCAAATAGGGCCTACCTGTTTTGTGAGAGAAAATGATGTTCAAACAGTGGGAATTAGAAATGCTTCGTTTCAAATTGGACAAATTTGAATAAGTTTAATTCACTTGAAGTTGTGGGTCGCGGTAGTGAGACACAACTCAAGTGGGTGAAAATTTAAATAAGATAACTCAGCGGGTAAAGGGTTAAGATGCTGCAGCTTAACATAGACATAAAGTATGTCAACCATGTGTAACAGGAAATCCATAGTGAAACGTGATGTAGGCCCTATACAGGGCCCAACAAATACAAAACAGAATAGATAGGGACATATCGCGTTTGTTGGCTATATTCACATATAATTGCGGGTTTATATATTTGAACACTGTTGTTTGATTGTCATTGCAGTCCACAAAAGCCGTTGGCCAATATTGGTTTATTATTGGCCCACCATCTGCGATGCTAGCCCAACAATGTTAACAATAAGCCGACATGCACTGGTTCAACGAGTCGTGTTTGCTGGACGCACTAAACATGCAATGTTTACCATATGCTGGATTTAGGTTGGGCCAACATCGCAGAAAATAGGCCCAACAGCATTAAGTTGGCCTTTACTACGCTAGATCACTTAAAATGTAATGTTCTTTTTCTTTTACACCATTGTCCAATCTAACAAGCAGCATATTTTAACCCAATGTTGATGTTCTGTTTCTATCATGAAATCAACAGTGGGTCAATCAAAAATGCCATGCATTTGGTGACGCATTTGTCTCCATCGAGTCAAAATCTGAATAATTTACTATACCTATGTTTATTTACAAAACATATTGTAATATAAATCCACAATAATAAGTAATATTATTATCAATATTCTGTTGGTCTACTACTTTATTTTCCTCAATATGGCCTAACTGTGTATACATCGACACAAATGTGCGGTGTGTGGATAACATTTTTTTTTACTGATCCTCACCTGCAAAGGGTTAATTATCATTGGCTGTCAGGTCTGAATTACGGGCTCCGTGTCCGGAGTCAAATATCCCAGAACAGGTGTGTTATTGGCGGGATTTTGTAGACCCCCTGGGTGGGATGTTTTCAGGGAATGACCGCGGGGGTGGAGTGTGGCCATGTGATAATCATATAGGGGCGGGATAAGTAAGATACATACATCATAGGAATGCGTGGAAATAATAGATCTTGTGGGAAAACTTTCCTTTTTTCTCCTTGTGTCATATTCTACAGCCCCATTGCGTTTTATTGGCACCCTATTTAGTGATTTATTCATCATTACAATACATCATTACTTTACAATACAGGTATAGTGGGTAGTGGGCCTATATTATACACAAAGGGGGCAATTGCCATAAGGATATAATTACAACACGATGGATAAGCAAAATCGCAAGACTAATAACAATTACCATGTATAAATATTTGAATAGATATTAGGCTTATTATCATAGGCCTAATACAAAAATATGTACGCGAATTTCTGAACGAAACTAACTTTACTTCATGTAAGCCATTATTTTTATTTTCATCTGTTTTTAGCTCCCTGTACCTCTTTTACTAGTTTTCAACTGTAAACTATTACATGGTAGAAATTAAAGACATGTTTTAATACTCCAGCGCCTGTTTTACTTTTTTATCATGGATTGGTTATAAAATTAGCTTGCATGTTCAAAATATTCTATACATTTCCCCTTCATCTGGCACTGTGTATTTATAGCTAAGAAGTAATGTTTGGACCAGAGCTGTCTAAATGTACAGGCCTATAGGGCCAGCATCTCAGATGCTATTCCAGCATTGAAGCAGCGCTGGGATAGCGTGTTATACATTAGCTGGTATCCGCTTTTCCCAGTATGTGCCTTGTCGATCCCGCCAGTAGCCGCGGAAGTAGGCATACAACAGACTTTTAAAATTTGGCGGGAGTTTTGTATTTGGCGGGAGGCCTATATTCTGCGCCGCGGGCGTTCTCTTGACGTCACTGTATGTGTATTATACAAGGCGCTTTCTGGCGCGCTGACCGAGGTTTGAACCTTCCACTTAGCCTACGTAACCCTTTTCACTTCACAGCGTCAGTTATTCTTTGTCTATCACATTCGGTCCCGATCACTGGTTCAATTTCTCGCTTCCAAAAAAAGAACACTAAATTCATCTTATAAAAACAACTCACGAATTCAAGCGAATCAGATTGGGGTTGTATGATAAAAGAGTGGTTCAATATGTGACTGTGTCGGATGTATAGGTAAAATGGCAGGATTATTAGGGTCACCTTGTCAATAAGACTGGCAGGTGGTGTTTGTCACCCCCCCCCCCCCCCCTCCCCCCCCAAGCAAGACTACGGTTCGCTGAGCTCGAAGCACTAATATTAGATGTAAAGAGGCGGCCTATGCTGCCAGCTGATCCAACAGGCGATCTAAAAAGGCAAATCCTGCCATAATACACGACACAATACGTAGGCAGATGCGCTTTATGTGTTGCCATGGTATCTGATTGAAGTAAATCACCTGGGTGGTAGGCCAATTAGATACGTTTCATATCTTAACGATGTATTAGAAGGTTTATGATTGTTTATGTCTAAAAAATATCGTGTTAATATAAATTTTTAGTTTCTAGCTCTATGTTATCAATTATGCGTTCATTATCCCAACTAACGTTTTTTTCTTGAAAAAAAGCGAAGCAACTCATTGTGTTCATGATAATTGTCAATAATTTAAAGGCTTTACGTGTCTACCGGGCCCCGCGTGTGTTATACCTATGCAGGAACAAATGGCGGGCTCGCCAAGACTCAAATATCCTACAATGTTGGTTGACAATAGTGACGCGTACTATTCCTAAACTGAGCCACTAAAATTCTGCTGATGACTAAAAATCATCGAAATTTCTGAACCCGTTTGTCAGAAGGCCCTTTCATTTAGTCACAAGGCCGACAGGGTTTGTCAGAATTTTTTCATTGGAAAATGCTGGACAATTATTGTCAAAATACAAAAATGAATAAGTAAATACGTCGAACTTTTTGGTTTTGCACGGTGGAGCTGCTGTAGCTACGACTTAGGCCTATGAATATTTACGGATTTAATTAAACATAAACACATAATGTATCCTACTTCTGAATATATAAACATAACACAATATCTGACATTTGTTTGCATAGATGGCCTGTAACATTTCTGGTCGTCCCCGATGGCTCACTCAGCTCGGTTGTGGCTCGAAACTCAGTCTGGCCGGGCCAAATGTTTGTCCTTGAGGTTATGCATATTCATTGTTCAAAGTGTTCAAAGGCCTGGAGTGTGCAGTGCTGTATATGGTACTGTGCACTATAAAGAACACTGGAGTAATTCAATAAGAGTAGGGCATAGTCCCGGCTTCGAGCTTCCTTCAGTCGCGATATTGCCATGATTGTGCAGAAAAGTGACGTAAAACAATACTCACTCACTCACTCACTCACTCACTCACTCACTCACTCACTCACTCACTCACTCACTCACTCACTCACTCACTCACTCACTCACTCACTCACTCACTCACTCACTCACTCACTCACTCACTCACTCACTCACTCACTCACTCACTGTATTCTTTCTAAAAAAACCCTCAGTATATCCCATGAGCAAGAGTAAATCACTATTTAGATCGTTATTTTCCCGGCGGATATTTTACAGTCTCTCCCATATTATAGGCCTAGTATAATCAGTGACTGTATCTCCTACATAGCGAGTCCGCAAATTAATACTTCTTAGAATCAATATCAGAATAATGTCATCGCCGAGTCCAGTGAGTAAGAAAAGGCAGCTTTTGGTCATGTTGATGACTCATAGATTCATTCCTGGGGATTCCTTCCTCAAAAAGCAGCAGACGTTGATCCTGAGATTGTGTAATGGTGGGCCAACGTCGCAGACGGTGGCCCAACAGTAAACCAACATAGGGTCAACTTCCCGTGGTGTTGGAAAAAGAGCGACATTTTATCACGGAGGGTATTTTCTCCTCACTTCCTACAGGACCAGAATGACACACGGCTAAATTTTATAATAAAAAGAAGGGTTTCACACTCTCCAACAGTTATCGTGGTCCTCTCACATGTAATACATAGGCCTAACTGTTGCTTGTTAACCCTTTGACTTCCAGGCCGGGGTGCATGCCAGTATCTAGATATACTGGTGTAGGAGTTCTATTTTTCGTCATTTGAAGCTGGAATTGCTAACGCAATTTCCAGCTTCAAATGACGAAAAATACATAAATGTAGTATATATTTGACGAAAATTTGTGTCATTTTATGGTTACGTAAATTGACGAATGACGACGGAAATTTCCGTCATGTATGGTAGGGAAAAGGTTAAGATTTGTAATTTCGTTTAGGGGGCCTATATATAATGGATAGAAACGATTTCTACCAGCCTGTTAAAATTGTAGGCCTATACAACATTTTTATATCAGGGCCTAAATGTAATAACGTTAGGGTCCTATAGTATATTCGCATCACCGAATTAAACGATAAATAAAATGGCGATCGTTGACATGGTCATGACAATTTAACTCCACATAGAATGCCGTCATTGGCTATTATAGGTGTCGAAGCCGACAGCAGGATTGAAATAAAAGAGGATAGTTTTATTGTTGTCCCCTTTGTGCGCCGCCGCCGCTCGCCGCCAATTTTGGGTACTGCTCCATAATTTATACAAACATTCAACCCATTCAACCCATTTTTCTTACCAAAGGTCAAGGTCATATGTCAAAGGTCAAGGATAAAAAAAAATGTCTGTGGCGCCAGGATAGCTCATTGGTAGCGTGATTGACTCAGAGTCCGGGGGTACCGGGTTCGAGTCCTGTTGCGGCCGATATCTTTCCTTGGTACACACATATGCAATGACCCAAACTGTACAAATTCGTGGGATAATGACAACCGAAAACTATAACCGATTTGCGCCGCATCAAAGAATATATAAAAAAATAATTAAATAAAATGACCAATATGTCAAAGTTGACATGTAAACGGTCAAAAAAAAGATAATAATAATTACTGGATTTTTTATGTGAAGTTATCCATGAGTATGGAGATGACCTGATTTGATTTGCAGCTTACCAATAATCCAAATGGCCGCGAACTGGCGACGTAATTTTTTTCGATTTTTTTCAGAATTCACAATTGTGCCTTGAAACTTGGTATATATAGGTTTTCGGGGTCTGCGAGTCTATCGGCATTACCCGTTTCCAAGTGCGACCGAAAACGAGGCTATGGCGGCCATCTTTATTTTATCAATTTTAATAAATCATTCTTAATTTTATCGAAGCTGTGGCGGCCATATTCAGGTAAATACCTTGACACCTCGTATATAATAAGCGTATATCGGCAAAGCCCGCCACTTCAAGACTTTTCCACTAGCTACATATCAAAAAATCAACTTCTCACTAGACCACTTTTTGTAACTTTATTTGAAAATATAGAAATTATTTTTTCTTGTCCTAAAAAATTGAGATACCAAGCATAAAACATCAATTTTAATCATTTTTTTAAGGAACAATTAAAAGCACCAAAAAACACACACAGAATACGTTACATTTTTTATAGTTTAAACATTTCCCAAAATATCTGATATGTATTGGGAATTTTTGTACAAATACTATGCAAAATAAAAACATGCACAATTAAATATAATAATGTAATTTCAATGTTTCTAAGTGTCAATGGCCTTGATACATTGCAGTAAACGAGATATAAAGGTTTTTCAAAATAGTAGTGAATTTTTTTTTTTTTTTTTTTGATAAGAACAGTACATGTTGAGTACCCATTCAATATTGTTTAAAATAAGCCTAGGCAATACAATAAATTGTGTGTCATTGTCACCAGACTTATTGTATCTACTATTTCACTATACTTCACCAGGCACAAAATCATTATCAGAATTAAAAGTAACGTATTCTGTATTTGTGTGTATAATGGACGTTATTACACACAGACACATTGAATAATCGAGGTGTTTTTTGTCTAAGCAGATTTTTTATTATTACTGAGTTTCTGTAATTTCGTGCCGGTTGATTATTATTCCCAATAAAAAAGCAAAATACGTTACCAAAATACGTTACATAACTAACATAATTCATGTTATGATAAAGTAATGATACTAAATGTCACTATATCCAGTAAATAGTTGTATCATACAAAGTGTGAGTGTTTTGTGCTCTTGTTACGAAACATAATGCACTATTAAAACATTGTTTAGTAAAGAGCAAAATACGTTACCAAAATACGTTACCAAAATACGTTACGAAATGTAACGTATTTTGTGTAACGTACATTCTGTATTTTTTTTCTACTTGCACAATTGTAAAGCTGGGTTCAGTGGCCAGGCTAAATTTTTACGTGCTGCGTGGAGACATACCTAGTGAGTAACTAAAGGGTCCTTTGTTGCATATCACTATATCTTCAGAGTCCATTTAACGTATTCTGTTTTCTTAAAAAATAAATAGGGTCAGCTTGTTTCTATTGATTATTGCAAGAGTAGCACTGTTAGTATCACATATTTTTTAATGTTTTCTTACATACCTACCTTAGATTACATATTCATCACACAGCAAGGAACTTTAGCTCATCTTAGAATTGTTGGCAGATAAAAACAACTAATTAACTCAAATGTAACGTATTCTGTTATTTTGTGGCGACATGAACATTAATTCAATTTTGCAAGGGACAATATACTACTTTTGGGAATTTTTTTTTAATACAATCACTACTGTATGTTCGTCAAATTCAAACAATTTATCATAAAAAAAACTGCACCCACTTATGAGCAGTGACCTGTCTAAAACAAACATTTAAGCTGGCGACATGCCAAAAATGTCATTTTTATGGCATTCCAGTGGTCAAAAGTACAATTTTTCTTGTCTAGGCTATAGATAACTATACATTTTCTGAAAGGTCTACGCACGAATGCAATGATAAAACTGGTTAAACATAAGTGGAGGTCACTGCAAACGAGAACACTGCTGGGGTCACATGATTCTTGAAGTCGCGGGCTTTGCCCATATACGTTTTTGTGGTCTTCGAGTATTGACATAGCGTATTGGCAGCAGCTATGTAAAACTTGTGGCCATTTGGAGTCACTACAAATTAAAATGTTGGGTCAAGCAGAATAATAATAATAAATAATGATAATAAAGCATTTATACCGCGCCATGTATCCAAAAGTCATGTCGTTCAAAGGCGCCTAACAATAATTGCTAATTTTAAGGCTAAAAAAAATGCTCATAACGTAATAATGACGATTAATTAAATGCTTTTGTGAACAAATAAGTTTGTATACGATTTTTGAAAATGGAAGTGTTTGTACAGCTCTTGATTACAAGGGGAATACTGTTCCAAAGTCTAGGTGCGGCAACAGCGAACGACCGGTCACCATAACCACAGCGTGCACGGGGCACATGAAGATGTTGAAGTTCATTAGAGCGCAGTGTGCATGTAGATTGATATGGCTGTAACATCTCTATAAATAGAATAAAACATTTATTGAGGGATTCACCAATTCCACACCAGTAGCGGATCCAGAAGCAAAAAAACGACCAGATTTCGGCTGAAATATGCTCCAGAATGCGTCATTTGAAGCCTTAGTTTTCACAATTTTCCGGGAGAACATGCCCCCGGACCCCTCCAGAGCATATAAGAGGTTGGCTTTGTCAGCTGTGGTGTGTATAAATTCTTGAAAAAATTGGCGCCCCCCCGTCTGTCAGTTCCTGGATCCGCCACCGCACACGTACTGTAACAGATCTACAATAGGCATGTATTACAACCAGCAAAATACGAGGCATTCACCCAATGCTGTTTTAATGTTGGGCCAACGTCGAAGACGGTGGACATACATTGAAACAGCATTGGGTGATTGTCTCGTGTTTCTTGGAAGGTCCTAAATGACCCCCGCCACTTTATTTTTGTTTCGACTGCGAATTGTTTTTGCATCACTAGCTTTTTAAAACAATATTTTTACACTAGGCCTAACTTATAATAAAATGGCAAAACTGTATAAAACATTTATTGTAACTTTTACAGACATTTAAAATTAATTCGTGCCTTGATATAGGGGCCTACACGGAGAACACTTTAAAGTAGGCCATATTGGAGTCCATTGTCAGTTGGATTTATAACAAAAAATTATATAGCCTTTCTTTTCACACTTAGGGACCTATGTAGCACATAACACATCTTAAATAAAATTCAGTCGATGGGAAATGTTATAATTTATTCAAATATGGGTGTTTAAAGCTTTTTTATTTTTTACACTCGGGAATTTGTATAATGTAAAAAGCAGGTCATTTTCATTCTCCTTGAGATGGAATTGCGGTGACAATTCACTTATCTATTACTTTATAGTCTCTTAACCCTTTGGCCGCGGGACTGTTTTTAGACGTCAGAATCTGACGTCTAAAGTCGACACCCCGCACTAAAGTAATTAAACAATTATAATGGCCGTGACCCATCAAAATAGCTATTCAAATGAAGCGAAAAGAGCTAACTAAGACATTTATGCTGATTTCAAATTGGAAAAAACCCCTTTGGTCTCGATGGTAAATACAAAAATATTTTAGAGTTGTAAGGGTTAAGGTGAAGAAAAAAATATGTAGAAGTAGCCTGGGGGATAGCTGGGGTTTAGCTGGGTTATGCCAAGCATAAACACAACAGTTCTACCAGCAGCATTTATTTACAACGCTCACTGTTTACATGGCATGACCATGTGGCTATAAATAGAATAGTAGGGCTATATTTAGGCCATAGTACAATTCACAGAAAATCAACCTGTTCTCAAACATGTTCATACACTGACGGTTCTATTGATCCCATAACCTTCCCTGTTATGTGTCACCTTTTAAGTTGGTTTTGCCCCCCTCGCATATACCCGGTATGACTGGGCCGCCTAACTCATTTACTGCGCGATGTCATCAGGGTACCTCGCATATATTATATGCAGTGAATAAAACTCAATAAAAAAAAAACAATGAAGACACCCATCATATTATTGAAAAATATGCATATTATGTGACATTTAGATGGTAAATTTTATTCTTGTAAACGACTGAAAACATCACGCTTTAAAATAAAGCGTTTCGACATAATTTTTGTGATTTTATTACGTACCGGGTATAGGACGAGTATGAGCCATACTGCATTGTGGCGGAGATATGTACCCGGCACTATGACTAATACTAAAGACCATGTACAATGGTCTTTGCTAATACCCAGAATGTTAACTGGTTAATCAAGAGAAAAATTATTTCATACACACGAAAACCAGTCTTAGATATATAGGTTAGGCGTACTGTGTGCAAATACGTGGCCTGTCAAACGATTAGTTTTGTTATATAATTAGGGTTTAGGAGGCCTCCCCACTTGGAAGGATGCAATCTTTTATATTATAATAATGTAGCGCTAGTTGTTTATAATTATTAATAAATATAGTTTTAATTCATGATATTATTTTCTTCGAATCGAGTGTATTTTTCTGTTGGTGGCATTTGTGTATCCACAATGATTTGCAGTAATCTCGCTCCGATGACAAGCGATGACTGGTTACCGCGCCCCTTCTCAGCCAACACACGACCTTGGCCCAATGTTGATTTAATGTTGGCCCACCGTCTGCGACGCTGGCCCAACATTGAATCAACATTGGGTCAATGCCTCATGTTTTCTGGGTTATCAAATCAATGTTGGTTCAGAATCTGATGTAACATGAAGTGTGGAAGCTGACTGGGAGGTGATGACCAATCTCTGGAGCATTAGTCATCAGGTCATGACCTCATACCAGTCAACACGCCATCGCTTGGCACAACACTATGTAGCAACCCAGCGAGCCTGGTGGGTGCGTTAGTCATACGGCGCTTCTACTACCACCTGGTGAAAACAACACAACTAACATAGATTTATATAGGCATATATATATATTACTACATTGTCACAGAGTAAGCACGATGTTGGGTTAGCGTCGCAGACGGTGGTCCAACATTGAACCGGCATTAGGTGGTTTCCTGAATTGACGGTGGAACCATTGGTTAATTTTTTTAGGAGTCTGCCTTGGGACAAAGAAGAGTTTTTCCGAGCAGTGTTCAAATTACTTTGTGACCCTTGTAATGCCACAGATATTACGTTTGACATCAGGGGGTTTGACATTAACAATTATGAACACATGGCTATAGAATTGATATTATGTGTATAATAATGTCAACAGAACATTATACTACGAAATTTAGAAGAAAAGAAAAATTATTTTTCCCACATGTTGTTTTGATTTCTCTTGGCGACTAAAAAATACATTAATCATCTAAAAGCTGCCCAATGACTAACCGTGTAAACGAGCATTTCCGCAAATCTCTAGTAGGGCATGAGTCACAGTCTCTTGGGGATTAGAGGTATAGGCCCATATACATACTCTCTTAAAAGAGAAATAAACATTCAATAATGAAAAATTGACAAAATTGAAAAATTCTCAACATAAGGAGTCGCTTTGCAGATACATTTAGATCAGCGGCGAGAATTTTTTTGGTAATAAAATACCAAATACACCATTTCTAGTTATCTAAGGAATAACAAATGGGAAAATTTACTCGCATTATCGTCTAATCTAATTATTATATATGTAATGGCCACGTATCGGGGGCCTAGAGTAGAGTAGAGTAGAGTAGAGTATTTGCTAGTTTTCAAAAAAAACCACGCCAGGGTTGAATTATACAATTTACATAACGGTTTTCGTGTAACGCTTATGAAAATCAGGTGAAGACAGAAGCGCTAGGTCATCACCTGTTGAGTAGCCTACATAGTATCGACGATCTATTAAAGGAACTCCTTATGTTGACAATTTTTCTACGTCAATTTTGTTTTTGATTTTTTTATGAAGTAGTGTATCGCGCGATCATTATTTCATTTTTTTCAGATTTTTCAGGTTTTCGAAAACATTTCTTAAAAATATTTATAAGAATTATTAAAAACCGAAACATTCAGTTTGTTCGCCTAAAGGATGGTTGAATGCTAGCACAGCATTGGGCCGCAAGTTGATGCCGTCGGCCCAGCGTTGAACAGACAATCGGTGCTCTGGTTAGTTTGAAAACTAGTTTAGTCGTTTTTTGATGCTTTTATATTTTATTTAAGATCGGTAGGCTATATATAGCTTCATAGGAATTAATTTTTCATAATTGACAAAATTTGAAAAATTCTCAACATAAGGAGTCGCTTTGCAGATACATTTAGATCAGCGGCGAGAAAAAATTTCGTAATAAAATACCAAATACACCATTTCTAGTTATCTAAGGAATAACAAATGGGAAAATTTACTCGCATTTTGTCTAATCTAATTATTATATATACATAAAATTATATTTTCTAGATTTCGAAGGGGGCACTTATAAATTAACCGGGAGGGAGGGGTCACGTGATCCTGGATCCGCCCCGCGATCTTCTCCAGGACATGGAAACATCGAAGTTAGGCTTGAGACGTGAACTCGTTCAGATGAGAATGACGACGTCGTTTTCACAACGCTGAAATATTTTGTATAAACCATTGCATGGAGACCAAAGATTTTTTCAATTTGAAATCATCATAAATGTCCCAGTTAGCTCTTTCTGATTCATTTGAATACCTATGTTCTGGGTCTATGGCCATTCTAATTTGTTAATTATTTCAGTGCGGGGATCGTCTTAGACGTCAGAATCTGCCGTTTATGCCGTTTCTAAAGATATTAGACAATATTAGACGAATAATCGAATAAGCTTAAATGTAGCATTGTTGAAAAATAGTTTCTCACCAGATTAGGACATCACATACCATCTGGCCAAGTGTGAAAGGGTAATTCACATCGACAAAAAAGCGACACAATCAGGCTAGAAATCATCCAAAAGCCAAAATTGTATTTTCGCTTCTTGATGTATGTCCATGATATGTTAACATGTCTATATACTGGAATTGTGGAAGTCTTTTAAATTTTGGGTTGCTGTGGCCACGTAGCAAGCGTGCCGAAAGTCCCATTTAACTGGTAAAAATGGACCTTTGCGTCCTGGACTTGTATATTGGGATAGGTCATTTTTTTAGCATTTTAAATCGCATCCCGAAAAAAATATTTCGGCCATTTTAACCATTTGTGATGATGTTAGTATCTTACATTTCAGATACCCTACTGCGTTCTAACCCGAAACAGTAAGATCATTCTAACTGCTTTTTAGATGGATGGCTGTCTCCTCTCTAGCATTGCGCGTCTGTAAAGGGCAACAATGCCAGCTAAGCCAAATCACGTTCAAGTTTTTTATGAGCCAGTGGTCACAATTATTTTGTTTTTTACTTTGATACACTAACATATTATACCCGGCATCACAACGCACTGTTAGACACGCTTTAGCATAAACACTGTTTTTCTACAATATTAGACGAATAATCGAATAAGCTTAAATGTAGCATTGTTGAAAAATAGATTTCTCACCAGATTAGGACATCACATACCATCTGGCCAAGTGTGAAACAGCTGAACATCGCAATTGAGCTTAGAAATCCTGTGCCGAAACAAAAGATAACTGCGTGTTAAAGGGACTGGCCCAGGCTAAAATCATCAAAAAATCGGTGATTTTATTTCGGGTTCTTATTATGACCATATGATGTGAACATGTACATAGACTAGAACTGCCATTTTTTATAATTTTTGTGCTGCGCATTCATCAGTTGACTAGATATAGAGACGAAATTCACGCATTTCCTATTTTTGACATGGTTGTCAATAATTAGAAATCAGGAATTTCGTCTCTATATCTAGCCTAACTGGTGAATGCGCAGCACAAAAATTATAAAAAATTGCAGTTCTAGTCTATGTACATGTTTACATCATATGGGCATATTAAGAACCCGAAATAAAATCACCGATTTTTTGATGATTTTAGCCTGGGCCAGTCCCTTTAATATTAATTATAGACAACGCCTTAACCACTGTTTACTTACGATGTTGTCTAGCGATTTCAATATTGAGGGCGCTAAACTAGGGTAGGCCTAGGCCTATACCACAGCGCGCATGTGTCATAATGGGGAAGTATTTTGTGAATGTAGCAATACGCGTTGTGTACCAATGCTGAGAATGCTCTGTGGGGTTTTTAATCACATACAATGAGCTTTGTGACGATGTGGCCATTTCACAATGCTGGTGTGCTTTGCTAAATGTCACAGACCAACACTCATCTTTGTTGAAGGTATTTTGTGCATTTCGCATTTCTGCATAGCACAATGCGATGTAGATCTACCATAAAGCACAATGCCATAAAAAAGCCTACTGAGCTGCACTGATGAGGTGTATCACAAAGCACGATGCAATGTAACCACTACAAAGCACAGTCTAAAGGACCATAATGTACAAAGCACAATGCAATGGATCACAAAGCACCAAGCAATGCACTACAATGCAATGTACCACAAAGCACCAAGCAATGTACTACAATGCAATGTACCACAAAGCACTATTGATTTTTGACACTGATCGGACTTGATATAGCTCTATACAAAATGCGGTTACCGCGCTTATCCACAGGGCCACAAAGGTGACCTGAAATAGCATTTCCTTCATTCTTGACCTGATTGAGGTCATCATGCAGCATCCTCTCTCCATCACACACCTGTTGTCTCTGCGGCCTTTTGTGCTCTTGTCAGCTGAATCTGTCAGTGCAACACAAAGCCGCAATATGCAGGCAGGAACACGGCGTAATAAGACACATTTACCTGGACCATTAACATCCCAACTAAAGAAAAAGACTCACTCACATACTCACTCTCACACACAATCACTCAAGCTCCACTCACTCACTCACTCACTCACACTCACTCACTCACTCACTCACTCACTCACTCACTCACTCACTCACTCACTCACTCACTCACTCACTCACTCACTCACTCACTCACTCACTCACTCACTCACTCACTCACTCACTCACTCACTCACTCACTCACTCACTCACTCACTCACTCACTCACTCACTCACGGCACACTAGCTACAACAACCCAAAATTAAAAAAACTTCCGCAATTCTCGTCTATGGACATGTTCACATTATAATTATAGAGAAATAATTTTTTTTGATGATTTTTGTCTGATTGTGTCGCTTTAATGAAAATATGTCACACTGTATACAAAATTGGAAGGTACTATCTCCTGAAAGTAGAGGGTTTAAGTTGATTAAGTGGTAAGCAATGGGGTCTGTCTGGACATCGTCGGTCTAAAAACCACTTAATGTGGTCTTGGTATAGACGTAGTCTTTGCGCCTTCTCTTCAGGAAAAACGAGCAGCTCAGAATTGTTACTCTTTGGTCGATGGTAAGATCCTTCTTGATTATCCAGTACACATTCTAATATTGACTCATTAGTTTGAAGATGTACAAAATCACAGGCGCGTTGTAATAATATTCTGATGTCCTTATTCATGTCGTCATATTCCATCACAAATAATTCTTTATCCGATTTCAGCCAAGAGAGTCCATGATCCAACCATTCTTTGCTGCTTGTCTCAATATAGCTATCCCAACCTGGAGTATGAAAAAAAATTAAACGTTTCATCAAATTTAATAGTGTCATGGTGGAACATTTAATGATAATTATAAAGCGGTGGCGGATTTATTGCAGGCTGACACATTCGAGATAAGCCACCCCCGGAATAGAATAAACTTAATTTGTTGTTGGGTTCGCCCTGCATGTTGTAGGCTAAGGCCTACATTCTGTAGTTTCCAAAAAATATAAATTAATATAACCACCAAAATGCATAAAAATGACAACTTTCTCATTTTTTTGTAGGGGGGGGGGGGGGGCATGCCCCCAAACCCTTACGAATGTGGCGTATGTGGCATTTTTTCTCCAATCCATTTCAACATTTTATAAAACGAAACCCATTTTCAAGAGGATTAGTGTGAATCGTTTACGCTTGTCTGAAAAACACGTAATAGGTAGGCCTATGCATCGAGTATGATTATTATATGTATGGCGACACGTTCACATTCAAGTGTAGGCCTATTGGGCATTGTTGCTATAACGTCTATACATGTATATATAACGTGGAAATATATTTTTTGCGCTTTATCTTGAATTCGTCTTATACCCTGAATACATGGGCTATCAATTTATTATTATTCTTATTATTATTGAGAGCTGTGTCAGTCTCAGTCCCGAGGAAAATCATTTATAATCAATAATTTCTTAAATGTGAACGTTATTTGATGGCGTTAAATAAATAATAAAATTCGTGCACATCCCTCACCTGTTAACGTATTTATTGTGATTTGACCTTTTTTGCCTACTCTTTGTCTTTTAAATTCTGCCGTAAGAGCATCGAATGGGTTTCTTAAAATGAGAATAGCTCTGCTGGCGTTTCCTGATACTTCACTCAACTCGTGGGTTTTTATGGGCGTAGCAGTGCCGTCCAGAATCATGGGGATAAATTCTCCATTGTCCAACAAAACATCTTTGTAGACGCTGCTCGTGTAAATTCCTGAAAAAAACTAGAAATATTCAGCAGTGGGTTACGTTATGGGTAGCCTATATACAGCTATATACGCTACGCATCTACAAGAAAACACCACATGGATAAGAAGAAGCAATTTTTGATAAACGATGAACTTCAGAACACATGTTATGTTTCGTTCGAAAAACGGAAATATCACACCTATAAATAAAGCAACGTTCATACTGATATAGCCTACTAGTAGGCCTAGTCTACACGAATATGGTATATCCGGCAACGCAGCGGATCCAGGATTTTAGAAAAGAGGGGGCATGGGACCAAAGATTTTTGGCATATATTACTTGGTTCGACCCCCCCCCCCCGCTGATTTAGGCCTAAATTACAATTCGAGTGTGAATCTATATTTGTAGTTAGTTTAAAGTAGGTGTATCGTCACGATTCGCTGAACACAGGACTGAGTTTGTAAGCCCACCCACATGCGCAGCATGGTCAACGTTCCCAGGAGTGGGGTCAGTTAATTAGAAGTTAATATCTTAAATCAGAGACAAAGAGACTGTTCTGTTTTAAAGCAGGTGATTCCTTTTGGGTTGTGACGACCCACTTCATCTAGGCCTACTCTAACCATTAAAAAACATTAATTCAAATAGGCTGAATATTGTTCCGTCATCAGCCGCTACAACCTTTCCTGGGAAAAATAAAAATATAATTCAGTGGATCCACATGTTTTCATGGAAACTGTTCCCCATTATATTGAATGTTATGATATCGTGGGCACCGTGAAACTCCCATTATGTGACGTCACAAGACTGAGTAGAATAGTGACTTTACAGAGATTTAAATATAAATTGTGACGTCAACAATTGAACACTGTCTCGTAATATATTAGTAACTTGGTAAGTGAATTACATTGATCAATGTTGATTGCTTTCCTTACAGTCAATGGTAACTAAAAGGTTCGTAGTCTTTTTATATCTAGACCTATCTGAGATCTTGGTAGGGGGCCTACATTCTTGGGAGGACTATTTAATCTAAATTTTGGTCGATTTCCAACAGACAAAGACAGTTCAGTTACGGTATACCATTTGATATATGCCTACATAAGGTAATTATATACTTTGTAAATTATAAATTTTACTATACTAGTTCTTAATGATATATGACTAGATTATAGAGAATATCTATATTTGTTGATGAATTTCTATGTCTAATTGGATGCAGACATATAGATTAAAATAGGTTGTAAATATTTAGGGCGACCACAATACAACGGCACGCATGTGCAGTATGGTCATGACGACCCACCTACTTTAATTTAAAAAACAACGTATAGCTTGCAAAATTTTATGAAAAGCAGTTTAGATTTTACTGCGAAAAGCCGAAATCATGCGATAATAAATATTGTGCCGGGCCTAGGTTATGTTCAGCAAACACGATACACGGACCCAATGTCTTTTTGATGTTGGTCCCAGGAGCGTCGGAAGCTATTTTTTAGCTCTATTTGTCCGGCTCTTTCAGAGTCTCTCATTAAAATTGCAATATGAGTGCCACAGTTATTTTAACTAGGCCGAACAAATAACATTGATTAATATGCTACGTAAAACTATTGGTCCAGCTTTAATCGTACCAGCTGCCGCCCCCTGGATCCACGCCCGACGACATCGCATTGATACACGTGTTCACATACACACGATTACTAGGCCTATATAAATCAAGTGCAGCGCGGGTAGAGAAATAATTATATTATCGCTCTAGAAACTATTGAAAATAAATTAAATTGACTTAAAATCGAAAACAAAAATTTGGTTTTCTTTTAAATTAATTTTAATTGAATGTACATGTATGTATTTGTAAAAAAAACATTAAGAGCGACCTAGTAACCTACATTCATTCCACCCTAGCAAGCAAAAGGATTGTTGAATATGAACCAGCTGACAGTGAAATCATGTGCCATGAAATTGTATGTACTCCCCGTGAACTATTAATTTGCTGGTGTTATAGACCGCAAACTAGATGCCCCATTGACTTCCTAACTGATATAAAGGGTATCATAGATGCCGCTAACCAACTGTATGACGGATTAATATTTATCGGTGATATGAACTGTAAACATTCAGATTTTTATGAAAATGACCAAACATGCAACGCAGGTCGACAATTTAAAGCTTTTTTTGAATCGCACTCATTCGAACAACTTATTCATGAACCCACTCGTTTTAGTGCCGATAATAGAACATATAGCTGTATCGATCTCATTTTTACTAATATACCGCATATTTTTACCCACGTGGGCACAGAGACCAGACTCCCTAACTGTGATCATGCGCCTATTACAGCATTATTAAATATACCACATAAAAGGGGGAACTGTTTTACACGTCAGATATGGGATTTTAAAAACGGAAATTTTGTGAAGTTCCGTGAGTTATTGGCAGCTGCTCCATGGGGAAATGTAACTTTACAACCTAGTGTTATCGAAAGCGCTCTCGTATGGAGCGACATGTTTATGAAAATTGCCAAGTCTTGTATACCACACAATATTGTAACAATTCGACCCAACGACAAACCATGGATGACATCTGAAATACGCCGACTTATCAGAAAACGACAAAAACTTTTTAAACGACGCAATAACTCAGCGGTTGACAGAGATAATTATAATCGGATGCGAAACAATATAGTGACCTTACTACGTTTAGTAGTTATGAACTTAGTTATGAACTGAAACGAGAAAATATAGTATCTAACCCAACTTTAAATGTTAAACAATGGTGGAAAATAATAAAGTATGAAATAAAAGGTTCCCAACAGAGTGGCATACCTTTCTTAGAGTCTGGAGGAATGACAGTTGTCGATGACTGTCAGAAGGCTAATTTATTAAATAATTACTTCGTGGAACAATCAACAGTAGATGATGACAATATGATACTTCCAGATATTCCTATCCTTAACTATCCCCAAATCGATGATATTGTTATTAATGAAAATGATGTATACAAATTATTATGCAATCTTGATGTGAACAAAGCGACAGGGAATGATCAGATTGGCAATAAATTACTAAAAGAGGCTGCTCCATCAATATCTAAGATCCTGAGTAAAATCTTCAACACCTCAATACAAAACGGAAAATATCCAAAAGTATGGAAAAACGCATGCGTTATACCTATTTTTAAAAAGGGATTTCACTCAAATATAAATAACTACAGACCAGTCTCTTTGCTACCTTGTGTATCTAAAATATTTGAAAAATTAGTATTCAACCATATCTTGAATTACCTAAGATTACACTCTGTTATTACAGCAAAACAGTCCGGTTTCATTCCAGGCGACTCTTGCGTGAACCAACTTCTACACATTTCTCATAAAATTTATCAGGAACTAGGCAAAAATAACTCTGTGAGGGCAGTTTTTCTTGACTTTACGAAGGCCTCCGATAAGGTCAGTCATAAAGGTTTGCTATATAAACTAAATCGCTGCGGTATAAAAGGAAATATGTTAAGATGGATGAAAGATTATCTATCAGACAGAATGCAAAAAGTGATATTAAATGGTAAATCATCCTCCTGGAAAAAAAAATACTGCAGGAGTTCCTCAAGGTTCGGTTCTCGGTCCCCTTTGTTTCCTAGTCTATATAAATGATATTGTTGAAAATATAAACAGTCATATATTCCTTTTTGCAGGCGATGCCTCTTTATTCAGAACAGTTGATAAAGTTTCTCTTCACGAGGACACTCGATTATTAAATGAAGACTTGAATCGTATTTCTCTCTGGGCAAATCAATGGAAAATGATAATTAGCATACCAAAAACAATAGCAATGATATTCTCACGTAAGAAACAACCACCCAAGAACTACCTTTAATTTTAAATAATAATAGGCTGAAAAATGTAAAGCAGCATAAACATCTAGGCATTACTTCTACACAAAATATGCAGTGGACAACCCATATAGACAATATAGTATCCTCAGCAACCACCAGGATTCATCTTATGAAAATTGTTAAATATAAATGGTCACGTAATAGTCTTTTAATATGTTACACAAATTTTATCCGGCCATCAATAGAATATGCTAATGTTGTGTATGCAAATGTATCTATTCAGGACAGCAATAAATTAGAAAACATACAAAATGAAGCTATGCGAATAACAGCAGGAGCTAAGCGTTTATCATCAAATACAGCATTATTAAAAGAAACAGGCTTTAAAACTCTCGCTAAACGCAGGAAATCTCACAAGATGATTGTTTTTTCCAAATGTATTCACGGGAAACTGCCATCACCTATAACGGCAGAATGTATGCCCACTCAACTCCAATCCAGAAACACACGAGCCGCATCATCAGTCACATTTAGAATACCCAGATGCAAAACATCTGCGTTTCTTCCCCAGCTGTGCCAAAACATACAACACACACGATACTAACTTTAGATCTGCCACACTCACAAAACAGATAGCACATTACAAACACGAAATAAAAATCACACGCAACGGCTACTTCTCACTCAACCATAGACATATACAAATAACACTAGCTCAAATTTGCTTAGAATTTAGTAACCTCAATAAGCATTTGTCCGCGAAAGGATGTTTAAATAGTTCCCAAATGTGAATGTACAGAAGCAGTTGAAACCCCTCTCCATTATTTCCTTAAATGTAAACTTTACAATATGCATAGACCGATAATGATGCAAACCTTAAATAAATATGTAAATCATGTTTCAGACTCCACACTGATGCATATAATTCTAGAAGGGAATGGAAACGAATTTGAAAATGTAGAAATAATAACAGCTGTATCAGACTTTATAAATAATACTGGGCGATTTATCTATTAATTCTATCAACTATTTGACAACTTCTCATAATTTATATAACCTTTTCATCTATAAACATGGTAACATATTTATGCAGATTTCATTTTACTTTATTTCATTCTACTGCTAAGCATCGGTATCATATAATTTGCATGCCGATATGTTGTTATCCAGTTGATTATGAACTACTTCATTATTATTATTACTACTTCATTCATATATGTATGTATGGGTTTTTAAGAGGGCCCTATGGCAGATGAGCGAAAGCTCAATGGGTCACCCTCTATAAATAAAGATTATTATTATTATTATTATTATTATTATTATTATTATAATTTGCACATATCACTGCACACTTTTATTACACACTTTGTACTACTACATAGTACTATAGATTATTTCTACTGTAGTAACATCTGTATCGTACTTTATATATAATGTAGGAATATTTGACTAGCAATTTTTTTCATCACCTATTTGACCACTTTTTTATAGTTAACATAGCCTGTTCATCCATATTTATGTAGACTTCATTACACTGTCAAACACCATAATTTGCATGCCGCTAATCAGTTGATTATGCACAACTTCGCTGTTACAACTTGCACGTATTATTGCACACCTCTTTTGACGACTTCTCGCACATGTCATAAACTGTAACGTTATAGACCCTGGGCCAATCCTGAGCTAGACCCATAATCGGGCAAATGTAGGCTATACAATATTCATAATGCATACTTCATTTTACTTTTTACTCCACTTTGTATTATTGTATTACTACATAATTGAGCGACGCTTTTGAGGAGCGTATATTGTATTAGCTTCTGCTATTGTACAATCCTTGGTAAATAAATATGTTTATACTAAATAATGTGTTTGATAACCAACGCGATGTCGCCGGCGAAATCGCGTTAGTGTGTTTTGACTGTAACAAAACAAAAATACGTCAATTTGGTCCATTTTTGGTAGTAGGTCCTAGTATTAGATTATATTATACATAAATTAGGCATATAAATTATGAATATTGTATTATACATAAATTAGGCATATAAATTATGAATATTGTATAGCCTACATTTGCCCGATTATGGGTCTAGCTCAGGATTGGCCCAGGGTCTATAACGTTACAGTTTATGACATGTGCGATCGCATTTTCCACACATAGATGTCGCTCAGGTCAACCCCCGCTCTCTCTGAGGTCAGAATGGTGCGATCGCGTTCTTTTATGCGCCAGAAATTTGGTTGTGATGTCAATGAAAATAATTATGTACAGGCCTACGAAAATAGACGGTTGGCACCATACCAGTCCTCATAGCAGGCGGAAACAGCCAACGTTACATCATAGATGTTAAATAGATATTTCAATGTTTCCAGACTTCTTGCTAACACATTGTTTCGTTAATAGTTGTCATAGAGATCAAAGGGTTATTATTATGGAGATTGAGGTGTCTCCAAACTTTTACAGCAGCTACCTCCCAGCGAGCACGCGATGGCTGCTGATATCAGTGCTGAGTTGAGATGAGCCAACGTCGCAGACGGTGACTCGATGGGCCATCATTAACCTACGAAGTAATCATCATACAAATTATTTTTCATGCGGCTGTTCCCAACTATAGCGAAATAAAAAAATACAGATAAGTTATATTTTTGTAGAAGTTTAATAAGCACACATTTTTTCCTTCATGCGGAAAACCTGATACAAATTATAATACATGTGTTATGAGACTTTCGGAGGGACACTGTGGGTGAAAAGTAGGGGTGTAATTTTTGTCACCAACCGTCACTCACCAAGAGGCACAGCTCAAAAGCACACTGGTCAGCATATCATTTTCGAATCTATTTTTGAAACAGAACATCTCAAGCTTGATGGCGATGTGTTAGATTGGGGGGGGGGGGGGGAGGTAGGAACAAAACAGGGGATATCTGCCCTTAGAATGTTGATATTTTACATGCGTTTCAATGGGATCAACATTAGACCTGTGGAAGGTTGATCCGAGCGACATTTATATGTGGAGAATGGGTGGTGAGCCAGAGAGGCTAAGGTTTTCAAATTTAGACTTGATCCATGGCATTTCTACACTCGGCACCATCTCTCTAACCTAGTTCAAACACTGGAGTTCAGTGGCGAATCCAGAATGTGCAAGAGGAGGGGGCGTAAGCCACATTTTGGCTGAAAAAAAATGCATGAAAATGCAACGTACGCCGGGTACGCCCTATGCTGGATCCGCCACTGAAGTTTTTAGCGGCGTCTGTGGATTATAACAGCGTGCCAACCCCAGGTGTCACCAGGTTGCCAATCAGTGATTAGCTTTGGCAGTATGCATTGCGTAAAGCTATTGCAGAGAAAGTGGAAAAACTTCCATATGATGTTTGATGCATTTCCTTGCAACTGAACATTTTACAACACACACACATGGAAAATTATTAATAGGTAATGTGTCTTAAACAAAACATCTGATAATTGTGGGGAAGTGAGGGGATGTTTCGAGGTCCCAGTTGGATTAAAAGTAATGGGAATAACTAATGATATCGGCAAATGAAGCTGCCACACACAGGATCAGGATCAATAATGATGGGTGGGTGTGGTCCATTGTATCCCAAAGATATTGGACTTTTGATTTTATTTTACTTTAAAACCCTCTAAATGATGCACAGGGAAACAGAATGAGAGAAACTGTTGAGTCGTCACTGCTCATGCAAGATATCTGTGTACAGATTCCAGCTGTAATGGGAGAGTGACAAGGATATTACGTCATCTGACATTTATACATCACAGCAAACCTTAATTGGCTTCTAACCAGCCAAAATATGATTAATTGTGTTTGATATAATTATTTTCTTCTTTTATTGCATATTTAGTGAGAAAAAAGTGTAAAATGAAACATAGTTAAAACCGGACAACAGAATCAAAGTACAAATGTGAATTTTGAGTTCAGAATTAGCTGTCAAGCAGAATGATTTCAAGCTGTTTGAAATAATAATAAGTGCATATGATGTGTTGGTACATGATACTCAGTACACAAGAGATGCTTTATCATGGCAGAACAAGTGGTTATGAAATTAGATCACCTGCGAGAGAAATCGAAAAAAAAGCTTTATTGCTGGATAGCTAGAAAGGTGGTAGATTCCATGTTATATTTATAACTTGGTTTACCACAGGAGTTTGAGAAGTTTCTCTTTTTGTTTATTGCAAGAGAGCAGGCATTTGATTAGTGTATACTAGCCTATGCGCGTGAATAAAATGTGTGCTGTGTCAGAAATATTACCTGTTAGGCCAGAGTATGGTACTACTTACCAGTGGCTTGCTGTAGAAGATGTCGGACCCATGTATTCCCAGAACCTGGAAAACTGACTAAGTAAGTCAAATCAACCTTCTTTGGCAAAAACTGCACTTTACGACAATGTGTGCTTCCGTTCTGTGATGTTATATCTTCACTTGATAAAAGTATCTTTTTCTTGGGATTGTTTTCATTCAAGTACTGTTGTGAAACTAAGCAAATGCAGACTACGATCATCATCATTACACAACATGTCCCTATCCTGCGACCCATTCCTGTATTCTTGTAAACAATCGTTTGATAAACCACTGCCACTGAAACGAAAGTGATGCATGTTATGAGCATGTAGTCACCTGCATTTATTTTATGAGAATAAATATTGTAAACCAGCGTAAACATGTATACGTACGAGTTAAATTATTATTTGCTTGGTACTTGGCCACTTATTTCGACGCTTCCCCAACGTCTTCCCCAACGTTGGGGTTGTGGTTGAGTGCGTTCTCAAGAGTTAATGATACTGTTGTGTGGAATGTATATATTGGGTGGGAGTCTAGGCCCTTCGGGTATATTACCGAGTGTTGTGCAGATTGGTCTACAAGCATGACATTTGGCACATATGTAGGCCAGAAAATACTAAATTCAGTTTTTGAGAGGCCAATTTTCATTGTGGCAGCAAAAGTGACAAAATCCAAGATCGCCGACGTTTAATATAAGATTTTGCGATAATTTGACAACAACAAGTGACAGCAGCTTTTTTAATCACCCTTTGTGACCAACCTGTACAGAGCATAATTTTATTGATAATGTGTCCATATATTGGTGAAATCCAAGATGGCTGCCAGTCATAATTAGATTTTCCGATAACTTCACAAAAAGGAGTCACATAGCAGCGTGTTTGAAAGTTCATCTGATAGGTTTTCGAGCCCAAAGATTTCAAATCTGAGCTCTGTTCTGACGTAAAATGTACCATTGATTTACTTGTTCCCAATTAAGAATATATATGTCGCGATTATAAACACACTACTAAATCGCTGTGTAGACATAATTATATAATGAAATCAATAACGTCACATCTTAACAGTTAAGCTCAAATTGATCAAATCCTCTTTTTATACACAACAATATGACTAAGCCTAGAAAAAGTGACAACAAACCTGATCAAACGCTCTTTTCATATGTTTTTGATACAAACGATTCAAAATCTTAGCTCTATCTTGAGCTTTATTATGACATACTTTTGTGACCCGTGTGTACGTAGCGTTTATCAACTTATACATGCATTGGCAATATCTAAGGTGACCGCCACAAAAAATTTGCCTTGTGATAACGTTGTAGCAAAAAAGTATATCAACGTGACTGAAAGCTCTTTATGTAGGTGTTTGACCTAAAAGGATTCCAAATGTGACGTTTATTATGCCTTAGAAGTTGTCAATTGCGACTTTAGAGAACTTGATATTGCCCCTTCCCATGCTACAGTCTCTTTGAATCAGTTTATTGATGTGTGGGGTATAACCAAATAATGAGAGAACACAATACAACATAATCACATAATTTGTAGGAGCTACTACAGTAGTTCTAGTGCCAAGAGAAAAATCAAGATATATATGGTGATGATTTCAAACGATGCATTATCTTTGCTGATGATGACCAGAATAATCTGAGAAAGATGACAACTGACAACGTTGATGTCAATCTAAACATCAGGGCCACTTCTACTATTATGTAGCATTGGTGGTTACCATTGATATCCTCCTGGCGACAATACTACAAGTTACTGGCGTACCTCAGCAAGCACAGACGTTATATAATTCTGGGTCAACGTCACGGACGGGACGGTGGTCCAGAGATCATCACGTACTGCAACAATCAGTCACATGAACAGTCCAATAAACGTCTCTAGGGACAGATAATTCTCTACGAGAATACAGATGCACTCAGGATTGTTGGTCAGGTGTGGAAAGGGGTTCACTCGTGTCACCAGTGTCTGTACTTCAGACACTGGTATTCATTCTCTGACTAGCTAATAATCACAACCAGGGGCCAGAGCTTTCACAGCCACTGTTTGTACTGCCACGTCCACATGTGTGGAAAAACCCTACTTCTTTCAGAACGGTGGGCTCACAGAATGTTCATGTTATTAGCATTGACGCTTTTGCAAATAAGATAAAAATATCTAGGATGAATATACACTGATATATACAGTATATAGTAAAAACTGTGCTTAATTCATACTTTTAAAAACTCCATTAAAATAATTATAAATAAATAAAAAAACTCTTGGATACCCTCTGGCTGGTATGGCTCGCAATGCGTGTACAAATTCTCGCGTTCTGGCAAATGTGCATCTAAACACAACTGACCAATCAAGATCTACCTCACTGCTCGTGCGATTTATGAAACGCTGACTGCTGGTTGGCAAACGGTGACGTAACAGACGACAGATACCCCTGGTGTTGATTAGTTGCGAATGCCACAAAAAATCCCAATGGGTGACTGTGACACTCACTGATAACCCAGTGTAGGGAAGGGGGGAGGGCATGAGATCATTAATGAAAATTGCTGTCCAGCCAGGCAACTTCTCAGCTAGTGGCCAATAAATCGATACACAATAAGTCATGGCCCATTGGACGGGAAATGGTTGATTTTCTCTTATGGCAGGCACTATTTCCACGTAATACAATCTAGACATTAATTTTTCTAATGGCAATGGAGCCCTACAAACAAAGAGTTTCAATACTAAATTGTCAAGAATGCAGACATTGGTGCAACAAAATCTTCTTCGTATCAAATCTGAGAGATACTCGCAAATGCGAGAGTGTACATTGCAAACATACTATGTGATGTATCAGCTCTTATCAGATACAATAATGCAATGACGAAAAAATCTGCGATATTCCCGTTCAAGAAATTTGTTTCCAACTTGGACCTTCAAGATCCCTCATATTGTCTATTGTCCATGCTCCATCAAGGTACGACACACCATTATAGCTCATTGGATGCCGCATCGTCCAGAAGACTGTCCGGCTTAATTTCAATCTGTCTATCTTAATTGGCAAAAAACACACATCAACACTGATACACTGCATGCTAACATTAACAACTGACCCAAGACGATGTGGTTTGCGAATGTCAACAACGCCAGATGCTTTTCTTTAGAAGTGGCCAATTATTTCTAGATAATTATATGTCTAGATCATATACCATGCACCCACTCGTCTTGTTTGAACATAGAAACAGAAGCACCCCTTCAGCTTTTAGTTTTACTACGTTGGTTCCCCAGGATATCTGACTTCAGCAAATAGAGATGGCAAAACGAAGAACAAAATTATTTCAGTTGATGAAACAGGAAGGGCATGGCAATCAAATCTACTTTGAAACCTTTTTTTTTAAATGTTGACCTCATTGTCACATAATGTTCTGTTTGATATACTCGTGATATAAATAATAGTACTTAAATTCGAACTAACGACGTTAATGGATCGTATCGGGAAGTGTGAGGGGTGTCAAATAACTAGGAGTTTTACGTTGTTCGATTGTTCATCTATACATATATTTACTTTTATTGGGCGGGGGCCCTGGTGCAGTGGTTAAAGCCGCCGGCTTGGAAAATCGGAGATCGCGGGTGGCCTAAAAGCCCATTGATTTCATCTCACCAACCTCAGGAGGTTATCTTGGCCTAGTTGAGCCTATATGTGCACAAAGGTGGCACATGTTTCCATTTTATTTATACTTTTATTAAACACCCACTGTAGGATATTTTATAATAAGGAGACAAATTGTTGCTAAAGTATAAAATCAATGTTTTCAATCCTGGTATGATTTTTAGTGTCACCTGGTAAGCAGACTCAATAAAATTTCCACATCTCTGAACACAGAAAGCACATCATCAATAAAACAGAAATAGGCATTTCCAAATAAATGTGGCACCACACAGGATTAAGTGCTTAGCCTATGTGTGTATTTTGCGCATTCGTGCTTTGTAGTGTTTAAGTACCAAATCATCTAGTATTTTTTCACTTGTCTCTTAATTTTATTATTCAGAGTCTATATATTTTTTCATTTGCATGCAAAATAGCAATTAGGCTTCAGGAGATCATATAGATACCTTAGAATTAAATGGACGTCTCTACCATTTCTACGAGTGGCATAATGCCGTCCACTTGGATATGTAAGGCCGTGTATCTGCCACTTTGTAAAGTGGCATATACACCCTTTCATATCCAAGGTGCGATATACGCGGAAACCTTCGAAACTAGGATATAAGAACAAAATAAGCCGAATATTTATTTCCTAATAAAACGCTTAAAGGTTTTGTCGAGTTTCTTTTTTAATTTAACTCACCTCAATAAAGAATATAACTCACCTCAATAATATCATTTCCTGGCCTCTGTTTCCATCATAACAGTGTAGAAATATATTTTCAAGCGTTTGATATGTTGTTCAAAAACTTGGGTGAATCCTTCCTCTTTACTAGAACGTCGTGCGTATTATTAAAAGAAACATTAAATAAATATCCTATTCGGATCTGTTTATGACGACTCATGTAGTTTTATATATTCAGATGACTTTAATGCGTATATAAAAGATACAATTACTATTGGTGTAATACTATATCCGCAGAATGTATGTGTAAACATAGGTATACAATACAATGGCGCCCGATCGAGGCAATATTCTCCCTCAATCAGCCATGGTTAAGTTCTCGTCCATCGTATTGGTTGAGATCGTATCTCTACCAAGAAGATCTACATACAGATATACAACTAAACAATTCGTCACTATAGGGTGCACGGGTCAGAGCCTGCAATTAAAAGTGAACATTAGTCTCCTTTTTTGCTGTAACCAGTGTCCCAGTAAACACAAAACATTTGTATAGCATTTATACAACGTCGGCCCAACGTCTTCGACATCGGTCCAGCATTGTATACATGTTATACAAATGTTTGGTGTTTACTGGGGTAGGCGGACATATATGCGTATACATGTACATGTGTTCAGATCAATTCAAATTTAAACTAATTATAACCAAATATAAAGGAATAAGGATCTATAAAGAGATGAACAAGTTCTCACGACGCATTTTTGTATTGATAAAATAATTTTGCGACCTCGCTATAGCCATCATCGTGTTACTGTGATTTTCCCAAAACATAAAATTATTTTGTTACATAATTTATTATTTGGACACCCTTTATTGCTACATTGTTGAATAATAGACACATATATATTTCAAACTGATTTAATGCCTGCATTTAAGTAGATTTCATGTATGTTTAAGTCACTTAAATGGGCATATAATCGGGTTTTTTGGCGATAATAAACATGATAAATGTGTTCATTCTGTTTGAAAGGGGTTAATTTCACAGTTCAATGTTGGCCTTATGTAGTGTTGGTTCAATGTTAGTCCACCGCATGCAGTCACGCTGCCTAAACGTGAAACCCATTCTGACCTCAGAAACCACCACAGGCTAAAAGTCTAGTAGTCCATGCTCCACTAGTGATGGTAACCGTTATAGCCAATTTAATCACGTGTACGTTCTTTACCTATGTTACTAAATTGGCGACGCATGGAGAGGTGATGGCGTGGTCTAACCCTTTCAGCGCGGGGACCGACAGTCGATCCCCGAACAGAAAGAATTAAACATTTATAATGGCCTTAGACCCATAACATAGGTATTCAAATGAAGCAGAAAGAGCTAAATAAGACATTTATGATGCTCTCCATCGTTAATACAAAATTATAACATGGGTGTCTCTTTAGAAGTCATAGGCCTACTATATCACTCCCAGTAGGGTCTGTAACAGCGAGAGTGAAGTCTTAATTATGATCCTAGTAACAAAGTCCCGATGACTGTAACGCAAACTTGGTGATAGGCTACGCAAACTTGATGATCCTGTACTACACCATGAAGAGCAAGTTAAGTTTTGTCTGTTTTTTATACGAATAATCATCATCAAACTAACACAATCTCATGCATCAATGTATGTTACCATTTTAACGAATATTTCACGACCCTGTGATTGCTATACACTCCCGTTTAGGCTGTTGTGTCCCACCCGTATTTTTAGAAATTATACGCTCTGCATTTAATGATATACTATGTAAGGGTATATATCCCAAAATGTGGAATACAGCTATCATCACACCGATTCATAAGTGTGGTGATAAAGCTGATACTAATAACTATAGAGGGATATCAATATCAAGCTGTTTTAGCAAATTGTTCAACCTAATGATAAACAAACGGGTCCAGCATTTTTTAACATGCAATGATATTATTGTTAAAAACCAATGTGGTTTCAGAAATGACCACCGTACAGAAGATAATCTTTTTATAATAAATACTATTCATCAAAAGTATGTTCACAAAGAAGGAAAACGTTTATATATGGCATTTGTAGATTTTCGAAAATACTTCGATACTATTAACAGAGAATTATTGTTATACAGATTAATTGCTTGTGGTATTACTGGGAAGATATATCACACATTAAAACATATGTATGCTGATCGTAAATGTCATGTTAGAATTAATAATGGTTTATCAAAGTCATTTAGCAGTAATTGTGGTGTTATTCAAGGATGTAATCTTAGTCCTACCTTAGCTAATTTATTTCAGAACAACTTGCATGATATTTTTGGTTCAGAATGTGACCAGATATGTTTGGATGGCCAGTCATTCAGTTCTTTATCATTTGCAGATGATTTGGTCTTAATTTCAACAAGTGCAAATGGCTTACAAGTATGTCTTAATAAACTAGAAAATTACTGTAAACGATGGCGATTGTCAGTAAATGTGAAAAAAACAAAGATAATGACTATGTCGAAACGAAATTATATAGCAAAGGAAAACTTTCATATGCTTAACTATTGTCTCGAAAAAGTTAATACTTATAAATATTTAGGTTTAATCATCAGTTCCGATGGGAAATTTAAAACTTGTGTCAGTGATAGAATAAACAAGGCTAAAAGGGCAATGTTTATTATATTACAAGCTCTTATGGTGTCCGGCTGTGTCTCACCTAGATTAAACATGACTGTATTTGATAAACAGATAATTCCAATTTTATTATACGGTTGCCCTATATGGGGTTCATATAACAAAGTTGATATACATTATGATAAACATTTATTTGAAAGGGTCCAAACAGATTTCTGTAAAAGAACTTTAAACATCACAAAAAGATGTAGCAATGTTATTGCAAGAGGAGAATTTGGTAGATATCCTCTTTCTAATATTATTTATAGCCGTATGATTAAGTATTGGTGTAGACTGGAATCAGGCACTAAAAATATGATGTTAAATGCAGCCTATAAAGAATCGAAAATTGTAGGAACTGATTGGATTAATAAGATATCTTCATTATTATGTCGTAATGGTTATGCAATTGTGTTTGAAAATCCACAGTCAGTTAATTTAAATATTTTTTCAAAATATTTTCAACAACGAGTAAATGATCAATATGAACAATACTATCAATCTTATATAAAAGAATCCCCGAGATTTGATATTGTGAAACTGGTTTTTAAAAAATATAAATTTTGCAATTATCTAGACGTTATAAAATCTAGTAAGATTAGATGTATATTTTCAAGGTTAAGAACAGATAACAGCTTACTAGAGGTAACTAGAGGTCGATTCAGAAATGTTCCCAGAGAAGATCGATTATGTATATGTAAAAAGAGTGTAGAAGATCCGATACACTTTATCTTACATTGTGAAAGATATAAAGATTATAGAGATTTATTTATAAAAAATATGACAAATCTGAACATGAAAATTGAAAAGAACTATCCTAATAAAATTATACAACTATTGTTCAATTTTGAAGTGAACGCTGAGGTTTCGCGGCACTGTGTAAATTTTGTCAAAGATATTTATGCATCACGAAGTGAGGTGTAAGAATTACGGTTTTACAGTTAATAATTATATTTCTACATTGCTTTACCTAGCGATGATATCAGTATAATTTAAATCTGTCTATACGGTTTTACAGTTATTAATTATATTTCTACATTGCTTTACATAGCGATGATATCAGTATAATTTAAATATGTCTATGCTGTTAAATGAGTTTGATGGGTACACGTGTGTGTACTAACTTCAGTATGTTGATGTCCTGGCATTGTATTGGCTGAATAAACTTGTCTTGTCTTGTCTTGTCTAGTAAATTGTGATTGTTGGTCGGCACACAGCAGATATCTCCGATTTCTATCGATATAGCGGTGGGTTATAAGTATAAGACTAAATATATGTAATAAACTTTGTTGTGTTAGAGCTGAAAAAATGCGATTACAGTTATATTTTTCACTAAAAGTGTGTAACATAAACTTGATGATAGTAATGGAATGAGTAACAAAGTCTTCGTGATAGTGTAACAAAGTTTTGTCAAAATTGTAACCAAGTCTTGATGATTAAGTAACGAAGTATTGATGATAGTGTAGCAAAGTCTTGATGATAATGTAACGAGGTCTGTTTGATTATCGCAGATATGGAATTATTCTGTGCAAGTTCATCCAGCATTTTCCTGGATGAAACAGACATCGCTGCGAATCTGTCCTTGTCAGTACAGCATCTAGATCTCCGATTTCTATCTATATACCGGTGCGAGCTTTCCCATAGTCATATTCGAGTCACCGTAGGGTAGGCCTACTCCCATGAAACGCATAAACTTTGCATGAAAAAAATGTAGACTTATTGATTAGAATTGTTTTACATCCTTGTGAACCGCGTGCTACAATTGTGATTTATTGAATTTTACAACTTCCCAGAAAAGCTGTGATGCAATGTGGTCAACATCAAAGCTACCAGAGCAAACCATATTAAAATAAAACTATTACAAAAGATTTGGTTCTGTCGTACGCTTGGTGATGAGAGGTAAAAGTTTGTTTAAATGTTTCATAATTTTCTTCCAGCTTGAACAATTTATTCAAATCTGCAGTAACATCATCAAACTTTTCTGAATGTTCGCGTCCAATCGTTCTACTGTCACATTTCATTGTTTACTAGCTAATTTTTTTTTTAAATGACAATCAACCGAGCCGAGTAGGGTCGAAACTTTTTTCATCCTGGTTAATATGCTTAGGTCACAATTAGCCCGGGCCCCGTCCGAGCAGTGAAGCGCGGCTGGTATCTTAGTCCCTGGCGGGCCCAGGACACTGTATACTGTGGTCATGATAAAATCGTGTTTAACAGATATTCTGCCGGAGTTCTGGCGGGTCCCGGCGGGCGCGGCCCGGCTATCGAAAGAGACTTGTCCTCATTTGTCTGAAAGCCTTACTGGGGCCCGCCCGTTGCTCGCAAGTATCCGTCACGGGACCCGGCCGAGGACCGTAAGGTGTAAGGGATATCGGGCGGGCACCACCAGCACATCGGCAGCGTTCCTGCAGGGCCTCTCCCTATTAATTGTGTTTTTTTTATTAAAACACATTCTGTAGGAGATGCAAGCTGCTGACAATATAATATTTCCAGCCCCGATGGCTCTTTCGGTCCAGTTGTGGCTCAAAAGAGGTACTGGGTTTGCATCTCGGTCGGGTGGGAGGTTCGTCATCGAGGTTGTGCATAGTATACATATAGGTTTGTACTCCAAATTGTTCAAAGGACGGGAGTGTGCAGTGCTGTCTATGGTACTGTGCACTATAAAGAACCCTTGAAGTTATTCGATAAGAGTAGAGTATCGGCTAATTTTGGGCTTCTTTATGTCTCGATCTTGTCATGAGTGTGCAGAAAGCGTCGCAAAGCAATATTCACACTGCTGACAATAGTTATTTATCTGGCCTCGGGCTTATATTAGGCTTGCAACAGCCCGAGACCGTTACAACGTTAGCCTTGTGCCATTGCTTCTAGAGCAAGAAATATAGACACATTTAATCTTGCAAAACAAATGTGGTGGGTTAGACCCTTGTTGGCCCTAAAAGCCCGTTACAGGCTATACCCTTTTACAGGTCTAAAACCACGAATAAGCCTACTTCAAGCTTTATAGCAGGATGGATCCGTGGTTGATCCACGAAATTTTGCACAGTGTTGGCTCTTCAATTGATATCCACAAATGTAAGGAAAATGAAAGAATGGGCTACTTGTATAAATTTTTTGATGTAAGTTGATTCAAGTCAGCCTAAATTGGTTGATTAATTTATTGATGGATTGATTGATAGAACATTGATAAATGCGTCTCTCTGTAACTGTGTATCCCCCTGGAAATCATACAATGGTCCCGACCCGGACTCGCTCGGACATCCTGAAGGCACCGGCGGAACTCCGCCCAGGTCCCCTACAAGTCAAGTCAGGATCCCATAGGCTCCCGCCAAGGTCCCGTACGGGGGGCCGTGCAGGTACCCTGCGTGCTGTCCCTCAAATATTGTTCCCTGTTTTCCTGGCTGATCACGACAGGGGCCCCGCCGAGTCACTGCCGGACTGTTCACAGGCTTGATACGTCGTATATTTCTCGCCTTTTAAGTTAGATTTAAAAGTAACCCGGGGCCCGGGGTGAAAAAATGGACGGCACCCGGTCGGGGTCTCTCCGTGTCCCGTGCGGACGACCAAAAAACGGCCAAAGACAGCCCGGGAAATGCCCGGGAAGGCCCCATTTGTGAAATGTGACCAAGGCATGGGCTTGAGCGACACCACACGTCTCATCACATTCATCTTTTTCAAAACGTTGTGCTTTGTATTTTAACTTGCTTGCTGTTGACAGAGTAGGCCAAAGCAGTCAACAATAGTGTGTTTAATCACATTTATTGCAACACCAAATTTTCCATGACAATAATGGATACATCCTTTCTTGTGATCCTATTATCAAGGTAAACGGGGTACTGGGATGATTGCTAGTAGTAGTACTTTTCGCCCCCATCCGGGGAGGGTCATTAGGGATCTGTTTCGTCTGTTGGATGCTGTTACGGCATTGTACGGAAGAACTAGTCTACAGCAATCATCCAAGGGCAGCTGCAGCCTCCTCGTATCTGGCTATGATCTTCGGGCGAATTGCCAGTGGCGTACCCTGGTTCCTCCGCAGCCAATGCAGCACCCGCATCAGTGCTGGCGCTGATGTAGACTGTGGTAGCCTTAAGTAACCGGCAATAGCGTGTTTGACATTAGGTCTCTCACGTGGGATGAATGGAGTTACCCAGAGGAAGTGATTCTTCCTATTGTTACTCTGGGGACTATCCGACCCGAGGATAGCGGAGCTGCGCAAAATGCCAAAGAGTTTCATCATTAAATTGTACAGCGAAACTCAAGTCTCCGGCCGTCTGGGCATGTCTGGGGGTATATCCCCTAGACATGCCCAGAACCCCTTATCGGGCGAGCGAAGGAAAACGCTCTCAATAACCCACCATGCCCCATCACCCCCACCCTCACATCATCATCTGTACATCATTCATCTCATCAATTGACTACAACGTTTTTATCATATTATAATGTCACTTAAAAGACCTTTTGTGCCGAAAAGTGACGTAAAGCAATGATTTACTACTACTACATCAAGGTAAACGTTATCATCCAGACTGTGTGACATAAACGAAGACTATCAGGAAGACCTTGTTACACTATCACTATAGACTTTGTTACATTCATTTATTGTATTTCATTATTTTGACGATGATAACTAATAAACACCAGTGTAACAGACAACCATTATAACAGATAACAATATGGAGTAGTACTCACAATCTTTATTTTTGGTTATCATAAATAAACAACAACATAAAACGACCATATCAGCATTATATATGTGCAAAACATCACTAACAATTGATTATTACATATGTCATATTATTTTGTACACGGAGACTCGGACAACTATATCTTATACATGTTTGTATAATTTAATTGCTAAATCATGTGTTCTCGTACCATCTTACGCCGTCATCAGTTTGTATGTTGTCACACTGTAAACAAAACTATCACCACGTTTGCGTAGCCTATCGCCAAGTTTGCGTTACAGTCATCAGGAATTTGTTACTAGGATGATAAAGACTTCATTCTCGCTGTTACAGACCCTACTGGGTGTGGGATATTCTACAACACATGTCAGCCCCCGACATGTGTTAGCTCACACATGTCAGTGACGTCATATCTGGCTGTTCCAGTCTCCCCCTGACATGCCTGACATTAGCATCCATTTAATTTCATAACTTCTGTAGTTCTGTCATGTATGTAGCGTTAGGCCTTAGGCTTTACAGTTCGAATCCTATTTGATAGGGACCATTTTATTTTTTAATTGACAAGATTTGTGCCAATTTAACTTACGACGTCTCTTTATAATTAAAACGAGGCCTATTCGGTTTGAATTGAAGTCCTTTGCTGCCTATTTGGACTAGGTGACATCAGTGAGTACGTGACGCCGATCTTTATCACAATAGCACGCTGAGGTACCACAATATATTTCCCGTCACCCACAACTCTAAATGGGTAAAAAGATTAGGTAATATATGCATAATATTTTCATAAACTGATAAAATAAGTGATGCATTTGACAAATATTTAGCATAAAAAAGTAGATATAGACTACATTATTAAAACTTTTAAAAATAATGATAAATTACCAATACAACAGCAATTTGGTGTTTATATACTTTGTTATACATCATATTGAGCAAAATACCCTGATTTTATTCTTTTGCATTATTACAAATATCGGAAATAGTAATTTCAGCATATCTAGCATCTGAAACATTTCCCTAGTGTGTGTATTTCTTCGTAGGGTTATCGTGCTCACAATTAATATTTTCAATATTTTAAAAACACAATATGATCTTAAATAGCATTGAAAGACATTTTCTTAAAAAAACGTTATTTTATATTCAAACATTAAAAAAACAATTGATCTTTCAATAGGTGACATGAGAGTGAGAGGGGCACAATCACTATCTAACTTTCCCAGTAAGTGGGTAATGCACAATATTATTTGCACAATTAGATATTTCGTTCATTAATCTGTGTAATGCTCATTATTGCGTGGTAAATGTATTAATACATTTATTGGTAAATGTATCACAACACTGGATAGTGTTGACAAGAGCACCAATGGATAATGTCTCTGTATATAATTTACAATGGGTTGTGCTGTGAGAATATCTATACTGTTAAACTAGCGAAAACTGGCAAATTGCTGGTCGTCATATATAATCTTTTCTGATTTTTTTTCGAGGGGGGGGGTGATATATTTTTTGCCGGTGTGAATCAAAATTGAATGAACGCGCAAAATTAGATGAGCTTCCGGTCTCGGAGCGGATCTTGTAGCATTGCGTCACAGGTTTGAGGCCGAGCACGCTACCTCTCGGTCACGGAGGCTCCCCACAATACTGACTTTCACACGTGGATGGGGAAGAAACATTTTTTGTTTCTTTCAAACCGCCGAGTCCGGGAACCGAACCCCGAACTCTGGCGTGAAAGGCAGCGGTGCTAACCACTACCCTAGGGCCCCCGCCCTAAATATCCATTTAAACCCATTATCCACACATAGATGTCGCTCAGGTCGACCCCCGCTCGGAGGTAAGAATGCATATAACTTTATGATATCTATGACAACTAAGGAAAACATTGTTAGCGCGAGATTTGGAAACACTTAAATCTCCATATAACCCTTTGATCTCTATCGTAACTAACGAAAAAAAATGTTAGCAGGAGGTCCGGAAGCACCTTAATCTCCAAATAATCATTTGAGCTCCATGGCAAGTAACGCGACGTCTGGAAACATTTGTTTCTCCATATATTTATAGAATTATATACCCGGCGTATACTAGCCTACTACTAGCCTACTACTAGAGAGCCTAGTACTAATCTATGAAAAACAATTAGGTGTCCCAGATCAGTTTTCAGATTTCCGGTTCCTCTTCGGACCTCATATCATGTATCGAATTTACACTTTTTTTTATCTTTTTCACCAAATAGACAGTTGATATTAATTCTCAGCATTTATGAAAAGATATATATTCGCTATCTCAGTATGTGGAACAGAGGGCCGGTTTCTGTCCCTTACAACTCTGTCACGTACATATTTTTGGAAGGTGCCCTCAAAACTAATGTTTATTAAGCAATATTAAGATGTACAACGGAGCTATATGGTGGCCTATCTAAATAATATAAATTGAAAATGTGACATTGGTGTGCTATATCAAGATCTCTTGAATGAACTTGCCGTTAGAACTTCAACAGTATACTTTTATCTTACAACTCGTCACAGTGGTTAAAACATAAACCTTTGCAGCTAGACAGCTGACTTCTATGTGGAATTAAAAAAACACCATTGCCTGGTGTTGCTTCTGCATTTTCTGTCATTATCCAGTACCCAAATTTGTCCCTGTTGTGGAAAATGTGATTTAATTACCATTCCGTCACACACAACTCAATTTGTGACGGAGTTGAAAGTTAACGCTAGTCACCATGCAAATTTCTGAAGAGGTCAATAATACTTTATAAATAAATAATGATATGTATAATTATAATTAATAACAAATGCAAGTCCAGGCGATTGCATGAATTTGTTTATGATTGTGTTGACTTATGCTGTGTATTTACAACACTGTCACGTTTTCGCTGCAATTATTGTCTCGCATTGCAACCTTCCGTCAGTACAGCTATCATTTTAAAATTTTATATTGCCTTTCCCTTGACACTCACATTACAACAGATCGGTGTTTGCTCAGTACTACATGACCTGGTGAAAATCCTAAATTGTTGTTTTTGTGACGGAGTTGTCAAATGCTGTATTGAGTCATATGTTTCCTCTAAAATAGCTGTTTAACCTCAGCTGGCGTTTGAAAGTGGACTTTTCAAGTTTCAAAATACCGGGGGGGGGGGGGGGCGTTTACGTTTCAATCTCTAAGTGTTTTAGTGTAACATAACTTAAATTAAGGTCTTTCAACAGAAACAGAGATTTCGAATACATTTGAACATTTCTCGGTTTATCATAATTACGATTTGGCTTACGAAAAAGTTTTCTACAGGCTCTGGTGCGGTATAATACCTTCTGCAGTTACCTCATGCGTTCATCCCTATAACACACTTATTCCAATAGATAAAAATAAATTTACAGGTGGGAAAAATCTGTTTGTGCATGATGTTTTTCAATTTGCATAATATCATATTTACCTGACCTTTTAAAATTAATTACTGCACTTTATCTATGTGAAAAATGAGATTCCGCGCTGCCTGATATCTACTAGTAAATGTAATATGTATGTTTCAGATGATAAACATCATTGCTATTAACGCAGACAAGAGGTGTGGATTATACAATATATAGTGGTCAAAGGATTGAACATGCCAATACGCAATGCAACTGTTGAAGGATGGTTTGTCATCAATACATAACTTATCTGCGCGTAAATAGCAAATTCAAACAACCAGACGCTTTGTGTATGGAATTCCATCAACTCACGTCTCACTTGAACTAGCGATGTCTCATATATATATGCGTCAATGGACATAGTTAGTCAATTCGAGTGTTTTGAGCTCGCTATTACACTGGTGTGTTTTGCAAGATAAGATCACATATATTTCACAAAGGAAAATGTGTTGATATACATGGACAGCAAAAGTGTAAATAGGATAAGACACGATGCTAGGGCATATTATCCAATTAGGACAATAGCCTACTAACTATTGAAATACAAAATGTCTGGACATCCCTAGCGAAAGACAAATGTCATAATTAATTCCCGCAACGTGTGGAGTAATCCCATTATGAGAAAGCTACATTATAAAGCAGGGATTATAAAGCTACATGAAAGATAACGATGTGGTACATATGTCAGTAGTAATCAGTAGTAATGTCACAGTAAGCCCTGGTCACAGTATAAACTCGGTGATAACGTCACAGTACATACAACATGATTAACGTCGCAGTACATACAACAGTTATGACATCACAGTACATACATCAGTGGTAACGTCACAGTACATACATCAGTGAAAACGTCATAGTCATACGAAAGTAATGACGCCACACTACAAACGTCAGTGATGACGTGCAAGAAAAGTATATACGTCAGTGATAAGAAGAGTTCATACGTCTGTGATAACGTCATAATCATACGGAAGTGATGACGTCACACTACAAGCGTCAGTGGTGACGTCAGAGTACATACGTCAGTGATAACGTCACAATACATACGTCAGTGATGACGTCACAGTACATACGTCAGCGATGACGCCACAGTACATACGTCATTGATAACGCAACAGTATATAAGGGAGTCATAACGTCACAATTTAAACGTCAGTGATGACGTCACAGTAGGCCTACATACAAGTTATGACGTCACAGTAGACCTACATACATCAGTGATAACGTCACAGTACACACGTCAGTGATGACGTTACAGTACATGCGTCAGTGATGACGCCACTGTACATACGTCAGTGATGACGCCACAGTACCTACGTCAGTGAATACGTCAAAGAAAGCCTGCATACATCAGTGATAACGTCACAGTACACATGTCAGTGATGGCGTCACAGTAAATACGTCAGTGATGACACCACAGTATATACGTCAGTAATGACATCACAGTACATAGTCAGTGATGACATCACAGTACATACGTCAGTGATGACATCACAGTACATACGTCAGTGATGACTTCACAGTACATACGTCAGAGATGACATCACAGTACATAGTCAGTGAGGACATCACAGTGCATATGAAAATATAACGTCACAGTACATACGTCAGTGATGACATCACAGTACATACGTCAGTGATGACATCACAGTACATACGTCAGTGATGACATCACAGTACATACGTCAGTGATGACATCACAGTACATACATCAGTGATGACATCACAGTACATACGTCAGTGATGACATCACAGTACATAGTCAGTGATGACATCACAGTACATACGTCAGTGATGACATCACAGTACATACGTCAGTGATGACTTCACAGTACATACGTCAGAGATGACATCACAGTACATAGTCAGTGAGGACATCACAGTGCATATGAAAATATAACGTCACAGTGCATAGGAGAGTTACAACGTCACAGTACATAGGGCACATGTATGTGTCATGAAAGGTGAAATAATACATTGTGCCAAGCAGTTTACTGACAATTGTTTACTTTAATGTGCTTAGTTTATTGACAGTCGTTCACTTTAATGACTTAGCTTACTCAGTCATTTACTTTTCTCACAGTCGTTTAGTTTACGTTTGGTCGTTTAGCTTACTTACAGGTGTTTACTTTACTGACACACGTTCAATTTACTGATAGTCATTTAGTTTACTCACAATGGTTTAGTTTACCGACATCCGTTTATTTTGCTGACAGTCATTTAGTTTAATGATAGTCTTTTAGTGTACCGACGACCAATTAGTTTTCCGACATGCACTTAGTTTACTTACATGCGTTTATTTGATTTACAGTCGTTTATATTTTACTGATATTCGTTTAGACTACTGACATGCGTTTATTTTACTGACAGTCTTTAGTTTACTGATAGTCGTTTAGTTTACTGACATGCGTTTATTTTACTGACAGTAGTTTAGTTTACTGGAAGGCGTTTAGTTTACAGACATGCTGTCACATTACTGACAGTCGTTTATTGTACTGACGGTTGTTTAGTTTACTGATATTCGTTTAGACTACTGACATGCGTTTATTTTACTGACAGTCTTTAGTTTACTGATAGTCGTTTAGTTTACTGACATGCGTTTATTTTACTGACAGTAGTTTAGTTTACTGGAAGGCGTTTAGTTTACAGACATGCTGTCACATTACTGACAGTCGTTTATTGTACTTACGGTTGTTTAGTTTACTGACAGTCGTTTAGTTTACTCACAATCGTTTAGTTTATGTGCAATAATTTAGTTTACAGACATGTTTTTACTTTGCTGAGAGTTGCTTAGTTTACTGTCAGTCTCTTACTTTACTGACAGATACTGACTGACTGTCTTTTAGTTTACTCAGTCATTTAGTTTACTGATATGCGTTTAGTTTACCGACAGTTGTTTAGTTTTATGAGAAGCTTTTTATCTCCCGATAGGCATATTAGTTTGATATTTACACTGGACATACATACATTGGCCTAACATACATATTTTTCTTCAGCACCATTCTATCAGACACTAGATACTATTGGCTTAGCAATACAGTAAATCATTCTTAGAATGGCTTGTATTAAGTTGCTTAAAACCCGTAGATTTTGGATCATAGTAATATTGCTGAACAAAGATTTTACAAATGTATCAATGTCTACAAATGGACAGCATGTGCAAAAACTACATTCTAAACTTGAATCATTTATTAATTTCGATCTCTTCACGATCTATGGTATGCTTGTGTCCCAGCAATACAACTTTGAGTAGTGCAGATCTGTGAAAGATATCACTGAACTGTGATCAAAATTTGACGAAAAATACTAATCATGTTGACAATGATTTTGTTCAACATTCAAAAGTAAAGGATGGTAGTTTTATGACCTCGTCTGTTATGGAGATAACTATGAATGATTTGGTGTATACTAGTTCAAAGACCTCAGCTGTCATGAACATAGATGTACATGCTTTGGAGGGTGGTAGCTCAGTGACTCCGCCTGCCATTAACGTAACTGTAAATGATTTGGAGGATGGTAGTTTAATGACTTCGCCTGTCATGAACATAACTGTGACTGCTTTGGAGGATGGTAGTACAATGACTCTACCTGTCATTAACGTAACTGTAAATGATTTAGAGGATGGTAATTCAACGACTCTACCTGTCATTAACGTAACTGTGACTGATTTGGAGGAAGGTAGTTTACTCACCTTGCCTTTTATGAACGTAACTGTAAATAATTTTAACATAACCATGAATGACATAGCGGCACCTGCTACATTATTAACGGTTCATTTGATGTTGTTGTATCATATGGTTTGGTGCATACATGTCAAGTTAGTGGAGAACCCCCCTGTGTGGCCATTTGATAGTCAGTACAAGAATTGTCCGTCACCCATTTTATATTCTTAGAGTGAAGTTATGCATTTTACACCACATCTAAAAGGGTTACACAATCACACAAATTTTCAACTATCAGTAACAGTATCTTTTTTAAGAGATATTGTATGGTGTTCGCTACACGAGTTTGATGTAGAGTTTATGTTCCTTTCATTTGACAATCTTCTTAAAATTTGCCTTGCCATACCTTTCCCGTACACAACACACGGAAAATCACTGTAATTATTTTATTAGCATGTTCTATAATGTTGGCAGGGTTCAATTTTTATTCGTTATTTGTATTGAAAGTCGACGGTAATGTATGTAGATCTTTCTTACCTATATATGATATATTTAGATGGGTGGATGTGATATTATCTACAATAATACCATTTATTGGTATCATTTTAAGCAACAGTATCGTGCTCTATATTTTGTGGCAAGCAAGACGACAAATACAGCACCTAACGGACAGCACATCTAGCATCGACAAGATTGCAATAATGTGCACATCTTCTTCATTTTGTTTTGTTCTGTCAACAACGCCAAGTAGGATATATCTTCTGACTAACAATCTTGGTCTGTATTATGACTTGACAAATATTAACATCAGAGCGGATGCTGTTCTTGGGCTGGAGATGTGTCGATTTGTAAATGCTACAATCAGTTTTCTCGTGTACCTTATAAGTGGATCCATGCTCCGAAAAGAACTCGTGAAATTGTTTAAAAGGGAAATAACTGCTAGGCCAACGGTCAATATTGAAATGGAATGAACAAGAAGGCACGAAATCAAGAAGGCATATATATCATCACATTTAAGGATGTGATTGAGATTTGATATGTAATTCTTATTTCATTTTGTCAATAAGTTAAATATAAACCGAAAAATGGTTGTTATGACATATAATAAATAATGTTTTGTGCGCTATGGTTTAGGTTTCTACGCTTTCCAGAGTGTCTTTTCAGGCGGAATTAGCGCCAAGAGAAGGTGGACTATTTTTGACAATATCAGTCACTATAGTAACTCGCCCTAGTATTGAGATATTACGTCCGTTAGAGCTATTTAACTATTTCGGAACTATTTCGTCCATCGCTTGAATTGTTTTCCCAATTTTCTAGATTATCAGCGGCTGTATGATTATTTCTGAAAATTGCCCCTCAAAATTGAATTCCATCTGTTTTCCACCAGGTGTAACACGCCACATTGCTTTCGTCTTTATATTATTCAACGATAGACCACTAATTCTTCTAAATTCTAGATTAATAGATGCATAGCAGTCTATAAAAAGTGTGCATCCTTTAAAAATAATAAATAGTCATTAGTGTAGGCCTACTGGGCTGGACGAAATTCAATTTGTTTATAAGTTTTTTTATTCCTTTGATGTGTTTACTTTGTCTAATTTTACATGCAAGTATTGCAATGCTCAAAATGAATGAAAGTGCCCTCAATGAACAGCCTTGTCTGACGTCTGGAAAACCAGTCTCGTTATATAGCCTACCGGTACCCATTGTTTGATACTTTTGGAATCAGCCTCCTTCCGTACAAACCAGGACTGACAAACGCTACCAACTGAGAAATGATGCCAATTTAACCAACCAATACCTAAGAAAAATCCATATTTCTATAAATTCTCAAGAAAAGTAAATATAATAATGTCTAGATTAAGAATGAACTGCAGTGAATTAAAATATCACCTGTATATCAATCATGTAACAGCAACTCCTAATTGTTTATGTGGATGTATAGAAACGCCTCAACATTTTTAGAATGTCCATTATATTTAACTCACAGAGTCATTTTACTTGCATATTTTCGAAATACTGAAGTCTTTATGGTGACATTCAAGAAAATATGACCAAAACTTTAATTACTGCAGTTGAAAAATATATGTGGAACACAACGGTTTTCTATACTAAGTCTATGTGAGTGACACTGTATAAATGTTTTTCAGTTTTCTGCCTTGCCATGCTGTATTCACACCGATGTAGCATAATTAAACATTCTGTTGTGCAACAAATGCACTAACAATATATTTGGTATAGACAATTCATTGTCTTGCTGTGCTTATATTATTTTATTATTATTTAGACAGCATGGCTGGTATCTCGGTCTGCAGCCCGCTGCAACATGGGGTTGCTAGACATGGTGCAGGCATATTCATTTCCTAGTTGCTTTTTAGTACGTTACACTTTTTATATTATGTTGTTCATATGACAGCATCATGTCTGGTATCTGGATCTGCAGCGCGCTGCAACATCGCGGTGGTGGACATGCAGGCATACATTTGATTTATTTTCGAGTTGCTCTTTGCATGGCTACCACCTCAGTCTGCAGCCTGCTGCAGCACCGGGACGCTAGCCATGATGCTGGTATAATTTCATGTCCGATCTGCTCCCTAAAAGTTATTATATTTTACGCTGTGTTTATGCCAGCAGCGTGTATTCCAAATGTTCTTTGATATAATATATACCTTCACCTTATATTTAACATTGCTCATATGACAGCAGCTTGTCTACTACCTGCGTATGCAACATATCGCAATGCTCAGTTAATGGACTCGCTGCTGTCATAGTTCAGTTCTAAACGCCACATTGTCCTCAGTGAACCAGTTAAAACTGTTTTATACTGTCACAGTACATTTTTACTTGCCCTGACTTCCACTTAAATGGATCTACACTGACTTGAATCACACGACGGAGCGCTGCGCCCCCTCCATCCCTGCGTCAATTACAGCAGCCTGCACGAAACCAGTCATCATGTCACCACTCAGCGAACGAAACCTCGTATTACTATTTTGTATGTGTTTCAATTGCTTAATAAAATATGTTTATACAGAATCAGCGTTTGACACTTCAACCTATTAGGTAAACTCCCTGGGAAAATTGAACGTTTTTTTTACTTAGGACGGTTATCATTTTAGTGGCTGCGCCAAGTGGCTGCACCACCAGCACGCTTTGGAAATTTTCGACAGATAGTTCTAGTCAGTTTTAATGTTTTTCGGGAATTTTCTTATCATAGAACCATTGTCTCCTATCCATACCAAAATTATCAACCTATCACTGCGAGATGGCTTAGGTTACAGAACACTGAAATCGGCAACTGTAACTCCACTTATTTAAAAAGTATCTCCTGATCGAAAAACTACAGACCAATATCAAATTTATCTTTAATCCAAAAATCATGGAAAACTTGTATCTAATATAGCCAAGTCTGCAATCATAATTTAGCCATCAACGACTTTATGGAGCAAATGCATTCAGCATACAGGAAGCATCATAGCACCGAAACAACACTTCTTTCATTACAAAATGATCTCCTTATGGCTATTGTCCTGAAAAAGCAGCATTTTTAGTAATTCTTGACTTGTCTGCTGGTTTTGATAAAATTGATCGTAAATTCTTCTTCAGCGTATAGACATTAAATATCATGAACTGCATGGATTGGTTACCTCTCAGATAGAACACAGTCAGTAAGAATTAGGAAGTCATTTTCTTCTGCCTCAAAGTTACTTTTTGGAGTACCCCAATGTTCTGTTCTGGGACCCACTTTATTCTCTCTATATGCCTATAGCTGACATTGTTTGGAAACATGTCCTTAGTGTCCACCTCTGCGCAGATGACACACACATTTACCGTATGTTTAATCCAGATGATACAGCTAGTGCTATAACACGAATCGAGACTTGTGTAGCAGAAATAAAAGCATGGATGGTTACCAACAATTAAGCTTATGCTTATCGGAGATAAAACTGTGATCATTGCTTTCAGTGCTCCACGTCACAGTGTTTCGTGTGATGTACACCACACCAACATCGATGGTCGTGATATTGTTCCAGCTACTACCGTCAGAAATCTGGGGGTTATATTTATGATAAACATATCTGCAAGACATCGCTCTTTCATCTGAAAAATATCTCGAACATTCAGTTTTCTTCCAGATAAGGCCGCTAACACATGCGTTCGTATCGTCTCGATTGGACTATTGTAATTCACTGCTCCATGCACTGCCTTCGGATTTTATGAGACGTTTTCATTCCATACAGAATATTGGAGCACGCACCTGATTCCTTACGAGGACGCGTAAGGTTAAACACATAATCCTTAACCCTTTAACCACCGGTGCCGCATATATTCGGGTTTTCATTTTTACCTCTCAGCCATTAAGGCTGTGGGGTATAGTGATCACCAAAGGCGGGCGGGTGGTCAGAAATTAAATTCTTAATCAAAAGTTAACTGATCAATTTTGTTTATTTTTTTCCAGACATGACCTATGTGCCTGGGCAATTCATCCCATATGTTTTTTTTTGGCACCAAGCCATAAGCGGCCATTTTCCAAGATGGCCGCCTAAAAAGCTTGGGAGCACCATAACTTATGAACCGTTGGTTGGATTGTATTCAAATTTAGTATGGTTGTTCTCTGGGTATTTCTGATGATCTGATTAACTTTTAGGATGAATCCATTAAAAAAAGATGGCCGCCTAAAAATCTTGTGGGCACAATAACTTAGGAACCGTTGCTTGGATTGCATGCAAATTTGGTATGATTATTCTCTAGGTACTTCTGATGATCTGAATAATTTTTAGGATGAATCCATCAAAAATAAATGGCCGCTCCAGCCAATAAAAAATTAAGATGGTAATAGTGAGGGTCATTTTTTTCATTATTTCTTGATATTGATGGACAGAGCCTACGGCTGAGGGGTCCTGCCATCAATTGATGGCTATTTTTTATTAACACATTAAGTACCACCTTTTGAGCATGTTCAAGATAAAATCTGACACCAATCAGCAATATTTGATAACAGTTGACCTCCGTTTTGTCAAATCTGAATAATTTTCACTCACTTATAAGTTGTGGATCGCGTCACAAAATTCAGACTGAATAATTTGGCGGTTAAAGGGTTGAGAACTTACATTGGCTTCCAGTGGTGCCAACCATCAACTATTAGATCCTGCTATGACATACTGTGTCATCAACAACACATCCGCAGCTTACATAATTATTCCTTATTAATCTTACAAAATAATATTAAAACACACCTCTTTAAATTGTTATTTGAGTGAGACAAACACTACAATTTTTAAAATATGTGCAGCGCATGGTCTTATAACAGGTGTGCGCGCTATCCCGGTGTACCGGGTTGAGTCCCGCTGCGGCCGATATCTCTCCTTGGTGCACACATATACAGTGACCCAAACTGTTCGAATCCGTGGCATAATAATGACAACCGAACGTATAACCGGTTCGCGTCGCATAAAAAACAAGAGCACACTCGACAATAGACCGCCGCCATTATTAAACTTAAAGTTATTGCGCCAACCAGGTCAAATTATTGACGAAAAATGCAGAAAAATCACATTAAATCGGCCATTTTGAATTTTTTTCCAGCCGTTGTCGAACTTGTCCGAGAGCTGCTTATTAGTAGCATATATAACAAATTTGCGCAGGATAAATATAAAACTTTTCATGTTATCGCGCCAACAAGATCAAATTATTGATGTAAAATGCTAAAAATCGCAATAAATCTCCCATTTTAGTGTTTTTTCAGCCGTTATTGAACTTGTTCGAGAACTGGTCACTAGTAACTTGCATAACGAATTTGGGAAGGATACATGAAAAACTGTTCAAGTTATCGCGCCCACAAGGTCAAATTATTGACGTAAAATGCGAAAAATCGCAAAAAATTGGCCATTTTGAATTTTGTTCTAGCCATTATTGAATTTGTCCGAGAACTGCTTATTAGTAACATGCATAACAAATTTGAAGAGGATACATGAAAACTGTTCAAGTTATCGCGCCCACTAGGTCAAATTATTGACGTAAAATGGGAAAAATCGCAATAAATCAGCAATTTCGAAAAAAAATTCAGCCATTATTGAGCTTGTCCGAGAACTGGTCATTAGTAACATGCATAACAAAACTTTAGGTAGGCTACATTAAAAACTGTTCAAGTTATTGCGCCCACAAGTAAATGTTAACGCCGACGCTGACGCCGACGACGCCGAACTTCAATTGAAATAGACCACCTTTTTCAATTAAAATTGAAAGGCGGGCTAAAAATGACCAATATGTCAAAGTTGACATGCAAACAGTAAAACAAACCTTTATAAGATTTTGAAACAGAATGCTTTCGAAAAATTGAGTGCCAGTACATTCCGTATATGACTGTATATGAAAAAACGAACGCCGTGTACATTCTGTATGTGACTTAAACATAATATCTTCTATTAGTCTCACTTATACCGGGAGACATTGCCATAGTTACCCAGTGATTAAAACGATATTATGGTATAAAAGTACGTTTTCTTCCAACTAAAGTGGTGTCTCGCTTCCGCGATTCACAAGCAGCCACTGAGTCATTCGGTTGGGGAAACCGAACCCGAATATTTTTGCATGCCTGGAATTGCCGATGCCATTACAATGAAATCTTCAAAATGAAAAACCTCCACATTTAAAACGAGGCATATTATAATCCACAATTGGTTTTATTTGGAATTAGTAATTGCATATTTGGTTCTCATCACTGAAGGCTGTGGAAAAAGTAGTTTGTAAAAGTATACAAGCAGTCGCCCACACTCAACGGGATACTTTACAAGTTTTATGAATGGTGATTTATTACACACACATTATGATTGATATCACGAGATCATTTTCTGAGTCTCTAGAACGAGACGCAATTCTGTTTCGGATGAAACAGATTCATCATGTCTGTTCTATTCACACTCCGCTCAACATGTTCACTGCTCAGCTGAGTCAAACTATCACAGATTCTGCACAGAAATGGGTTGTTAATTGTACAATGATTAACACACTGGTAATCCCGGCGTGATTTAAAGTACTCCAAATACAGAGTGTCATTGTTATCTAACTTTGTCAGATATTCAGCCAAGTGTTCAGCACTCTCAAAATCATCAGCATTAATATATGATCCTGGAGGTAGAACTCCTTCATATGGCCCACTCCCCCTCACTACTGGTACTGTATAAATATGATCCTGGAGGATTTTAAACACTTTTTCTGTCATGTATTCTTTACAATATGTGTTTTCAAATGCCAAGTAAAATTTGTATTGGTTGATGTTGTCTTCTGCTACTGTTGAGAGAGTTTCTCCAATACGAGGTCTGACGTCATTCTCTAGAGTTTTATTCCCACATAATCCAACAATTTCCACAGTGATATGCTTGAGTAGCTGTTGAACGTAAGACATCCTTCCACCTCGATCGGTACAATGACTGACGTGCCAGATAACAAACCCAGTCTTAGCAGCAGGAAATCCTACAGGTAGTGTGAAGTTCCCCCGTGAGCGGCGCTGACACTCTCCATAAGGTAGATGGATATCTGAGTTATGTCTGTAAGTGGCTGTCAAGTTATAGACATTACCAGGTATTACATCGTAAAAAGATTCATTTTGAAACATAGCTTCATTATTGTAGATAATCCAGTACTGATCAGGCATACGGTAGCGTGGGATATTGACCTTGCCGTTCGTCTTTATCATAGTGTTTGAACGAATATCAAACAAAACTCCCAAACTTGACCGTAAAGCAGATTTATCAAATGTGAAATAGCACGTACAGTTTGTGCATTCATGAACTAATGATTTAGGGTGATTTCTATCCAAAAGTGTCCTGGTGTGGAAGAAGTTCCATACCAATATCTGAGTTTTAGTTTTAGTTTTAGTTTCCAGGGATGGCATATTATCTGGTGGTGTGTATTCGTCGTGAAGATTTCTAAGCTTATCCTTCTTGAAGGACGGAATGTGTTCGTTCGTATAATTAACATCAAGTTGTTTATACTCATGTGTAAATTTTGTTTCGTTCCTCAAAAAAGACATATTTCCTACTATGTATTCTATAGCGATGTGCTTCTGTTTATCACGCGATACAGTCTTCATGACAGAACCATACCTTGTGGTGTATTGATAACCGATACCTTGAACGTTGATCACGATATATATTGCAGACGATGTCACCATAAGGATCGCTAGGAAGAGTTTCCATCTATTTTTCTGGATTATATTCTGAAAAAAGGGGGGAAACGAGACATTTAAAATCAGAAATATGCAAGTTTGTGAATTATTTTATGCATTACATAGAAAAGAAAACAAATAACCTAAGGATGCTGAACATTAATTTCCTACAAATGCTAAATCTGATCTAGAGTGAGTGGGTAAATGTGATTTTACGTCTCTTTTCGCCTTTGTGGCAATTTCAAGAGGAATCACGAAATGTGGACTATACTCCTACTATTTTCGAAAAACTTATTGGGTCATGTATACATGTAGTACACATAGGGCTACCACCGGTAGCACTGACCGCTCCAGAACTTTGAACAGGCTGGAACAAATAGGCCTATATATTCACAAACCACGATGATCAACATACCAGTATTTTACTAGTTCTACTTAACGTTCTTAACTCTAACAGCTCAAATACAGCGAGAGAGCCCATGGGGGACATCAGGATGAGCTCTGGACAAGAGACAACTGGAACCACATGGAAATCATATTACCACAAAAAATGCTTTCTCAGTAGCAGCAGTAATAGATGTAGGCCTACGCATAACAGACCTATTCATGTCTCCCCTGTTAGATCGGCTGGGATATGTTATTTTACTAATATATGCTTTTTGGTTTAGCTGTACTTTGACCTACTTTGGTTCAGTACTATGGCATAATTAGATGTTTTGACATATACACTTCCGTGCATTTCTCAGGAACTACTGGTCCGATTGACTTTTGTGTGTTTTAGGGTAACTGTACTTTCACCTATTTTCGGTTCGGTACTATTGGCCTAATTCAATTTTTGACCCAGAAAAAAATCAACTTGATCAAATTCAACATGGCCGACTATTGGTCATTATCTACAATAATATGCCTGATACCTTGCAAACCGTGCTAGATAGCTAGATAATTACTGTAAAGCGAAATGTGAGGTTTCAGGGGAGGATATGCCCTGAAAAATGTCAAATAGATCAAATTCAAAATTGCCGACTTGCTACACTATCGACCACTATTTGCTTTAATATGCGTGTCATCTAGAAAATAGACTATTACTAATTTTGTTATAGAATAAAATGTGAGGTTTCAGGGAAGGATATATGCCCTGAAAAAATGTCCATTCAGATTATTTCTAAATGGTCGACCATCAGTTATTATTTAAATAATATGCCTGATATCTGACATAGCGCGATAGATAAACAAGAGGCCCAGTGGCCTTGTAACTTGTCAACAGCATTGCAAAATATCAGCTACAGGTGCGTCAGAGAATGTATATCTATGCTCTAAATTCCACTATCATGAAAATAAAAAATGTAGGCCTATAGGCCGGTAGTGTATATTTATATCTCATTCATAATAGGAATTTATATTATATGTTCGATTCCCATCATACATTTTGCTGATTTTACACACATTCTGAAGTAGGCCCACTGCACATAATTAAAAATGCTCGACAAAAAATCATTTTTACATGACTACAATGTGAAAATTATGTACATACAAGAGTAGATGTGCAATTATTATTTATTCTGGGTCTTTTAATAGGCCCCAGTTAGCCAGGAATTTTAACGAAGTCTTTATTCTTCAATTTCAATTATTCTGCCTTAAATAGGCCTAACAAAATCGTCACGGAGTTGTAAAATATCAACTTTTAATGTTTCTTACTCAGCCGTGAAATCTACAGCAGCCCTAAATAATCCATATGATCATTATCACATGTAACCGTAATGCACTTTTACTACACCCTCTTACGTAATGCAAATTACGAAAATCACAATACTAACAGTAGATCGACCCAAGGATAAAGCCCCATGAAGGCTTTCTCAACTCACACGATCTTTGCTGCAATGTTACTGTAATGTTATCAGGTGAACGTCGAGTCAGGTGTTAGTTTGCTTTATCAAATGTAATGAGATGAAATGAATGGGGTTTTACTCCACATTTGTTCACATATGGCTAAACCTCCTGAGGATGGTGATATGAATGAGGTGACACTGCCCTCCAGACACATGATTCAAAATTTAGCCCTGTTGGTCTGCGGCCAAGCACGTTATCTCTCGGTCATGTAGGCTTCCCACAATATTCAATCTTTACGATTGAGCAGGAAGGACACATTTTGTTCTTTGAAACTTGGTATGCCAAAGCAGGAGACGAATCTGCGATCTCTGACTTTCCAAGCAGGCACCAGGGCCCCCGCCCTTTGGTATTGTTGTTACATATATACAAACACATTATCTGATTACTGATATCAAGATGATGTGCTATGTATTCTTGCTGGTATCTATAAGCTGATTAGCAAAACGGTTCCAATTATTGATTTTTATGACATTGATGCTGTACTATATTGGTTTAAATATATATATATATTTTTTCATATGTGTCGTTAAAACTCACATATGTAGCACAGAAGCAATTGACAATGTAGGACTATATAATGATGTGGTCATTCGTGCATATAATACAGATGTTTTAGTTATTAGAGGATGACAATGTTATATCATCAAGTGACGAGACAGACAGTTCAAGTGACGATAATTTATTATTTGACTAATTTAAAACATCAAAATATGATATACTTTAATGGTTGCCTTAAACTTTATTTATTATTTATAGCTGACATATTGTATACTTTATGCTTTGGCACAAGATAACGTCCAAAGAACTTTAATTTAAGCTTATAAGATACCCATGTTATGTTTCGGAATGAGATAAAACCGAATGATATGTGTTTATTTCTGACTAAATGGTTCACATATAAAATACATTGTTTTCAATGTGTTGTACTTCCACTAGGCCTATAGGGCACATACCGAGATAGTGGAAATAGTTTCACCCTTCCATCCGTCCACCCGGTGTCCGCCTTTTAGTCAGAAGGCCAGTTACTCAGAAGGCCCATTAGTCAGAAGGCCCGTTAGTCAGAAGGCCCGTTAGTCAGAAAACCAGTAAGGATGATTAGTGAGAAGGCCCGATTGTCAGAAGGCCCGTTAGTGAGAAAATAAGTAAGGATGACTGGTCAGAAGGCCCGTTTGTCAGAAGGCCTGTTAGTCAGAAAGTCAGATAATTACCTCATCGAAATCATCTCATATGTGAACAACCCTATGACAAATTATTTGTCTTTATTTATTTACTTGTGCCAGTAACAACGTCTTGCACTTTCATAAGGGTTGCGTTAATAATAGGCTACTCATTATGTTTTCGAACCTAATGTTGCTGACGTAATTCCCAGCTTCAAATGAATGAAAACTACCCATAATAATTGGATCAAGTGGTTATTGCCAAGCTGTCTGTAAATAACAGTCAATTTTCTACATATAGGAACAAGATAGTATAATAATAATACATGTAATTGCATATCATATGCAGCAATGTACACTCCATGTCTTTAAACAGGTTGGAACAATGTAGATATGAACAAGCAATACCATCAACTAGACCGGGTTTCTGTCTTTGGGTCGGTATTGACTGATGTTCCTCCCCTCCATCGAACGACAGCGCTCGGTCTAACCATCAACATACTGCTTCAAACGCGAATAGGCCTACCTAAATTTTGAAACTTGCTGAGAAAAAATGGTCGAGATAACAAGATACTGCTAATAGATTATAATGAGATTCAAATTTTACGCTGGTCCTAATTAGCACGGTAATAATATATACTGCAATCACATTATATAATAGTTCTCCCGTGCTTAGGTAAACTTCACTTTCTCGAATATAAAACAAGCATTTCCACACAAAAGAGTCGACAAATAATGCTAGTTATCAGAATATTTGGACAAACAGCTTATTATTTATTCTGAGCAAAATAGTACATTTATGAACGCTTGACATAAATTAAACAGATGGCTACAAACTCCAATTGAAAAATCTTGGGGGGTTTTCTCATGACACACTTTTCACACCTATTTCAGTAAAGTTTATATATATGCAAAAAAGCATAGTGCTAAAAAAATAAAGCGCACTCATTCATGAAAATAACCCAGCCAAGCAACCAGCCAGTCCTCAATAATGCTAGTTTTCAAGATAAATGTACGAACTACGAACCATCGGTTGGGGAAACCGAACCCGAATATTTTTGCATGCCTGGAATTGCCGATGCCATTACAATGAAATCTTCAAAATGAAAAACCTCCACATTTAAAACGAGGCATATTATAATCCACAATTGGTTTTATTTGGAATTAGTAATTGCATATTTGGTTCTCATCACTGAAGGCTGTGGAAAAAGTAGTTTGTAAAAGTATACAAGCAGTCGCCCACACTCAACGGGATACTTTACAAGTTTTATGAATGGTGATTTATTACACACACATTATGATTGATATCACGAGATCATTTTCTGAGTCTCTAGAACGAGACGCAATTCTGTTTCGGATGAAACAGATTCATCATGTCTGTTCTATTCACACTCCGCTCAACATGTTCACTGCTCAGCTGAGTCAAACTATCACAGATTCTGCACAGAAATGGGTTGTTAATTGTACAATGATTAACACACTGGTAATCCCGGCGTGATTTAAAGTACTCCAAATACAGAGTGTCATTGTTATCTAACTTTGTCAGATATTCAGCCAAGTGTTCAGCACTCTCAAAATCATCAGCATTAATATATGATCCTGGAGGTAGAACTCCTTCATATGGCCCACTCCCCCTCACTACTGGTACTGTATAAATATGATCCTGGAGGATTTTAAACACTTTTTCTGTCATGTATTCTTTACAATATGTGTTTTCAAATGCCAAGTAAAATTTGTATTGGTTGATGTTGTCTTCTGCTACTGTTGAGAGAGTTTCTCCAATACGAGGTCTGACGTCATTCTCTAGAGTTTTATTCCCACATAATCCAACAATTTCCACAGTGATATGCTTGAGTAGCTGTTGAACGTAAGACATCCTTCCACCTCGATCGGTACAATGACTGACGTGCCAGATAACAAACCCAGTCTTAGCAGCAGGAAATCCTACAGGTAGTGTGAAGTTCCCCCGTGAGCGGCGCTGACACTCTCCATAAGGTAGATGGATATCTGAGTTATGTCTGTAAGTGGCTGTCAAGTTATAGACATTACCAGGTATTACATCGTAAAAAGATTCATTTTGAAACATAGCTTCATTATTGTAGATAATCCAGTATTGATCAGGCATACGGTAGCGTGGGATATTGACCTTGCCGTTCGTCTTTATCATAGTGTTTGAACGAATATCAAACAAAACTCCCAAACTTGACCGTAAAGCAGATTTATCAAATGTGAAATAGCACGTACAGTTTGTGCATTCATGAACTAATGATTTAGGGTGATTTCTATCCAAAAGTGTCCTGGTGTGGAAGAAGTTCCATACCAATATCTGAGTTTTAGTTTTAGTTTTAGTTTCCAGGGATGGCATATTATCTGGTGGTGTGTATTCGTCGTGAAGATTTCTAAGCTTATCCTTCTTGAAGGACGGAATGTGTTCGTTCGTATAATTAACATCAAGTTGTTTATACTCATGTGTAAATTTTGTTTCGTTCCTCAAAAAAGACATATTTCCTACTATGTATTCTATAGCGATGTGCTTCTGTTTATCACGCGATACAGTCTTCATGACAGAACCATACCTTGTGGTGTATTGATAACCGATACCTTGAACGTTGATCACGATATATATTGCAGACGATGTCACCATAAGGATCGCTAGGAAGAGTTTCCATCTATTTTTCTGGATTATATTCTGAAAAAAGGGGGGAAACGAGACATTTAAAATCAGAAATATGCAAGTTTGTGAATTATTTTATGCATTACATAGAAAAGAAAACAAATAACCTAAGGATGCTGAACATTAATTTCCTACAAATGCTAAATCTGATCTAGAGTGAGTGGGTAAATGTGATTTTACGTCTCTTTTCGCCTTTGTGGCAATTTCAAGAGGAATCACGAAATGTGGACTATACTCCTACTATTTTCGAAAAACTTATTGGGTCATGTATACATGTAGTACACATAGGGCTACCACCGGTAGCACTGACCGCTCCAGAACTTTGAACAGGCTGGAACAAATAGGCCTATATATTCACAAACCACGATGATCAACATACCAGTATTTTACTAGTTCTACTTAACGTTCTTAACTCTAACAGCTCAAATACAGCGAGAGAGCCCATGGGGGACATCAGGATGAGCTCTGGACAAGAGACAACTGGAACCACATGGAAATCATATTAGCACAAAAAATGCTTTCTCAGTAGCAGCAGTAATAGATGTAGGCCTACGCATAACAGACCTATTCATGTCTCCCCTGTTAGATCGGCTGGGATATGTTATTTTACTAATATATGCTTTTTGGTTTAGCTGTACTTTGACCTACTTTGGTTCAGTACTATGGCATAATTAGATGTTTTGACATATACACTTCCGTGCATTTCTCAGGAACTACTGGTCCGATTGACTTTTGTGTGTTTTAGGGTAACTGTACTTTCACCTATTTTCGGTTCGGTACTATTGGCCTAATTCAATTTTTGACCCAGAAAAAAATCAACTTGATCAAATTCAACATGGCCGACTATTGGTCATTATCTACAATAATATGCCTGATACCTTGCAAACCGTGCTAGATAGCTAGATAATTACTGTAAAGCGAAATGTGAGGTTTCAGGGGAGGATATGCCCTGAAAAATGTCAAATAGATCAAATTCAAAATTGCCGACTTGCTACACTATCGACCACTATTTGCTTTAATATGCGTGTCATCTAGAAAATAGACTATTACTAATTTTGTTATAGAATAAAATGTGAGGTTTCAGGGAAGGATATATGCCCTGAAAAAATGTCCATTCAGATTATTTCTAAATGGTCGACCATCAGTTATTATTTAAATAATATGCCTGATATCTGACATAGCGCGATAGATAAACAAGAGGCCCAGTGGCCTTGTAACTTGTCAACAGCATTGCAAAATATCAGCTACAGGTGCGTCAGAGAATGTATATCTATGCTCTAAATTCCACTATCATGAAAATAAAAAATGTAGGCCTATAGGCCGGTAGTGTATATTTATATCTCATTCATAATAGGAATTTATATTATATGTTCGATTCCCATCATACATTTTGCTGATTTTACACACATTCTGAAGTAGGCCCACTGCACATAATTAAAAATGCTCGACAAAAAATCATTTTTACATGACTACAATGTGAAAATTATGTACATACAAGAGTAGATGTGCAATTATTATTTATTCTGGGTCTTTTAATAGGCCCCAGTTAGCCAGGAATTTTAACGAAGTCTTTATTCTTCAATTTCAATTATTTTGCCTTAAATAGGCCTAACAAAATCGTCACGGAGTTGTAAAATATCAACTTTTAATGTTTCTTACTCAGCCGTGAAATCTACAGCAGCCCTAAATAATCCATATGATCATTATCACATGTAACCGTAATGCACTTTTACTACACCCTCTTACGTAATGCAAATTACGAAAATCACAATACTAACAGTAGATCGACCCAAGGATAAAGCCCCATGAAGGCTTTCTCAACTCACACGATCTTTGCTGCAATGTTACTGTAATGTTATCAGGTGAACGTCGAGTCAGGTGTTAGTTTGCTTTATCAAATGTAATGAGATGAAATGAATGGGGTTTTACTCCACATTTGTTCACATATGGCTAAACCTCCTGAGGATGGTGATATGAATGAGGTGACACTGCCCTCCAGACACATGATTCAAAATTTAGCCCTGTTGGTCTGCGGCCAAGCACGTTATCTCTCGGTCATGTAGGCTTCCCACAATATTCAATCTTTACGATTGAGCAGGAAGGACACATTTTGTTCTTTGAAACTTGGTATGCCAAAGCAGGAGACGAATCTGCGATCTCTGACTTTCCAAGCAGGCACCAGGGCCCCCGCCCTTTGGTATTGTTGTTACATATATACAAACACATTATCTGATTACTGATATCAAGATGATGTGCTATGTATTCTTGCTGGTATCTATAAGCTGATTAGCAAAACGGTTCCAATTATTGATTTTTATGACATTGATGCTGTACTATATTGGTTTAAATATATATATATATTTTTTCATATGTGTCGTTAAAACTCACATATGTAGCACAGAAGCAATTGACAATGTAGGACTATATAATGATGTGGTCATTCGTGCATATAATACAGATGTTTTAGTTATTAGAGGATGACAATGTTATATCATCAAGTGACGAGACAGACAGTTCAAGTGACGATAATTTATTATTTGACTAATTTAAAACATCAAAATATGATATACTTTAATGGTTGCCTTAAACTTTATTTATTATTTATAGCTGACATATTGTATACTTTATGCTTTGGCACAAGATAACGTCCAAAGAACTTTAATTTAAGCTTATAAGATACCCATGTTATGTTTCGGAATGAGATAAAACCGAATGATATGTGTTTATTTCTGACTAAATGGTTCACATATAAAATACATTGTTTTCAATGTGTTGTACTTCCACTAGGCCTATAGGGCACATACCGAGATAGTGGAAATAGTTTCACCCTTCCATCCGTCCACCCGGTGTCCGCCTTTTAGTCAGAAGGCCAGTTACTCAGAAGGCCCATTAGTCAGAAGGCCCGTTAGTCAGAAGGCCCGTTAGTCAGAAAACCAGTAAGGATGATTAGTCAGAAGGCCCGATTGTCAGAAGGCCCGTTAGTGAGAAAATAAGTAAGGATGACTGGTCAGAAGGCCCGTTTGTCAGAAGGCCTGTTAGTCAGAAAGTCAGATAATTACCTCATCGAAATCATCTCATATGTGAACAACCCTATGACAAATTATTTGTCTTTATTTATTTACTTGTGCCAGTAACAACGTCTTGCACTTTCATAAGGGTTGCGTTAATAATAGGCTACTCATTATGTTTTCGAACCTAATGTTGCTGACGTAATTCCCAGCTTCAAATGAATGAAAACTACCCATAATAATTGGATCAAGTGGTTATTGCCAAGCTGTCTGTAAATAACAGTCAATTTTCTACATATAGGAACAAGATAGTATAATAATAATACATGTAATTGCATATCATATGCAGCAATGTACACTCCATGTCTTTAAACAGGTTGGAACAATGTAGATATGAACAAGCAATACCATCAACTAGACCGGGTTTCTGTCTTTGGGTCGGTATTGACTGATGTTCCTCCCCTCCATCGAACGACAGCGCTCGGTCTAACCATCAACATACTGCTTCAAACGCGAATAGGCCTACCTAAATTTTGAAACTTGCTGAGAAAAAATGGTCGAGATAACAAGATACTGCTAATAGATTATAATGAGATTCAAATTTTACGCTGGTCCTAATTAGCACGGTAATAATATATACTGCAATCACATTATATAATAGTTCTCCCGTGCTTAGGTAAACTTCACTTTCTCGAATATAAAACAAGCATTTCCACACAAAAGAGTCGACAAATAATGCTAGTTATCAGAATATTTGGACAAACAGCTTATTATTTATTCTGAGCAAAATAGTACATTTATGAACGCTTGACATAAATTAAACAGATGGCTACAAACTCCAATTGAAAAATCTTGGGGGGTTTTCTCATGACACACTTTTCACACCTATTTCAGTAAAGTTTATATATATGCAAAAAAGCATAGTGCTAAAAAAATAAATCGCACTCATTCATGAAAATAACCCAGCCAAGCAACCAGCCAGTCCTCAATAATGCTAGTTTTCAAGATAAATGTACGAACTACGAACCATCGTATTTTTTTTTCAAGATCATATCCAGATCATATCGACTTATTACCAACTAATAGTCGAACGTATATACTAATGTCCCAGAGACGCAACATTTGATCTATATGGATTCTACTCTCAGTTGTGCAATTTGTTTGCGTATAATTTTTTCACAATTTAATTTTCATGGCTATTTTTCTCTTTCAAACTATTTATTGAATTACCGATTTTTTTGAAAAACTCGGAAGAACTCCGTCAGCATTTTTTAAGTATCCTCGATTATTATTTTATGCACAACTCTCAATATTGCTTTATCAATAGCTGGACAACAAACGTTTCAATCAAAATAATTCAGTCCCCCCCCCCCTCTCCACATGCCCAGATATCAAATGCAGCGTCCCCTAGAATTGTTCAATGCCCAATGAACAAATTCTGACTGAAGGGCTTTCTGACAAAAAAGCTTAACTGATTTTCTGACTATCGGGCCTTCTGACTATCGGGCCTTCTGACTAACGGGCCTTCTGACTAACGGGCCTCCTGACTCAGACTCAGACCTCTTTTATTTGATTCATTCAGCAAAAATATGATACATATTAAAATAATATAACAAAATGATAGAAAATGAATGAATCGGGAGATCCGCGCTAAGACAAGTGTCGCTAACGTACAGACCACCCAATAGTAATAACATAATGTTTTTCAATATAAATTTTCTTAACTAAGCGCAAACATAAATTTTCAACATAGAGCTTCGTCAGTAAATTAAAATATTTTCAAAGCATTTTTACACCAATAAAATTGTTTTTTTACGATTCGTTTAACAAAAAAGTTAGAAATCAGACATTTAGATGCGTACAGGGAAAACAATTTGGATTTGAACACTCGATTTCATAATTATCAAGAAAGATTTTTTTACTCAATTGCATTACAGTACTGAGTGAATGGGTATACAGTTTATTTTTTATATCGATAACACAACTATTAATGGCTACAGGTATGCTATAAACTAACAATTTTCTTGCAAATTCATGTCGAATTCTTGGTAATGCCAATAAAGTATTCCTCGTATTATAGCGATGTGAGTTTACATTAAATGATATTGACTGAAAATAACGTGGCAGATTTCCGTTTATATATGTATAATAAAATTTTAGCTGTGATATAGCAAAAAGGTCTTTGACTTTCAATAAGCCGAGCTCTTTGAAAAGTGGGTCAGTATGTGCGTAATACTTACTGTGTGTTATAATTCGTACAATTTTTTGTAACCGAAATATATTATCTGACTGGTATCCCCAACATAAAAGACAGTAATTTATGTGTGGTAATATAAGTGTTTTGTATAATATTAAAAGTATATTTAAAGGTAGTATCTTTTTCATCTGATTAATTATACCAATCGCACGGGAAATTTTATTCGAAATGTTATTTATATGGGAATCCCATCTCATATTTTTATTGAGGTTTATGCCAAGAAAATTAAAAGTATCTACTATTTGAACTGAAGTATTATCTAGTATTAAATTTGGAATAGATACATTTCTTTGTGGCTGCTGAAATACCATAGCTCTGGTTTTACCAATATTTAGTGATAATTTATTAAGTTTCAACCATTTTTCCACCGATTTATCAGGTGACAGTCCAATATTTCGTTGGAATCAGCAACATTTCAACTATATGGTTTTGATAGCTCGTTTTCTGCCATACTTCATTTAAATTGTATTGGTAAGCAATAGGCCTATATGTTTTGGATCATGGGATGGCGAACCTTGACTCTGTTTTAATAACGCTGAATACTAAATTAAATCTTTAAACTGATGCAGCGATACACAGCTTACAACTTGACAGTGTGGGCCGTGATGGGCATTTATTGGCGGCACCACCAGCAGTAAATACCGCCATATAAATAATATTTTTCCTGCTTGGAAAAAATTGGCGTCTTACATTGGGAACTGAAATTTAAAAAGATTCACCGGTAATGACTTGGTAGATAATTCCACAGAAAATATATTATCTATTTTTTATATGGTTAATTCAGCAGACGATCTGTTATTATTTAGCCGGGGCCTAGAAAAATCTTATGGCCCACTAAAATTAACTTGTTGCGTCAAAAACATGCACAGATAAAATGATGTCGGGCCAGTTTTAATTTTTTTTGTGGGATTCCCGTAAGTACTCTTTATAAGTCAGGCACTGCTATTCTTTACATGTAATTAAGTAGCTAAGCGTGTGTTTTGACAGGGTTGAATGCTCAAAAGATGGTGTCGGCCAGAGCTCATTAGGACACGAAATCGTCATGCATTCACTCGAAATGCCTGGTTGTAAAACTATAAGATGATGATATAGCCCAGGAACGTTAAATTAATGACAATTATATTTTTAAAAAATGTATATTTCACCACACTTTGTCCCTTTTTCATGACAAATGGTCGTAATGAAAGGGTTAACTTAACTACATTAACAGGCATTGCAATGAAAGTTGTTATTCGGTCATATTTCAGGCCAGTAGTGTATAAATTATATCAATTTCCATTGCTTTCAATCGCTAAGTCCAAAAATCTATTTATAATAATACGAAATTTGATAGTTTTGGAGATAAATATCTTAGCCAAGGCCTAGCTGCCATATTGCGTAAGATAACACAGGTGACTGCAGCAGAGAGAGAGGTGGGAGAGCGACAGAGTGACACCCGTGAGTACACTTATCACAGCAAAAACGAAGCATTGACCCAATGTTGTTCTACTATTGGCCCGACATCTTCGACGTCGGCACGACATAAAAAAAACATTGGCTCAATGCCTTGAGTTAACTGCCTCGAGTTTGGTCACGGCCAATCAGCAAACTCCAGACGCTGACACAATGCTAGCCTAATAGTGGCCCGCCATTTACAACACTGGGCCAGCATTATCTCAGCATTGGTCACCAATATATAGGCCTTAACGCGATAAATGTTTATCCAATGTTACATTAATGCTGGCCCATTGTCTACGGCAATGGCTCAGCAGTTAAACAGCATTGACTAAACATCTCGTTTTTGTAGAGTCACCGGCAACTCGATACACTGACACAATGTTGGTCCAATGTTGAGACAGTGTCATAAATGATGGCACAACATTTACCCAACATTGGATCATGTTGACTGCCTAGAACGAGCATGACATAAAACGCTTCTGCTCACAGCAAAACCAAGTATCTGCTTATTTCACAAGTGTGCAGTTACTGTCTATTGAAAGTGCTGTTACAAACAAAAAGGAGGCAGTGACATCAGCGTAAAGGAAGTATATACTTGCTTTACAAGTGAGCAAATACGGCCTTTTGGCAGCGCTATGGCAAGAAGAGCCAATTAAAAAGCAGTAAATGCCTAGTTTACCAGGGAGCCGAAAATGCCTTTTGACTTTGCACAGGCAGAACAGACGTTTCCTCTGAAAGTCAGACTAAAAACTTTCCAAGTTGAAAACTCTGTCTCCAAGTTGAAAAATGTGAGGTTTCAGGGAAGGATATGCCCTGAATAATTTCAAATTCGATCAAATTCAAAATGGCAGAATTGCGCCGATATTTCTTTTAAACCTACAGTCATCTTCAGAATGGGCATGCGTAGGTCACGTGTATCATAGGCTTTCGGTATATCAAGGAATTTCTATATTCCTTGGGTATATACAGTAGGCCTACATATTGATTGCATTCAGCTGAGTAGCTATAACCAGATTATAAGACTATGGATACTACTCCAAAGAGACACTCACCAACTTTTAAAAAAATAATGAAAACCCGGGGGAAGGGTCTTGGTTAGCATAAAACCAGTTTCTGACAAACTAGTATAGTAGGCCTACATAGCTGACTCGTTTAACCATTATTAAAAGTGATTTTTGATAGATAAAGTGACGCAAATATACATTTCATATGGCACATACCTTGTTCATCGTTAGATCATACTAATGCTGTTCTCTGAATGTATTGCTGATGTCGTCATCAAGTGGGACTAAGTTTTTTGTCTGCATACGCTAATTTTAATTGTGACGTCATTATAACTTCCGTGTCCCACTTTGCCCAATGTCTCACTCTGCCCGTCCCTCCCCTACACCACAAATGTTTACTCAGCGTATCATAACCTACCCCGGTACTTTAAGTCAGAAATCAGGGCCATCATACTTTTTAGCCCCCTGATATATGTAATGCTTTTTTAACCCCCTGATATTGTAGGCTATCTAGGCACTAAATCGCAAAAGAATGGCCTAAAACCGTGACAGAGGTCAGCACCAGTGGAATCAGGGAGAAGTAAAAATGAAATGAAATGAATGGGGTTTTAGGCCACCTTTGTGCACATAATTATAGGCTAAACTGGGCCAGGAGAACCTCCTGCGGATGGTGAGATGAATGAGATGACACTGTCCTCCAGACATAGGATTCGAAATTCGAGCCCTGGCGGTCTGAGGTCGAACACGCTACCTCTCGGTCACGGAGGTTCACTATAATATTAAAGAAGAGAAGTAGGCCTATAGTGACTATGCAAGCCACAAACCAAAAGTCTCCAAGATCGGAGCCAGGATCTATAAATTCCTGAGACCTATCATTTGTCTTAATAAATACAGTTTTTTTCTAACTTAGAACGCAATATACATACCCCCAAAGCCTTGCAACCGTGTGCGAAATGGGCCATCTTTGCTGATAGAAGTATATGCCTATTGAACAGTGTTGAAGAAAACATGATTGAGAGAGATTGTCCAGGACGATTTTTTTGGTGGTCAGAAAATCAGTGGCACAAGATATATGAAGTGTGTACAGTCAGTTGACAAAGTATGAAATGGAAGTCAATGGTGCGTAAAGTGGAAGCCTAACCATAAAACACGATGCACTGACCCAATGTTGTTTGAATGTTGATCCATTGTCTACGACGCTGGCCAACATTCAGACAACATTGGATTAGTGCCCCGTGTTTTCCGGGTAGGGGCTTCTACTTTACGCACCATTGACTTCCGTCAATGTTTCTTAACCATCTGTTCAGATGGTGGGGGTGGGGGGAGGCAAGTGACAATCGGTCTGGGGGTATTTCAGACACTGTACGATCCCATAGTAAACAGAGCGAGAGGAGACGGCTCACTCCACTTTGATACTGGGTCAATGCTGTCTTTGACGATTAGAAAGATTTTTGTAATTTTTGTCCTGAGAAAATTGCAAATGAAATTCATGTTTTATTACACTGTACAATGTATACTGGTGTCAGATAATCATTATTTAAATATGCGTCGTATATATAAGTAATGATTTTATGTCGTTGGATAATATCAACAAAGACCCTGTACAATAAGACAGTCAACTCTCCCCAAAACGTGAAATCTCTCTCAGTGCTGTCCCCCGGTATTGGGAGTTGGAACTAATGCTTTTACCATCTATCAAGTATGATTTTACCATATTACGACAAGTAATTATGACATTAATCCTATTAAAAACAATACATACTTCACATCACAAAAATCAGAAAAATAAGTATTGACGGAGGTTTACTTCTATTTTTTATCCAATAATTTGTTGGTTAGTTATCAATACTTTTTAATTGTCTTCCTCCCTTTGGTACCTCAGGGGTTGATGCACCGATATAAACAAGTATGCATATTCGTTGTGACGCCCAGCTAACACAAGACGTCGACTCAATTATAGAGTAATGCTGGTCAAAGGTTTGTAATGCTGGTCCAGCATTACCCCATCATTGGTTCATCTTCTCGTATCCGCTGGCAGGTGACATGGGTGCAAGGGTAGATACGGTCAAAAAAAACAAGATAAGGGCAATGGAAATAATATATATAATATTACTATATATTATAGTCTAATGACATGGATCATTTGTCATGTTTACCATTCGGAATATACCTGAACAGAAATATTTTATTGATATAAAGCATGTTACGGTTACTGCTGATTTTGTCACAGAATTTGCTCATTCAATGCTGAAATCATTCACGCCACAAACGGGTATGACCATTGAGGAAGAGAATATTTTTGTATAATATTATATATCAGTGGATATCTTTGTCGCAAAGTGTCGCGATCTGCATGTGATCAATGTAAAGTAATTTTGATGCCACTGATAAATTGCATACATTTCTGTCTAAGAATTTTCGGAAATAGACCTGAACACATTCTACATAGGAGTCACAACAGAGATCAAATTATTACCAAAGACACTAAATCACGTGCAAGTTGTGAATATTTCACGTTAATATTACATATTTATGTCCCCATTCGGCTACACCATGTACTGTGGGAAAACAATGAACACCTTATTACCAGTAACGGCAGGAGAAATAAAAAATTATTAAAATTCAACTATAAATAAATTGTGTCATAAAAATGAACTTATCTTGTTTTCAAGATATCAGTATACGGTACTGCTAACGCTCCAGTCTTCATAGTCCAGGAATTTTAAGTTTTGAAATGGAAAAAAATAATTTAAAGCTGAAAATTTTAGGAAGTGTTCATTATGTCCTCCTTTATTATCTGTAAAAATCCCAAAGTTTCCCCTGAGCGGAACAGCCTTTTATTTGACAAAATTCAAAATGGCCGCAAAGCGCCATGTTGAAGTTGTAATTCATGAACTATTTGACATATATTTCAATGTGATACCTCATTTAACATGATTTTTAATGCTGAACTCATTTCTGAAGCTAGTAGTAACTTTTAGGGTTTCGTTAAAGAATAAATCCAAGATGGCTGCCATTTGATGTTTAATTGGGAGTAAGTTTATTGTTTTTAGTATTTGAGATACATATAAGCTTTTAAATCTATAGACTACCAGTATGTCCTCCTTTAATACCTGTAAAAAGTCCCAATGTTTTCCCAGAGTGGAACATATTTTTTTTTGACAAAATTCAAAATGGCCGCCAAGCGCTATGTTGAAGTTGTAATTCCTAAACTATTGAATATATATTTTAATGTAATACCTCATTTCCACATGATTTTTAATGCTGAATTCATTTCTGTAGTTATTAGTAACTTTTCGCTGAAGAATAAATCCAAGATGGCCGCCATTTAAGGTTTCATTGGGAGCAATTATCATTCGTATTCGAGATACATATAAGCTTTTAAATCTATAAATTACCAGTAATTAATGACCAGTAACAAATAACTCTATATCCAAAAGAAATATGCAGTACACATTTTAATGTATTTATTTCATAATACATGATAGCCAAAACATCATATTCAATCAATAAAACAACGTTAGTTTGAGAGAGTAATGTGCCATTTTGTTTCCTAATCATCAATCTGAATTTAATTAATTCGAGATGGCTTAGGCCCTACTATTCCCAGTTCCCATTCAGCTTGTGTACCTCGCAGACCTGCTGCATCGTAACGTGCAACCAACTTCGACAACCACACCTAATCATTTTAATTAATTGGGAGGTGCTGCATCAAGCTCAGTGAAAACTGGTTACAGGTTTTTATTTTAAAATTGACATCCCCAGTCTGTTGGAGGTAATCTGCTGCCATGGAATTCTTGTACATTTAGACATGTCAGTGATAAATGTTATTTACTACTGCTTCAGCTGGGGTCCTAAGCAAATATCCTAAGCAATGGCTCACACTCGAGTCCACAGGGTCATAGGCAAGGTCTCACACACAAGGCTGCATTGTTCTAGCAAATATCCTAAGCAAGGGCTCACACTCGAGTTCACAGGGTCATAAGCAAGGTCTCACATACAAGGCTGCATTGTTCTAGCAAATATCCTAAGCAAGGGCTCACACCCGAGCCTACATGTCATAGACAAGGTCTCACAACCGAGCCCCCAGTGACTGGGCAAGGACACACACACGTACATGTATGGTCCATGGGCAAGGAATCACACCCAAGCCCGTAGTGTTCTAAGCAAGAACTCACACTAGAGTCCACAAGGTCCTGGGCTAGGTATAACACCTGACCCTACAGGTCCTAGGCAAGGATTCACATCCGAGTCTAGAGGTCATAGGCAAGGATTAACCACAGGAGCGCATGGTATTAGGCAATGACTCACATCCGAGCCCGCAGCGTCCTAGGCATGGTCTCAAACCCGAGCCTTCAAGTCCTAGACAAGGATTTAGCGTGAGCCCGCATGGTCTTAGGCAAGGACTTACACTCGAGCCGCCAAGGTCCTAGGCAAGGACTCACTTCCGAGCCCACAGCGTCCTAGGCAAGGTCTCAAACCCGAGCCTACAAGTCATAGGAAAGGTTTTACCATGAGCCCACATGGTCTAAGGCTAGGACTCACACCCGAGCCGGTGGGTCCTAGGCAAAGTCATACACTAGAGCCTACAGGGTCCTAGGCAAGCACTCACACCTAGGCCCTTATGGTCCTACGCAAGATCTCACACCTCACATGCGGGCATAAGGGTCCAATGCAAGGTAGCACACCCGAGCCTGCAGGATCCTAGGGAAGGTCCCATATTCTATTTGTCATGTTTATATAGGCCTATATTTGATGCAACATTAATAGGAGCCCGAATAAGTTCGTTTGTGTTTGAAATAACGAGGCCGTCCCGATGGCCCATTCGAGCCTGTTGTGGCTCGAAGCTCAGAGCTACTGAGTTCAAATCCTGGTCGGGTCGGATGTTAGTCGTCGAGGTTGTGCCTATACAGTGCTCCAAACTGTTCAAAAGCATGGAGTGTGCAGTGATGTCTATGGCACTGTGCACTATAAAGAACCCTTGAAGTTATTCGAAAAGACTAGGGCATAGTCCCTTCCTTCTTTCACGATATTGCCATGATTGTGCAGAAAGCAACGTAAAGCAATATTCACTTGAAATAACGACACGTCTATAGATGACAGATATTTTGTAGTGTGGTTCAGCTGGGAAGGTCTATATCCTAAAACCTCAATGAAGCATATAAAAGTGTAATATCAATTTATGAATGGTGATAACGGCACCAAAATTGGTCTGTGTATGCACCTGAGGGTACTGTGAGAACAGCATGTCAACCAAACCTTAAATCAAAATGACCGTGATTTTTAATATGACCATCATAATATGTAATAATAGGCCTACCTGAATTATTTTATTGACGTTACTCATACGATTGTTTAGTTTTTATTTGATATTGTTCTGTTTTACCATGTTTACAATTTCTAAATTGCTACATTTTTGTTTCTATATTTTGACAAAAAAATCAACAAACCTGTCAAACCAAAAAATAACCACCACACAAAATAATATTGACTATTATATTATGAAAGTTTTTTTAGTGCATCTAAATGCATGCATAATTATGGCAGTTCTTCATTAGATAAGCCTGACTGTGTTTATGCATTATAACATAGTATTTTTCTCCATCCAAAAAATAACAATGCCCGATATTTTTAAGATGCCTGCTATTAAACTGACCCGTTCAACGTCAGTCACCACCACACTGAACACATGTCCGCAAAAATGCTTTCCAATTTCTTGCTTCCAATCTCAATCTGTTTTTTTAATCCTTTTTATATCTGATTGATGTCGGCTTTGGATGTAATTGATTTGTTTCGTTAGATAAATTCGTTAGATTTTTTTGTGAATTAAGCTTATTGTGTCCCTGCTTCCCGTGTTTCTGTTATGAATGACGACATCATATTATATTAAATAATAACAGATACAAATTTACATACATTATTTAATTTAATAAATCATCTTTTCTTTGAAAATATACTGAATTGTTAAAGAAAGTTTAGTGCTGAAAAATACAATTTGTAGTACAAGGGACACGTTGAGCCGTCTTGGTGTGGTAAGTTGTTGTGACATGGCACAACGCGCGCTGTTGTCACCGTAATAATTTCATGCATCTTAATTTATAATTATTATCACATGAAAGGCTCCAGCCTGGAGCAACACCGAGGACAATTTACTGGACTAAACCACATAGCATAACCGCCCTTGATTCCAGAGATACTTTTTACTGTCACTATGTTTCCAAATAAAAAAATATGTAGACATAAAATAACATAATTTCTGAAATTGTTCTTCTACCTCAATGGCGGCCATTTTGAACTGTGGAATGACATAAGCTTTACAATGTTAAAATAGGATCAAAATTAAGTTTCTCGTAAAAAATTATGCAGAAAAAAGATATTACAAAGAAATCTATTAGAATTTCTTCATCAGTTAAAATTTCAGTATTGTATCAGGCGGTCATTTTGGATTTTTGCAATTAAAACACGATTGAGGCTTTGAAACTTAAAAAAAATGAGTACCCCGTAAAAAAATTAGGTGAAAAAGAGGTATTACAAAGGAATATATGTAAACTTCTTCGTATGTTACAAATTTTGAATGGCCTCTGGCTTTATATTATTTTTTTCCAACTTTACCCCTGAAAATGCCTAAAATTCCTGGACTATCAGTGACATTGATGGCAGTGGTCCGTGAGAGAATGCTCATATATTAAAATTTTATGATATTGCTTTTGTGTTCTAAATATATATTTAATAAAAGTTTGAATCAAAATACACGTCTGCCAAGTTATGGTTGTTACCAATGTTTTGCCCCGATCTCCTTTGTGATCGCTATGCTTGACGACATATCGTCTATCCCCTCCCGTTCTGTGCCCACATATTTGTGTACTTTCTGCACACAGCTCTTCTGTTATTTAAATGAAGACATTTTAATTTCTAAAATTGTATGATAATATAACATGACTTCTCTGCTATATTAGCAGTTTTTTTCGTTCCAAAAATAAATATTGCAGAGATAATGTCATAACTGTCAAACCTAGAAAAACATTATTTTTTATTTGGAGGTTAAATTGGTGAAATTACCACTTGTTTATATGATGATACACTTGCCAAAGCGTAGTTCCAACTCCCGTTAAAAGGGGACAGCACTGCACAATGTATTACACGCATTTGTATGGTGAAATCCGTAAGTTGATCATTTTATTGTACAGGGTCTTTGATATCAATAAGATGACACGTACATGCAATAAGGTTAAGTATGTTTGTCTTCAACAATTGTTCAGAAATAATAATATTCACGATTATATTTGTGGTTAAGAGCTCAAAGGGTTTTGGTTGGAATAATGTTGGCCCAGCGTCGCAGACAGTGGCCCAGCATTACATCAGCATTGAGTCAATGTATCGTGTTATCTGGTGTTTCTGGCGCCGGGATTTTGAAGGTCACTAGCATAATGCAGCAGTCAGAAAAGACGGCACAATCACCCAATGCTGTTTCAATGATTGGCCAGCGTCGAAGACTGTGGGGCAACATTGAAACAGTATCGGTTGAATGCCACGTGTTTGCGCAAAGTATACTACAGACCCAGTGATAGATTAGTGTTGGGTCGTAAACGATTGACGGCATTGAACCAGCAATGGGCTGCAACGCTGGCCCAACGTTGAACCGGAATTTGGTGGGTAGGCCTACATCCTCTGTATCAGGTACATCGTAGGCAAGTATTGAATGAATGTTGGCCAGGACCGGCGTTGGTGGTGGAAGTAATACACGTCGAAGACATTTAGGATTCTGGCCCATGAGGACGACCAATACACTGATTTTTTGTCTATAGCACTCAAGCAGACTAAAACCGGGCCTCGGAGTTCAGGAACTACTTTTCTAGTTTTACTAATGATTTAGAATACATTTATTATGGAAACTGGACAGCCGTTGCCAGCCACTAGCCAGTTCCTCTTGTGCAGAGTGGTGGTGAGCAGCGTGGGACGTTGATCTGATGGTGGTTTGATGTTGGGACCTTGTTGTAGACGGTGGACTAGCATTGAACATAATACATTGGATCGATGTCTTGTGTTCGCTGCATAACTATCCAGCAAACACGGGTACGTTCGCCCGGTGTGCAGTCAACTAATCCCCTATACCAGCTCATCCCCCGGTATATCAGGGGAAGAGTTGGTATGGGTGTTGACGGGCAGGAAATGAGTTGGTTATAGCTGTTGGAGGGCTGGGGATGAGTTGGCCATGTGTGTTGCACCTTTGGTGATTAGTTGGTATTAACTTGTCTTTAATGATATTTGATTATTTTTGATGATGATCACTTAAATGTATAAGATATGTTTTAAAATCTGACTTGAATAAAATATAATTTAAGCATATTAGGCTTACGCCTAACAAGATCGTTGTTGTAGTAATAACATAATGATAACAGAAGACAGTGTTTAAAAACGTATATTATATATTATTCGCTATTCTTATTTCGCCAGTCTATTGTTAGGCCTATAAATAGTTAATAATTCTTGATATATATTTTAATAGTCAACCCTTTAAGTCTTTAGCACGGCTATGTTACTTTTTAATATTAGCCGATTTTTAAGTCAGTTATGTTGTTATTTCGCCAGTCTATTGTTATAAATAGTTAATAATTCTTGATATATATTTTTATAGTCAACCCTTTAAGGCTTTAGCACGGCTATGTTACATTTTTCAATATTAGCAGATTTTTAAGTCAGTTATATTGTTATTTCGCCAGTCTATTGTTATAAATAGTTAATAATTCTTGATATATATTTTTATAGTCAACCCTTTAAATTTTAGTTATCTCACCTGTTATACCTAGTTGTACTTCACAGACTGCCCCCACTATCATAGTACAGTGTTTTATAAACTGTGATTATGAGAACAATAGCCCGAACTAATGTCCCAAATCTCTGCAATGTTGATGCGTTAACAGTCACCCTACCATCACACCTCCTCCTTTGATTTTTGAACAACGCTAAACAATTATCTGCGCCGATACAAGGTGACGCATATAACACATTCATGCGCACACTCAGCGTTTTCAGGGATTATCACTTATACAAATAATTTATATTTCTTAAAGACTACGGGTTACTTGTAATATCAAACATCAGATATTCCAAGAGATATACTGTAACTGATAATAACGATTTTTTTCTGTTTCCCGTATATGTGATGTAGGCGACTTTCACAATTCAGCGTTTTCAGGGATTATCACTTATTACTTCCACAAATATTGTATATTTCTTAAAGGCGACGGGTTACTTATAATATCAAATATCAGATATTGCAACAGATATAGCTGACATTACTGATAATAATGTTTTTCTTTCTGTTTCCCGTAAATGTGATGTCGGCGGAATAGTTGTTTAAATAAATTTCTGTTACTCGTAAATATAATGGTGTCGGCGAATCAGTTGTTTAAATAAATATATACTAGTCCCTGGTATACATAATATATATATTTAATATATAAATATTTATGATTCAGTGGGCCAGCGGGCTTTCCCAACTTTAACCCGACATTGGATTGAAAAGTCTGGTTCGACTTTTAAAGGACTATGCAAACAGTACAGGTGCAGTACCACAGCTGCCATCAATCTGTGCGGTGATTCCCCAATGCTGGGTTTACCACAGACAGCGCCGGAATCTTGTGGGTCAGTGTCACAGACGGCGGGCAAGCATTAATCCAGAATTGGGTCAGTGCCCATTCATTACGAGTCACTGGCGCGGTGTTGGGCAATCGTCTGCGACGCTGGCCTAACATTGAGCCGACATTGTATCGGTGTATCGTATGTACAGGCCCCTATTGTAGACACGCGCACGTAGCCAGCATAAGGCATTGCCCAGAGTTGAATAGATTTTGGCCAGCGTCGTCGGCGCTGGCCCAACATTTAACCGACATTGGATCGATCTCAACGAGTACTCTGTGAGCAAACCCTGCCACCAGCTTAAAGCACTGCCCATTGTTGAGTCGATGCTGGCCAGCACCGGAGACGTTGGCCCAGCAATGAGAAAATATTATTAAATATAATTGTTATCGTACTGTCCATTGATCGTCATCAACATTTGTGAAGGGTAACAACTCGACAGAGTGATATGACATGTACTACTTATTTGTTAATTATTATCAGATATAAACCGGGTATGTCACTTGTTTATTTTCTATAAAATACTAAAATTGCAATTGTATCTGACCCCCTGAACATTAAATAATTTTCGTTGACATTTCGCGAGTATTAGTGGAGCTAATTAATCAAAGATTCAAAACTCATCAAAGCCGTTGACATTTTACGAGCTGTTCTCGCTGACTGGCCTGAATTAGCACAATAATCCTTATCACAACACCTGAGGTGCAAGGGGTGAAGCGTGTGAGTTCACTAAAGACTCACAGCTCATCCAAGCCGCTGACATTTCACGGCTCTAGCTGCTAGTTCATAGTTAGACCCCTAGATATATTTTAATATTGTCATTGAATATAGACCGTATTGTTAAAAGATATTTTTGTTAAGTAGCTGTTATTGCAAATAATTGAATCACATTAAATCTTTTTCTTAAAAGATCTTTATGTTAAGGGCTCCACAGACAGAACGCGTGCGTCACGCGAGGGTTTTTTTTTCGCGCGATATGTCACGCGATTTATACGCGTTTTTTAAAACACACAGAACGCGATACAGACGCGTTTTTGGACGCGATAAAAAGCCGAAAAATGACTTGAAAACACATTAGGCCACACTCATGTCTGCATACATATGCGTGTACGTTGATTATATTTTACATAAAAAATAAATACAAATAAAATAATTTTTCAGACATATTATCATGTAGCCTTCAGAGAGTTAATGAATGATGCATGTGGGGGGCCTACTCTAGACCCCAAGAGGGTTAATAGATAAAGCATATATTACTCTAGTTACAATAAGCTCGCTTGGCCAAATATAAGATATATAAAATATGATCGTCTACCTCCCAGAGGGTTAATGAATACTGTGTGTGGTACTCTAGTCTAGCCTAAAGATGGTTAATAGACTACATGAAACATATGATAGGCCTACTCTAGATCTAGCCATGAGAAGGTTAATGCATGAGACATATGACAGTATAGACCTCATATATGCTTAATAAATGAGACCTATGATATTCTAGGCCCCAGAGGATGCATGCATGATCATGAAATTCTGGTTTCCAGAAGGTTGATATATGAAACATAAGATCGTCCAGCCCCTAGAGGGTTAGTGCATGATACATGTGGTACTCGCGTCTCATAGAGGGTTAATAAATGAAGCATGTAGTGCTCTAGGCCCCAGATGGTTAATAAGGAAACATAATATAGTCTAGCCATCAGAAGCTATCAAGCATATGATGGGCGTCAGATTGACGTCTAAAATCGATCCTCGCACTGAAAGGGTTACAATGTAAGCCACCACCGTAACTTTTTGTGATTTAGTGGTGTCGTCCCAGATCAAATTTAAAGCATATTAAGTACTTTTTCATAAGCCCTTGAATGCCTGTATTTTTTGTGTTATTTGTTCAGATTAGGCCTACTTTAAAAATCGGAGAAATAGAGAAACGATAAAATACATGTTTTTTACCAGAAAACCTCACATACACATCTTGATCCATCCCACCGTCCTCAAATTTTATAATGATTGGCTTGATGTCCTGATTGTAATAGGGGGGTCAGACTATTTTTTACAGTTGAAAAAAAAAATGAATTTCGGAGAAATTTAGAAAAATAGTATTTTTACGGATTGTAGGGACCGTCACGGTATTGGGAAATACCTTATTGCCCACGTCATACTCACGGGATTTCCACGCGATTCTCACGCGACACGCGATTAAATCACTCTTGATTTGATTTTGTCGCGTGACGCGTGAGCTTCGCGCGAGAGACGCCCGACTTACGCTTGACGCACGCGTCCTGTGTGTCATTGATTTACTATGAAATTGATTTTTTTTAATCGCGTGAATATATCGCTCGCATGACGCTCGCGTTCTGTCTGTGGGGCCCTTAACGGCTAAGTACTGATAGAAGGCCTTCCGTAAATCAGTCGAATCTTTATATTTACGACCATAGAAAGAGCTTATTTATATGATATACAGATCTAATAAACGTGTCAATATAAAGTACATAATAGGCCTATGTTTAATCTGTGACCTGTCACAACGTAAATATTTTCATTTAATTTTTATTTGTTTCTTTGAATGTCCATGTCAATATAAAGTACAATGAAGTACAATATATTTGATGATCGATTTCATATAATATAAGTGTATAATAAAATTCGGGTTTGAAATGTGATATTTTCGTATTTAGCTACGGAGGAAAGAGAATACTTTAAAGATAACTTCACGCCCGGATCGTAGTGCGTCGACTTGTCAACACTATGCGCCTGAATTCCTTACTTAGATCATGTGCTCACCTGAATGCCCCGACACTGTAATCTTCTCACAAGACTTTCTAATGTTTTATATTTTCGCTATGTATCTTTGTGTAATTTCATGTTTTATAATCATGTGACCTGCTATTTATGTATGGTAATATGCCTACATGTTATATTTTTTTAAATGAATTATATCTTTTAGCCTATATATTATGTATATTTATGTATATTTTATGTTTTAGTATCACGTGACCTGATATCTTTAGTTTAATATTAATATGTCTACATGTTATAGGGCGTAATATTTTCTTAAATGAATTATATATTTGATATATATTATGTATATTTCATGTTTTATAATCATGCGACCTTTAATTGAATGTTAATATGTCTACATGCTATAATATTTTTTTAAAATAAAATATATTGTTTCTATAATAACAAGACTACATAAGTCCAGGAGCTCCCGCTCCGAATTAGAATTTGATTTAAGCAATTTTGTATAGGGTTATTAATGTAGTCCTAGTCTAGGTCAAAAATCAAGACGCAAGACAATTAGGTCTAAGAAGCCCAGTCTAAGAGTAAGATAAGAACTAGACAGTCTGTCAGAGATTGCAAACCTCCATTGAAATTAATGATCCTAATCAGTATCCCAGTAATGGTCTACCTATCTGGCATGGTTTACCCGATATCAGGCCAATAGAGTTAACTAATAGCTGATTTACGGTCATTTTGAATTCGATATAAATTAGTTAAAAACTTAGGGTGCATCCTCCCCCGAAACCTCAAATTTTGTTTTATAGTAATGGACTAACATCTAACACAGTTTGCAAAATATTGGGCATGTGAAAGTAAATAATGGCCGATAGGGGGCCATTTTGAATTTGATCGGGTCAGAATTTTTCAAGATGCATCCTCAGCTGAAAACTCACATTTCATGCTATAGTAATTGTCTAGCTATCTAGCACGGTTTACCAAATATCGGCCATGTGAAAGTGAATAATGGCCTAAAGGCGGCCATTTTGAATTTGATCAAGTCAAAATTTTCCAAGATGCATCCTCAGCTGAAATCTCACATTTCATTCTATAGTAATGGTCTAGCCATCTAGCACGGTTTACCAAATATCGCCCATGTGAAAGTGAATAATGGCCGATAGGAGGCCATTTTGATTTTGATCAAGTCAAAATTTTTCAAGATGCATCCTCTCCTGAAATCTCACATTTCGTTTTATAGTAATGGTCTAGCCATCTAGTACGGTTACTAAAAACCGGCTATGTGAAAGTGAATAATAACCGATAGGCGGCCATTTTGAATTTGATAGTCAATTTTTTTCAAAATGCATCCTCTCCTGTAATCTCACATTTTGTTTTATAGTAATGGTCCAGCTATCTAACACGGTTTACCAAATATCAGCAATGTGAAAGTAAATAGTGGCCGATAGGCAGCCATTTTGAATTCGATTGAGTCGAAAGTTTTTAAAAGGCATCCTCTCTCGAAACGTCACATTTTTTAGTAATAGTTTTATAGTAATCATGGTCTAGCTATCTAGCACGGTTTACCTGATATCAGGCCTATCGAGGTAAATAATGCTGATTGTCGGCCATTTTGAATTCGTAAGTTAAAAAATTTCAGGGTGCATCCTCCCCCGAAAACTCACACTTTGTTTTATAGTAATCAGGTAATGGTCTAGCCATCTAGCACGGTTTACCAAATATCAGCCATGTGAAAATGAATAATGGCCGAAAAGGCGGCCATTTTAAATTTGATCAAGTCAATTTTTTTCAAGATGCATCCTCATCTGAAATCTCACATTTCGTTTTACAGTAATGGTCTAGCCATCTAGCACGGACCAAATAACGGCCATGTGAAAGTGAATAATGGCCGATAAGCAGCCATTTTGAATTTTATCGAGTCGAATTTTTTCAAGATGCATCCTCTCCTGAAATCACACATTTTGTTTTATAGTCATGGTCTAGCCATCTAGCACGGTTTACCAAATAACGGCCATGTAAAAGTGAATAATGGCCGATTGGCGGCCATTTTGAACTTTGACAAAATGATTTTTTTCAAAATACATCCTCTCCTGAAGCCTTACAATTTGTTTTATAGTAATGGTGTAGATATCTTAAGCGGTTTTCATGATATCCCACAATATCAGGCCTGTCGAGGTGAATAATGGCTGATAGGCGGCCATTTTGAATTTTATCAACTTCAAATTTTTCAGGATGCATCCTCTCCTGAAACCTTACAATTTATTTGATATTAATGGTGTAGCTATCTTGAGCGGTTTTCATGATATTCCGCAATATCAGGCCTGTCGAGGTGAATAATGGCCGATAGGCGGCCATTTTAAATTTTATCAACTTGAAATTTTTCAAGATGCATCCTCTCCTGAAACCTCACAATCTGTTTTATAGTAATGGTGTAGCTATCTTGAGCGGTTTTCATGATATTCCGCAAAATCTTTCAGTTGGATTTACCGATGTTATAAATTAGGTCAAAGTGCTGGGTCAACTTCAAGGTCAAGGTCCAAAAACCTGAAAAGGCACAACTAGGGACCTTAGAGAACATGTATGTGCAATATGACTGCCATCGGTCCAGTACTTTTCGAGATTTGCTCCGGAAACGAAGTGCGCGTCAAAACGTCTAAATAGGTCATAGTTCTGAACCAGAAGTAGGTCATAGTTCAAATACCCCAAAAGGCACAACTAGACCCCCTAGGGGTGTTGTGTGTAAAATTTGAAGACAATCGGACAAGTACTTTCAGAGATATGCTCCGGAAACGAATTGTTTACGGACGGCCCAACGGCCAAACGCCGTAACATCATCATTTTCTCCTCTGCAACCTTGCGTATTGAATTCAGATTAAAAATATTTCAACCCGTCCATTAGCCACCTGGAAGTAACCCACATACCAAAAATTGTTATCCTAGCTTATTTTCTCACAAAGTTATAGGCAAAAGAAGAGGCCAAAAAAAACGGAGGTAGAATCCATAGCTCCCTTCGCTCACCTACGGTGACGGCGGGAGCTAATAAATATGTTTTTATTACACTCCCAAAGTAATCGCTGCCCGTAGGTTTAACATTAAAATAGATCACATATCCCAGTACGCGGAGCTTTGTGTACCATTGAACAGCCGTCATTACAAGTAGGCCTAGGCTACATTGCTGTCACAGGAAACTTACACCCACACTAGTAATGTTTCAGGACTATTTTCCGATCTTTGACACTTTTTGAGACAAGCAAACTCAAAAAGTAACAGCCTGTTGAATCTTGGCTTTCAGACTACACTGGAATGTACAGATATATACAGGAGACATCCTGTTTACACTTAGGCCACAGTTGTTTGATAATTGGTTCTCAAGAATTTTTATTCTAGATTCAGACTGAGAGTAGGCGGTCGGGAAAAAAACATTCTTTTTTATTTTATTTAGTAAAACACTTTTTTTAAGTGTCTATGCATAAATATGCATAATTTACATTAATATTTCAATTTATATCAGTTTAGATTGATAAATAGCGGGTTGGCGGTATAATAATATAAAAAAATACAATTTTATTTGCTTTGATTTTCCATTATCGTGACTCAGCGGTCTTGAGAAACAATTAATCAACAAAGGAACTCTCGCCTTATGAAAAGAAGAGCAATGACATATATATATGATACAATATGAGATGCTTTGTATTATATGATTGTCGTATGCATGGACGTTGTAGATAAAAATCAATTGTGCATAACACATGCGTTTAAAATATACACACAACTAGTAGTTTAAATAGTCATACTGTATGTTTATTGAGATAGAATACATCTTACATTATATTTAATCACTGCTAAGGTAACAAAAATACTTTCATCCTGGATCAGCAGCTGATGTAGCAGGTTAAGATGCACATCTACTTAAAGTAGGAGGGATGTTATGATTCACTGAGTAAACATTGTGGGCCCACACGCATGCACATAATGGTAGACGTCACCAGGAGCGGGGTCCACCGCAATGTAGATATTATGATTCAGTGAACCAAAACGATGCAGTTGCTTTAATATGAGCTATAATCACTGAACACTGGTTAGTCATTTAATAGAAATGTAAGAAAGTATTATGTTGTGGGCGCAGTGAGCTTGAAGGATCTACCCAGTGTGCGAGTAACATATGTGCGAATTTAAATGCCATATGTCTACACCCATCTGTCATGGAGGCATTAAGTCTGTGGATATTAGTAATCATGCTTATTTCTAACAGTGGAAAAACAATGTTTTCGACGCAATGACATGCAATTGTTGATTGCAGAGATTTAAAAATTAGTTAAAGGTCAAGATTCACTGTGAATCATTGCACAATATTGGGCACGTATTATCCAAAGAGTCCTATCATAATTGAAAATTGAGTATACCTGTACATCATATCCAAAGTAGTTGTACATTCTTTATATCCTTGATCTCCTAATCATAAAACAGGAATATAGACCTGTATTATATGTAGGCCTACATACAGGAGACGAAGCATCCTTTTTGTCATAAGAATTAGAGCAGCACCTGTCATAATGGTTATGATCAGTAAGGCAGGGTATCAATGTAGAACATGTCATTTTTAAATCATGTGGGCCAACAGCTTCGTTTTAAATATTATGTATCTAGTCAACCTAAATTGTGATCGTAAAAACTGATTTAAAATTCAGTGTTCAGCTTAGGAAATGAAAAATATTAATTTAATCATTAAAGTGGCTGCAATGTGGCCTAATCATGATCATGCCAATATGCAAAAAATACTTTAACCCTTTGACTTCCAGGCCGGGGTGCATGCCAGGATCCAGATATACTGGTGTAGGAGTTCTATTTTTCGTCATTTGAAGCTGGAATTGCTAACGCAATTTCCAGCTTCAAATGACGAAAAATACATAAATGTAGTATATATTTGACGAAAATTTTCATATCAAAATTTTCATATCAAGATAGTCTTCTCAGTATATATCCATTATTCTGTTGACTGGATATATTTTCTAATTTATGACATCACAAAACTAGAGTAATCACAGGCTCAGTCTTGTACATAAGTAGAGCTTTGCCTGCTATAATATATTTCCTATAGGCCTTCTTCTGCTGTAATGAGTAATTATATTTCATAATGGGAGATACTTTATAATCACCTCAGTGTAATAAATAGGATGAAGATCGATATATGATATAAAAATACATTGTCTTATCGATATCACTATAAAGGCACATCATTTTATTTAAAAGTGATTGAAAGCGCACAGAAAAACCCTGCATGAACATTTTAAATGCCACATTCTATACCAGGCAGACATACTATAATTATAAAACTTTCAGTTGGTGTATTATGTTATAGCTCACATGTACAATTAAATTTGATAAGATGATTGAAAATATACTTGGTGGTACATAACGAAATTATAAATCATAATAATGTATTTTTTATGATATGAAGATATAGAAAAATAGTATCTTTCAAATAATATGGTTCTTTCAAATAATATGGTTATTTGTGACATCTCATTGAATAATATGCCCGATGAGGATAAACAATTAGAGCCTGTTACATAATTTTTCCTTGAAGATGCATCAAAGCATATAGTGTAGAGGTTTAAGATTTTAATTCCTCCGAATAATGCATTATACTTATACTACACATCTGCGAATAATGAACTATTTTCAACATGTTTAAGTGGCACCTTTCCCAATTATTGCAAAAAAATAATACGGTGTCACCCAACCTACCCAAATGATCTCTTAATCTAAATGTATACCTTATAAGAATAAATTATCAATTATATCATGAAACGAGCAGATGGTGAGAGATAAAAACATTGACATTTGAAATTAAAAGACGCCAGAATGCAGTTACTACCAAATCCATTGCATCTCGATCAATGTTCAAGCTTCAAAAAGCTTTTTGTAGAACAAGGCATTGGCAGAGCATCAATTTTTGTCCACAGATCCCCTGCGAGTGATTGTCGAACAGACTGCTGACAGATTGTTTGCAAACTTTTTGGTGATTCACAGCGTGTTAACAGTTTATAAAATAGTTCAAGATGTGGATGGAGCTCTTGAGGCATGTCCCTCAATACTGTAGCCAACCAGGTGCGTTCTCGCTGTAAGTTAGCACCAGCTGCTACAGCCAAATCAAAAAATTCAGATGTGAAAAATGATGACCCAGGCACTGATGTCATGGCATTCAATCCTCCAAAGCGTAAGAAAAATAAACTATCAGGAATAGCACCATGCTGCAAAAGTAAACGTGAGAGACAAAGATTTTGTGGAAAATAAACAGTTTCTAGATTGAGCGCAACGCGCAATGCTGAGCCCCGATTAGGGTGGTGACAATTGAGATTTTTTGTTAGTGGTATCAGACAAGCAGCAATATCACTGATATGTGATGGAGAACTCCTGCGTGTAGCATGTCGGGACTCACAAGATTTCTCAAACACTTCCAAAGCCAAGAGGAGGGGAGATGTATGATCCTTGTTCACACAATTAGGGTCCACACCAATACGTAGAAAATACTGCACGAAATCTATGCGTCCCAACCTCACAGCTGCAAACAGTATATTTTCTCCTTTGGCATTTACATGGTTGATATTGCTGCCTTTATTCACCAGTAGTTCTACCATTGATAGCTTGCCATTCCACACAGCAATGAACAGTGGTGTTTCACCATATATATTTGGTTGTTCTATCTCACACCCTGCATTTAACAGAAGACGTACTAAATCCTTGTTATTCTTAGAGACTGCAATAAACAGAGGCGTTTGGCCATGTCTACGATGCCCCTGCTGCTTAAACACATGGTTAACGTTAATACCAGATGCAAGAAGATGCCGCAGTGTATTTTGATCATTATATTCCAAAGCAAGCCAAAACCGATTGACCCAGCCACTTCCAGCTTTCCCTTGTGAACGAGACATCACTTAAAATGTTGTCATCACTACCTGGTACAGTAGCCAAAAGCTCTAAATGCCTGCAAATAAATTACAGTGAATTAGTAAACATTACCGAAACATATATCAAGCATTGAAAAAAATGAGAAAAAAAACAATTTTTCTATGTCTGTTCCTAATAATGAAACAATACATATACATAGTACTTACAACACGCTGCAGACAGCCACCCTTATGGGCACAAACTCCCATAGGAAGTCACATGTAAATATATACAGGATGCTCTACGATTGTCCCAAGGGTGGCTGCCCATTAGCATGATTATTTGGATCACACTGTAGATCTGGTAATATTCGTGAGGTTTTAACTTTCGCGAATTTTGCGAGGACAAATTTGAGAATTCAAGAATCTCGCGAAAATAATTAATTTTTATAATAGCGTTACTGAAAAAAAATGAAAATTTGCGAATTCTAAACTTCTTGAATGCTAAATCCTCCAACATGACAGGGATATAATCTGAAAAAAAATAATAATATGATTGAATTAAAGAGATTTTCTGTTAACAAAAATCACATAGGTTAGATTAATCACACAATATCATCATTTATACCAGCCAGAATTTTTTTTACCTGGACTGAAAAGTCAACATCTTTAAATTTTAACAAAATGTCTGAAAAAGCGTGTTTTTTTTGTGATTTTCAAGTATTTTGCTCATATTTTATCATATATTATCACTTAAATCTTAAAAATTCAGGTATTTTCCCTTAACATGATCTAATTAGCTTATTTTTTGGTACTTTCTAAATTCTAGAAACTCTGTTAAATTACTGTTTTTTTAAAAAACGCCAGACACGCCTAAAATGTCGTAAAATTTCAGCAAAAAAAATTGACAAAAATCTAAAATCAGTCGATTTCATCTCAAGATTTTTTGGTGCTGAATGACATTAATAGATAATGTAACAATGTAACAATGAAAAAAAAAAATTATAATTGGGAAGTCAAGATCATGAAACTTTAGAAGAAAGTGAGAGAAAAAAACATTATTTTTGATAATTTTTCAGTATTTTGTCTATATTCCCGTGAAATATCATGAAATCACGCATTATCACTCAAATTTCAGAAATTTAAGTCATTCCCTTGAACATGATATATTTTGCTTGTTTTCTTGGAAGAATTCCTAATTCTAGTCACTCCTGACAAAATGCCTATTTTTTAGCCCAAAAATGAGATAAACTTAAAATGGCCGCCATCCGAATCACCCGAGAAATGAAAATTGATCAATTTCAACTTTCGCGTATTCAATGCAAAAGCACAGTAATACTTAATTTTTTAAATATTTATTTTTTATACACTGTCTTTTATATATATCTGCAAAGCTGCTAGAAAAAATATGTTGGAATAATAATGCTAGAGCTGTTTGTATATGGAGTGTTGTTTGCTTTTTTGTGCCTGTCAAGTCAGCAGGTGCACCGCTTTGGCCACCCTAGATCATATAATATTTTTTTTAAATAATTTATATTTAGTCACTAATACTACATTTTGATATTCACATATATCATTTTGCAGATCACTACTGCGGAATCTACATGATCTAGACTAGTAGCATTAAAATCTATCTTAAGGGTATGGTCCAAGTGTTGCGGATTTTGCATGTAAGTTATGTGCAAAACAATCTCTGATAAAAAAACATGTAAAAAGAGACTAATAGCATCTAACAAAATTTTTCTTTTTTATCTTCCCCCAACATCCCTGAAAATTTGGTGGATTTTTTGTGTACAGTAGTCCCTCCAGATGCGACCCCCTTCAGATACGACTTCTCCTATGATGCGACTTTTTTTCTGAGCACCAATGTGCTTTACACTGTTAAGCACCCCTTAAATGCGACTTCCCCTCTCCCACGACATGCGATCTTTAACTCATGGCACTACCTAGCGACCTCCCTCTAAAGATACGACTTTTTGAAATTAGCTGCTCAGCGGCACCGTCAGCCTGGCATGAACTGCCGGTCTGAAGATACTGCTTGTGTGTACATACCGTCAAATACAGCCCAGTAGACTATGGTAAGCCAATGTTGGCTTAAGGCTGGCACAGCGTCGTATGAAGTGGGCCACATTGACACAATCTTGGTCTATACACTGTGTGCAGATGTGTACTGGTAGCTTCAAATCACCGTACCAGATAGCGATATCCTTCTAAATATACAACTTTTTTAAATTAGCTGCTCACAGACTGTGTCACGTCTGCGGATGTCCGCCGGCCCTGCACTGACAAAATACAACTTTTAATGTTTCCACATCGTTGGCACGCTTATCAGATTATAGTGGCTGAAAAATGCTTTCCGGCGATATAACTATTTTTACTGTATCTTGAATACTTTTTCTGTTATTAATTTAAAACGATGTTTAAATGGGGGTTCTCAATGGAAATATTTATTTATATGCGGTGCAGTTAACATCCAGCGTGCCCTTGGCTTTACAAGGTGCATAACACCACTAATTAGCAGGGGACATCAACGGTGTCAGTGTTTCAGCTAGTTGTGATAAACATCCCAATGGAAATACCTAACTTTTTCAATTATGGTCGTACAGACAAGTAATAAATATCACCAGAGGGCTTATTCAATGCTGAAAAAAATGATATAAATTAGATGATGATAGCGCCTAAACTCGCAAAGTTATTGATTTGAAAAATAAGGCAGTGTAGGCTATAGCAGTCTATCATCATTGAGAATAAACGTAAACGGGGTACGCCGCCACGAGACGCCAAGCCGATGCCGGTATTGACGACGGTGGTCCAGCATTAGAACAACATTGCACCAACGTCTCGCGTCGACTATATTCACAGCCACGTGCATTACAGTGCCTCAGAGTGTATACACGTGAAGATAATATCTGTGCTAGTGCGTGCGTTGTCCGTATTGTCTGTTTACCTTCAATCTTGGTCAACATAGAAGACGCCCACCTTGCCTGTTTGCCATTGAATATTTTAATGAGAATACAGTGTACATCCATAACATTTGTTTTTAAATTTTTATTTGGTAATGTATTATCGATCAATCAGAGTTTCGGGTTGAGTTAGAGTGTACATGTGTGTGACACATTAACATAGCCATAGCCTGCACAGTGTCAGCCTTGATCTCTCACATCTATTTTTCACACCTGATGTGGGCACCTTGATTAAGTGGGCTCTACTAGGCTGTACGATGAGTTGTGTCAAAATGATGGCAGCTCGTCAGCATTGCTTACAGCATTAGTAATGACTGCATGGTCATTGCACTGTAGCAAATTCGTCCCATTTTTATGCATTTTCTAGAGTTTTTTTCACCCCTCTCAGTCTCAGATACGACTAGGTCTACCCCTTTGATGTTGTTGATGCGACTTTGGTTCTCTGGCAGTATGAAAGTCGTAACAGAGGCAGTGTTCAGCACAGACAAAAAATAGGTGGGGACATTTGTCTCACTACCCTGGCAAAAAAGGAGACATTTGACCTCTTAAGTGCGTAATTGACGCCCAGTGTTCAGCACAGACAAGAAATAGGTGGGGACATTTGTCTCACTACCATGGAAAAAAAGGAGACATTTGACCTCCAAGTGCGTAATTGACGCGATATCGCGGCCTGTGCTGAACACTGCAGAGGGGGACTACTGTATTAGCGAAGTGACCATTTGGCATGTAATAAATTATCAAAATTACAGCTCTTTTCAACACTATTAAAGCGAAACTAGAATTCTATAACATGCCAAATGGTCTAACTTGCAAAATACACAACATAATTGCCCCAAATTTTCAGGGATGTTTGTTAGGGGATGATAAAAAAATGATCACAGAAAAAGTTTGTTAAAAAATGTTAAAGAGCGACCGAGCAAATTGGAAAAAGGCTACTCCCAGGAGCTGGTGAAACAGACTGTAGTGAAAGTGAAAGAAAGACTTGGGTCAGTAATGACAGTTACACTTTACAGTATCATTCTTTATTCTTAATCTTGGGCGATAATATGCCAATATATGTGAAAATGAAAGCCACAGTGCCAGTGGTGCAAGTGGATCTCTTCACGTTCAAAATAATAAACACTGCTAAGCGGAGTATACTATATTTCATAGATCTAATAATCATAAAACAGTTTTAAACATACAGTACATATCTCACTCACTCAATCTTTGATAAACAATAAAAACATGAAAAATGTAAATCTGTTAATTATTAGAACAGTCGGTATCATCGAGCATTACGAAACTATTCCATATAAGCAGCTCCGCCACTTTATATTGGGAAATTCATCTTTCCCCTCTACTGGCCAAATTTAATTTTCGGCAGGTGCGTGTGTCATATCTCTTTTGTGGGGCCCAGTCCAAATACCACAACGTAGTATCTGTGATGGAGCTCAAGATCGACGTCGGCCTATGTGTAAATCTATCACTTAATTCTACGTATAAGTGTGGTGCTCATTATTGTTTCTATGGTGACAAAGTGTAGGGTATGCTCTTGCGACAATGTGTATATGTAGTATTTGTCTCTAAAGCAAATCCATTTTGTTGGGCTTGATAAAACGAAATATCATAAACTGTGGAAGGGTAACTTTGAACATGTTAAAAGTTACCCCACATACTTTTTCTAGAGGAGGCTCAAACCTATTTATAATGTGAAATAACCATGTAATTTCGGAATCGAAAGGGAATTAACCAAAAAACTACTACTATATCTAACAACATGGACGTTTAACTTTTTTGAAATACATTATTTGTGTTATTTTGATGTTTAAAGTTTTGGTGCTTAAAGTCACCCCATACATATGTTCAATCAATCAATCAATCAATAAAAATTCTATAGCGCCTTTATCCTCAGTGAACCGAGCTCAGCGGCGAACAAATCCTTAGCGTGATCTTATGTCATAATCGACGCCAAAGCAGGTTCGTCAACAGGGAGCCGGGCTGCTGAGGAGCTAGGGTGGGAAAGCCAGATCAAATAGGTGAGATTTAGGTAATTTCCGGAATTGTAAAGTTTCGGCATTGCGTGTTGGCACAGGCAGGGCGTCCCATAAGGCTGGGCCAGATATAGAGAAAGCTCTTGAACCAGTCTTAGTTTTTATACGAGGAACAATAAATCTATTTGAATTTGTAGAGCGTAGATATTTTGGGCATTCCGGATGAACGAGTCAGTCAGCCAGATATGCAGGTTGGTTGTCTTTCAGGGTTTGGAAAGTCATAGTGAATATTGTAATCTAGCGATATCCTTTTCTGGTATATTGTAAAATACTGTCGAATACTACACCAAGATTTTTGGCTGATGCAGATGGATTTGTGTCTTGACCTAGAATTAAGCATGGGAAATTATTTAGGATTTTTTCTCGCTGAAGTTTGGTCTCAATGAGAAGAAAGGCTGTCTTACTAGGATTAAGCTTCAGCTTGGACCCTGTCACCCAGGCCTACACAGCCATTACACAATGTTGCAACTTCTCAAGAGATTCCTTAGCGTTGGAAACGTATAGAGACATGTAAATTTGAGTATCATTGGCATAAAGATGGCGGTTTATGTCAAAACTGGATATGATAGCGTTGAGTGGTGTAGTGCATAGGGTAAAAAACACTGGTCCCAGCACAGAGCCCTGTGGAACTACATATGACAGTGTTATTTTATCTGACAGCGTGTCTTTAATTTTTACGGATTGGTGCCTATTTTGCAAATAAAAGGGAAACCAAATTTGAGCCTGCCCAGATATCCCATACCAATCTGAAAGTCTATATGTGTGTAGCATGGTCAATGGTGTCGAAAGCGTCCGACAAGTCAAGCAAGTTCGGAGCTGTAACCTCACCCTGGTCCATACAATTCCCCCTCCAAAAAGAAAAGAATAAAATAGTTTAAAAAAATATAAATCCATCTGCAAGGTGTCAATATTTGGCATTATAATGAGTCAGATGGATTGAAAATAATCCCTTTTATTTCTCCTTTGCATCTATTAATATAAGTAATTGGTAACTCAAATGGCATATACAGAACCAACCACTTACGTCGGTGTTCAAAGTTACACCTCACTAGGGGTTACACAGTGAAATTTGTTGAAAAAGTGCCTGTTAGCTACAGATATCAAATATTGCACACTTGGATATAAAAAGCCACATTTCTTCCCCCAATTTCTATGCAGATGAATTTCTTGAATATTTCAATATTTTCTGGCAATTTATGAATAACTCAAAAAAGTGTTAAAAGTCACCCCAGTCGACGGTACCCCGTTATTGACGGAGTCAGACAGCGTCAGATAGTGACAGGCGAAGCAAGAAACACTTATTAAACTGTCTACACTTTATTTGATCACAACTTAGTATAGGAAATGGGAACAGAACATGGTGAACATGGTCGCATGCAGATGCGAGGAAACTGATGAGGACACAAATATCTAACTAAATATAATCCTCCAAACTGCATCAACAGCAATAATTATGCATTCAGACAAAACATAATAATCTCATGACGGGATCACCCACTTCTTACTCTAATGAGCTTTCCTACGAGTGCATGCTGAAGCTTCATACTACGAAGCCACCAGTTGACAACCATTCGTCCGGCACACCCCATAATTTGCCTAGCAGCGACAGCCAGCGTGGCTGTCCTCTTAGATATATTTGTTGCAAGTGAGGGAATTAGCGCCAGAAATGCATCTGGCCAGTTCAGCTAGGTGAGCGTGCCGCTGGGAGATGCACGTGCAGTAGGCCTACACAATTGAGCCAACCAGATCGACGTATATAATAATACATCTCAATTGAATTCATTAGGATGATAAATTAGTAAGCTGTCCACAAATCGTCCCCTTGGATATGAAAGGGTGTATGTTCCACTTTACAAAGTGGCAGACACACCCTTTTATATCCAGGGGGACAAAATGTTATGCACAATACTGAATACATATGACTGGTATAACTTACAGAATAATAAGATGATAATAAGTAAACAAGCGCGTTACATTTACTGGCAAAACCAGTACAGTCTATATGTCACGTATAGTCCTACCTATAATAGCACATGCCGACACGTCCTACCCATTACATACGAAGGGCATAAGGAGGAAAGAGACACCTGTGAGTGTAGCCCGAGATCGAATCCGGTCTTACTCTATATGTGAATCTAGCACTGTGACCCAGGACGAAATTCATGTTACCCAGTGATTAACAGAGTCAGACGGCCAGGAGATAGCGTGCCAGACGCGCATGCAATACACAAATTGCGTCAACCAGATCCACGTATATGACCTGTTCCATAATACTTTATCACGATGAGAAACGTGTGCACAAATGCTACTTACAATACTGAATACTTGACCGGTATTAACTTTCAGAATAACTAGAAAAGGAGTTCCTAAACTCCGAGGCCCGGCTTTAGTCTGTTTGAATGTTTTAGACAAAAAAATTGGCCTAATATTTTGTAAACATAACTTCATTGGTCCTAAATGTCCAGGATATTATTATTGAAAGAACCGAGAAAACAAGTATAATTATCTTCAACGTGCAGGCCTATTCCTTCCACCACCATCGCCGATGCTGGCCAACATCCATGCAACACAATGTAGGCCTACCCACCCAATACCGTTTCAATGTTGGGCCAGCGTCGCAGCCCATTGCTGGTTCAATGCCGGTCAATCGTATTCGACGCTGGCTCAACATTGAAACAGAATTGGGTGATTGTTTGCTCTGACTGCCATACGGGTGACACTTTATCCCCTTAAAGGCCACTACCCGGATAACACGATACATTGGCCCAATTGTGAAATAATGTTGGGCCACCATCTGCGACGCTGGGACGCTGGACCGCAAACGTTATATTGGACAAGTTCATAAGGACTGGTGTGCAGAAATGTCAACCGTTTCCCACACACAGCACCTCTCTTTCCCCAAATAGGACACAAACTCAGGCAAAATAAACTTAATAGGCTACCGGCCGTAGGCCGGGCCTAGTAAAATGATAAGTAAAAGGGCTGCACGGACAGAACACGTGCGTCACACGAACATTTTTTTTCGCACGCTATGCGATAAAAAGCCAAAGAGAACTTGAAAACACATGGTGCAGGCAACACTTATGTCTGCATAAGCATGCGTGTAAGTTGATCATATTTTACATAAAAAAAAGAATGAAAAAAATAATTTATGATACATACGATAATTCAGCCTTCAGAAAATTCATACATGATACACGTGGTAGGCCTACTCTAGGTCCCAGAAGGTTAATAGATGAAGCATATAATGCCCTAGTTACAAGCTAGCTAGGCTCAACATAAGATATATAATCGTCTAACTCCCAGAGGGTTAATGAATGATACGTGTGGCACTCTAACCCGACGATGGTTAATACACGAAACACAATTATGATAGGCCTACTTTAGCCATCAGAAGGTCAATGTACGAGATATATGACAGTATAGACCTCATAGGTTTAATAAATGAGACCGTGATATTCTAGGTACCTGAAGATGAATACATGAAACATATGATACTCCAGATACCAGAAGGTTGATATATGAGGCTTATGATCGTCAAGCCCCCAGAGGGTTAGTGCATGATACATATGGTACTCTAGCTCCCAGCGGGTTAATAAATGAAACATGTGGTACTCTAGGCCCCAGAGGGTTGATAAGGTAACATATTATACTTTAGCCATCAGAAGGTTATTATATCAGCAATATGATAGTGTAGACCCCAGCGGCTTAACCCTTTGCGCGCGGGTACCGTCTTTAAACGTCAGAATCTAACGTCTATGGACGATCCCCGCACTGAAAGGGTTAAAATATGACGGTAGACCCTTAACATAGGTATGGCTGATTTCACAAAAACGTGCCATTTTTTTCCCGATGAACTTCACTTGTTATCGTGACATAAAGCAATTCTGGTCTGGCTAGCAGAAGTCACGATAGCAAATATACAAAATGTATGATAAAACTGAATAAGTATTATATCAAAACAAATAGTTAGTAAACATTGTCGAAATACATATATTTTAGAGGTGAAAGAGCTGAATTAAAAATATTCTATTGTGAAAATGAGACACAAATGTCACGATAGCAGCAATTGTCCAAATTTGTCTTGTTGTCACAATAGTACATTTAGCAGTTTAAATACAGTCATACACAGCAAGCTAGTACAACTAACGACACCTTATCATTTTAGTTTGATAGCATTTGGGCGATTGTATAACAACATCATGCTCATCTTTTATTTCTACAATTGAAAAAGTGACCAGCGACATTTGTTTGTTTGCTATCGTGACACACACTTGCTTGCTATCGTGACATAATTGTGGGTATTGTGCTATTGTGACTTATTTTAAAATTAGGGCGGAATGGATTAAGTCCTTCGCCACGAATTCTTGGCATGGATTTATTGTTCTGAACTAAACCTTCTGGTACATGCTGATTCTATTGTGAGACAGCAAGACCGCACCAAATAATTATTGCCCCCACAGTGGCCATTATAAAATTGTGATACTGTGACAAAAATCTGAAAGATTTAATTTAACCACTAGGGTACCCTACTGTAAGACTATATTTTTAGCGTTCAAATTATCACCAGTCACCTGAAAATTTAACTGATGAAACATTGAATGCTGCTTTATCTTATCAGTTATCAAGTTTTCCAATAGGGTTCAAGCTCTGCACGTGACACCCTATTTTTTGCAGTGCTATCGTGACTCATTTTTTTAGGACGGAAACGGTCACGATAGCAGTATTTTTTTAAACTAAAAAATCCTATTTTTAAATGGAATGAGCATATAAAGAAACATGTCAAATTAAAAATTAGTCATTTTTCTTTAAGTATCATTTATTACTTCATTTGTCATCCCATTGCATGTATTTGTAAATTTCCATTGAAAAACACACGTAAATTCACCGGGAAAACTTTCTGTCCTAAAAATTGAATTTTTGAGGTATTTTATTACTTTTTAAGTGTGAAAAGCTATTGCAATCCTTATGATTGTGACGTTGGTGTCTGCCACGTATCTAAATTTTCACATAGTAAAAGCATTAGGAAGATAGAGTAATTAGTGTTTCTGTTATTCAACTGTCGATTTCGCGCCCCAAAAATGCTGATATTGTGACCACTTTTGTGAAATCGGCCTTATTAAAATGAAGCGCAAAGAGCTAATTAAGACATTTATGACGATTTCAAATTGAAAAACTCTTTGATCCCCGTGGCTTATACAAAAATATTTCAGCGTTGGTAATGAATGATACATGCGCTACTATAGCTATCAAAAGATTGATATATAAGATACATGTTGCGTGTATTTGAGGACAGATGTACATTTCTCTGGCTTCCCTGTGCGTGCAGCGAGTCGGAATTGCAGCTGGGGGTTGGGTTGTAGGCCTAAGTCAGCCCAATGATTTTTTGTGATTTAGTGGTGTCGTCTCAGATTAATTTTAAAGCATAGTACCATAGATTAACTATATGTGGTTAATCTATGATATTACATACTTTTTCTCAAGCCCTTAAATGCCTGTATTTTTTGTCTCATTTATTCAGATTTCTTAAGAAATCAGATTCCATAAGGAAAAAGTGAAACGATAGAAAACACGTATTTTACCACAAAGCCTCATACACACCTCGATCAATCCTACCATTCTCAATTTTTATAAAAGATCGGCTTGTCATTAATATAGGAGGGATGTCAGGTTATTTCTTCTAACAGTTAAAAAAAAAAGAATTTCAGGAGGAATTTAGAAAATAAGTCTGTGATTGTTCGGGGGAAGTAGTTGTATTTGTATGTATCTGTTGGTGTGCTCAGTTGTCTGTATCTGTAGCTGTTTTCGTATATGTTTGAGGTGTAGCGGTAAGTTCTGATGGGTATTTGTGAATAGGGTGGCATGGGGATGGCTATTTTCTTGTGGCAAAAATAGTACTAGTCTACTTTGTAGATGTCGGACCGACATTTGTTTGTTGTGTCTGTTGTCTCTGTGCGTTCTCTCATCTATCCTGCAGGCGGTCAAACACGAGACGTTGACCCAATGTCGGGCTATTGTTGACTCACCATCTACGACGCGGAGCCAACATTATAGTGCAGCGGCCAGGAGGGTGAAAAAAAGTGAACCCCTCCCCACGGTAGAACAAAGCAAAACTATATTTTTTTGATTAAGTGATATGTCGGGGGTACAAAATGGATGGTTGTGAAAAAAATATTTGAGGCGTTGCCATGGTTACGGCGTTATTCCAACACAGTCTCTTTTGCGACATTGACGCCATTTTGCGCACATATTTTCCAAGGCTATGAATGAAGCTGAAGTGATAAAAGACATGTAAGTGGCATCAGCGATTTGGGACGGGCTAAATATGTAGCAGTTATGATCATTAATAGATTTCTGCATTAAAAAATATATTTTACTTAAGCATGATCATATTTTATTACGCTCTTATTACACATAATGTGTGGAATATCCAGTGTGTTTTTGCCTAAAAGTTATATCTTAAACTGGTGGAAATTCAAGAATATGCTGACCAATATTTAGAAAATAGGTTAAATAATACTGAGTTAAATATCACAATGTACATTGCCGTATATCACTTGATTGAATACCTGACAAAAGGTAGTTAAAATATAATTTTAATTTTCAAGGTCGTTCAAGGTTAAATAACAAAATGACTGCATTCGGAATCAGTGAAATATTATAAATTTCAGCGTTCTGAAATCGTAAGACCAGATTGTTATGTAGTATATCTTTCTGATTAGTTCAATTTGGACCTTATCTTTAATAGAACTATTTTTAATGTCGTACAAATATCACAGAAAACAACCTTCCATTTCTAAAATTAATTGGATTATTTAAGGTCATCTTCAAGGTCAAAAGGTCAATTTTGGGGTCAAGTGAGTGAAAATATCATTTGTGAACAAATAAAGCTGGGAGCATGTGTAATACCTCTTTTTCGTGTGATTTTGAGTGGAAAAATCCATTTATAGCCTTATTTTTGTACAAATATCACAGAAAACGACCTCCCATTTTTGAAATTAATTGGATTATTCAAGGTCATCTTTAAGGTCAAAAGGTCAATTTTAGGGTCAAGTGAGTGAAAATATCATTTTTGAACAAATAAAGCTGGGAGCATGTGTAATACTTCTTTTTCGTGTGATTTTGAGTGGAAAAATCCATTTATAGCCTTATTTTTGTGATTCAAGGTCATCTTCAAGTTCATATGCAAGGGCAATTTCAATTCAAGGTCATGAAAATGTAAATTCCGAGGTCAAAAATGTAAAAGTATGATTTTCAACAAAAACAAATAGCCGTTTTGATATCATCTTGACTGAATAATCTATTTCTGCTACTATTTTGCTGATTAAAGAGGCCATTTTCAAAAGGCCAATGTGTCAATTTCTAGGTCGGGTAATCGAAAATATGATTTTTAACCAATAGATCTAGGTACAAGTCATACATCTTGATGTGATCATCTACCTCAAATGGACAATTCCAAGGCCAAATATGATTTTAACGGACAATACAGTGCATAATAAACTTCCTCTTCGAAAATTCGTAAATAATTAAAAATACTTATTTCCTTTTTCGAAATAAAACGAAATTTCTTTATCTTCTTTTTTTCTTTAGAATGGAAAAAACAAACAAAAATGTTTTTGCTTTAAAGAAAATTATTTCGTTTTTGATAACGAAAAGAAAAATAATTCTTCAATATTCTTTTCTGAGAAAATAATTTTCGTTGCTGGTAACAGAAAGTAGAAAAATGAGAACAAAACCGGAAGATACAAATATGCAGCGACCGCAAACGACTGCCAACGGTCACTTAGTCACACATATCCACCTCATCTTATCCTTGAAAATTCGTTAAAATGACAATTCGTGCAACTAAGAATTCTCGAAAAAGAAAAATGAAGAATTATTTTTTAATATTTTTTATGAATTTACTTTTCACGAAAAAAACACGACAATTCTTCACAAATTTTGGAGGAAGTCTATTATGCACTGTTATGTATTTGCTACAAATTGGAACACACATAATACATTGTTTTGGTGTGATTTTGAGTTTAGTAGATTTAACATCATCGAAGTGAAATTATCAGGCAACGGAAAAGCATTATAGGTCGATGGGGAGGCATTACAAAGTGAAACTAAGGCATTAAGGGACATTACGTTCAGTAAACAAATTAATTATGACGTCATTATTATATTATAAATGAACAATAAAACGTAGCACAGCGTCTCTGTAATTTATAAATCACATGGACTAATATCTATTATTGCGATTTCTCGCTATAATTATAACGCAAACAAAACCTAATGGTATGTGAACACACTATCATTTAACAAGACCTATATATAAATGTAATACGATGTTTAAACGTTTCTGCGTATTAAATCTTCCTACTATATCAAATTATAAAAATAACATGAAAATACATCTTCAAGATAACTTCATTACATATTTTGGCGCTTCCCAAATCGATTGTACAATGTATTTGTTTTACTAAATGCGTATTGTTAGCGTCAACACATCGATTAAATTGTAGGCACTACACACACAAAGGGCATATTTAGTGCATTTTCAGGATAAGAGGTTGTACGGTTATAATGCCGTTACCATGGCAACGTCCCCGATTTTTTTTTCACAACCATCCATTTCCTAGTCCAGACATATCAAGCAATCAAAAAAATATGGTTGTGCTTTGTTCTACCGTGGGGAGGGGTTACTCCTATTTCTAGGCCTCTTTTAGAGAATGGCCGCAGCACTATTAGCCCAGTATTGGATTACCGTGTCGTGTTTGACGCCACGCTGCATGTGGGCCAGCGTCACAGACGGCGGGCCAACATTAACCCAGGCCCAATGTCACAGCATTGCTGTATATGTCGGTTGAAGGTCTATTTATTGAAAGAAAGGCAGAGTCGCCAGTCACAAAGGGTCTTTGTTATTTGGACGCCCGGTATAGGGGTGGGTTATGCCGAGCTCCGTGGTCGGCTTGATCCTCTGATTAATTACCAGGGGGTAATAATTAAAATACATATATCCAATAATATTTCAGTGACGGGCCAGCGTCGCGAGCAGTGGCACAGCATTGAACCAACATTGGGTGTTTGATATAAACGATTAAAAATACAGTTGTAATTACAGAGGGAAATGAATCACTGCAGTTTTAGGCCAAATGTGTGCACATATAGGCTAAACTGGGCCAAGAGAACCTCCTAAGGATGGTGAGATGAAGGATATGACAGTGGAGGAGAGAGAGGAGGAAGAGAGAATGGTTAGTCGAAGTACAAAGTCGCAAATAGTCGTAAACCATCGCAAACCGTCGCAAACGATCTCACATGGGCGCAAACAATCGCAAATGGTCGCAAACCGTCGCAAACGCTCGCAAATCGTCGCTAACGATCGCAAATTATTGCAAAATGGGCGCAAACCGTCGCAAACGATCACAAGCGATCGCAAACGATCGCAAATGGGTCACAAACGGTCGCAAATGGTCGCAAACGGTCGCAAATGGTCGCAAACGTTAGCAAACCGTCGCAAATGATCGCAAATGGTCGCAAACGATCGCAAACGATTGCAAATGATCACAAACCGTTGCATACGATCGCAAATGGTCGCAAACGATCGCAAATGCTTGCAAAGGTCGCAAACTGTCGCAAGCGATCGCAAACGATCGCAAATGGTCGCTAACGATCGCAAATAGTCGTATACTGTCGCAAATGATCGCCAATGGTCGCAAACAATCGCAAATGGTCGCAAGCGATCGCAAACGGTCGCAAACGATCGCAAATGGTCGCAAACCGTCGCAAACGACCGCAAACGGTCGCAAACGGTCGCAAATGGTCGCAAACGATTGGAAATGGTCACAAACATAGCATATTAGTCCAGGCTGTTAGGGTCAAAATAGGGCGAGTGTGTGCACTTTTGGAAGAAATTACCATTTTTTTGCCCAGATGATAAGTAACATGTACTCTTTCGATCCTGATATAGCGCAGTCAATTCTGACACGATTAACACCTAATTAACATCTAATTAGTATCCATAATTAGCAAAACCACGGAAAAATCCGGAAAAAATAATATCTCAAGATTCGGTAGATCGATTTTAATGACCTTGACTTGTGTTATTTATTTAACGTATAGCCTACACGACAAACATATTCCTGAGATGATTAGTGGTCAAGGTCACGTGATGCGGCTAAATCAAGGTCAGATGTGAGCAAAGTTTAAAAATTCTGAACAAAAAAGCTAATATTAAATGTTTCAAAGTACATATAATTATTTCACATTACAAAAGTTATACACTAATCTAACAGATTCAATTTGACGGTATAATGTAATATGTATCTCCAAAACCGGGATCATTGTGGTCTGGAATAGTGATCTACTCATGGGTTGGCTATACCACAGATGCGTCGTGTATGGATCGTCATCTGAGGAATAATTCAGCCGATCGCAATTGGTTTCTTTTAAAACATTTCTAATGATTTTCCACATCTTGTGCACTATTTCATATAGCATAAAGATCAATGTAAAGCAAACTTCAAGGTCAAAATTAAAGTGAAATTAGGAATAGATTTGAGACCAAATGGTTTGACTTTTCGTCGTGCCTTCTTCTGACGCACGAAAATAATCACCTAATTTTCAATCTAACATTTGTCGAAAACAATCAATGATGCATGAAAACTTTATTAGAAAGCATTAACGTGCTGACCTCGACGTTTTCCTCTGTCTTTGACGAGGGTGATGGGGCAACAGAACGTCCATAGCATGCGCCCATAGAGGGAAGTGCAAAATAAAGCACGTTAATAATCGGAACACACACTTCAAACAATACTGGCCTGAAAAAGTGAAAACTGATTTTAAATTCGTATGTTTTGATTTGTCAGTCTCACTTTGATTAAGTGTGAGAGCTCCTCTCACATAGGTCTATCGATATTTAGATCTCTGGTATCCACAACATGTACAACGAGCCTTAGAGGTGTCAGGTCAGCAAGAGAGAATTCCCACTGGTGAATGGAGAAAGGTTATAGTATTGTCATGCCAGTGTCAAGGTTACACAAACTGAATATCACACTACGGTCACACACCCTGGACTGCTTGAGGATAGGTATTTGTCATGCCAGTGTCAAAGTTACACAAACTGAATATCACACTACGGTCACACACCCTGGACTGCTTGAGGATAGGTGCTCAACCTGATTCACCTTCTATACAACAAATTCTCCGATGATTTTGGTGTCATCAATGGACACTGAACCAATCGCTACATACAGGACTGCAGTGGGATGTGGTGGTGGTAAAATGAGCTGAACATTTCTAATATGCTGACATTTTATCTATCCTCTCATGAAAGAGGTGTTTTCATATCCAATATATTAACATGGAACATGGAATGTGGAGAGAACACGCATCATGGGAGATGACAAAAAATGAAATGAATCAGGCTTTAGGCCACCTTTGTGCACATATAGGCTAAACTGGGCCAGGAGAACCTCCTGAGGATGGTGAGATGATTGAGATGACACTGTCCTCCAGACACAGGATTCGAAATTCGAGCCCTGGCGGTCTGATGCCGAGCACGCTACCTCTCGGTCACGGAGGCTCCCCACAATACTAACTTTCACACGTGGATGGGGAAGAAACAATTTTGTTTCTTTCAAACCGCCGAGACCGGGAACCGAACCCCGGACTCTGGCGTGAAAGGCAGCGGTGCTAACCACTACCCTAGGGCCCCCGCCCCATGGGAGATGACATATTCTGACATATGTCATGTAATGCAATGTTTCGGAAAGTCGTGTCCACTCCAAGTGTTACATGCATCCTGTCAGAGTTGACCACTGTTCTTTCATAGATAGAGATGATATGTTTCGTCAAATGAAGATTATAGCTAGGGAATCTAAGATTTAAAAAAATGATGGTTCAATTACACTGGAATGTATCTCAGTTTCTATGAAGATTGTCTTTTTATGTGTTAGCTTGAACCTCTCACCCATCCATGGTTGCAAAGTGTTGTAGCCTTGGCACTTCACCAAGTACATCTAACAACACCATCACACTTTATAGAAGAGATTTCTCGCTCAACATAAAGAGAATGGCAGTAATTGTTACATATTCATCGAAAATATATACATGACTGTATATATTGTATGTTGGTGTTGCGTGAACCATTGCATCCCCATAAATCAACATAGCATCGACTCGTTGAAGAATGTCTTGAGATGATCGCATGCACCATCATCAAAACTGGCAACCGAGATGCTCATATCATGTCAGTCTTGGAAAGGTTTGTATGTATTTTCATACTTGAAAAGCTTATCGGCAGAGCTTTCATGAAAATTAAATGCAATGTACATCTTGTATATCAGCTACAACTTATTGTTTGGCAGGTAAATTGTATCACACCTTCTGGGGATTGGAGGAGAGGTGGAAGCTGTTGAACTTATCAACGAGTATTTTAACATTGGCTGTGTAGTTTCTCTGGATGGTTTGTTGAATTAACACCAGAGCGCTTTAACTTGTTAAATGTTTGAATATCTTTTCCACACTCATCCGCAATACAGATGCTTTCTCTACACCCTGCTATATCAGTGTATACAGTAAGGACACATTCTTCATCAAGGCTGCTTAGTACACAATTATCCTTCAAGCCTACTTTGTTCGTGTGGAACAGTTATTATTAGTGAAATTTTGAAATTTAAAACGGCAATGACTGTTCTTGTAGGTTTGGGTCAGAAATCAATACTATGAACCGAGAATCACTGAGCATATGGACAATTATTAAGAATGAAACACAAAGACTCAATTTGAACGCTGCACAAATTTGAGTACATTTCCAGTTTTGGTGCTGTTTCCCAGAGCCTGTAGTAACTGTTATATTTGTTTTTCACCAGTGGATGCAATATGCACACTATTAACAAACGTTAAAGGCCCGAGTAGAATAATGTTACTTGCTTGAACATGTGGAATAACCGAGCAATATTTTGCATCATCGATTGTATCGTCAAATTGCCAAGCTCACCACGTCGGCTATTTTGCCATTCGTGTACAGGTATGCCCTACAAGTATCGAATCTATTTTGTTATTGTTCAGGTAAAAAATTCTTTCACGTTGAAATAAACCCTATCAGATAATTATAATTAAAATTAGCCTTAAATATGTTAAATTGATTAATTCCATGTCAGAGACACCCATCACAAAAAACCCATCATGTTCTAAATATATTTCGAATATTACATTGACTTTGACCTTGAAGTTATTGATTGACCTTGACCTTTATGCGATATATAATAGAGCATAGCATTTTGTACAACATTAAAATACACAGTGTAATAAAAGAAAATAATTAAAATCATAACGTTGATCAATTTACGAGATATGTGCGAAAAAGACAACTTATGGTTGGACCACTTGTCCAAACAATTAAGACACTGTTTATTAGATCAATACTCCATTAAACCCACAAATGAAAGGCTATAGATGATGTTTTTTTTAATAATATATCAAATACTTTTGAATTATTTGAAACATTTTAAATGGGATATTTAATGTCCGAAATTGTCCAATTTTCCTAGATTTTGACTTTGACCTCGACATATCACGTGACCTTGACAATGAACGATCTCAAAAATATCTTTGTTGTGTTAATGATTCATCAGACATATAACAGAACTTGAAATCATTAAAATCGACCCACCGATTCTAGTAATAATATTTTTTCCATATTTTGCTAATTATGAATACTAATTACATGTTAATTAGGTGTTCATCGTGTCAGAATTGACTGCGCTATATTAGGATCGAAAGAACACATGTTACTGATTATCTGGGCGAAATTTTTTAATTTCTTCCAAAAGTGCACAGAGAAACCCCTAACAACCTGGACTATATTACTTTACTTATCATTGCTAATTTGTTCGTCTGTGTGTTCGTCTGTGTGTTGACCCAATGACAGGCTATTGTTGGCCCACCGTCTACCAAGCTGAGCAAACAATAGCCCAGTATTGGGCTACCGTGTCATCTTTGACGCCACGCTGAATGTGGGCCAGCGTCACAGACGGCGGGCCAACATTAACCCAGTTTTGGTTTGAAGCATCGTGACAGCACCGCCAGCATGCATGCACCCGCAGCATTAAGTACTGATTAGGAATGAGTAACATTTGTACAACGCCGGCCCAACGTCTTCGACGTTGGCCCAACATACTACAAATGTTATACAAATGTTTTGTGTTTACTGGGTCGAGGGCAGCCCAGCAAACACGAGGCGTTGATCCAGTGCTGGTTTGATGCTGGGCCAGCGTCGCAGGCGGTGGGCCAGCATTGGAGCAGCATTTGGTCGACGTCGTGTTTGCTGGGTGTGTAGACAAGCACCGAAACAGAATAATCAATTCCGCTTAATACATAGTCTCTACTCTCCACAGGAGCTATTTAATAACATTAATTACAAAATCCATTGACACTACGTCTATTAGTTATCAGCCTTTATGGTTATGTTGCTGGAGGGGAGACATCTCCAGGTGTTTGTCCTCAAAAAAACTACACCCTTCTAGTTTGTTTTTGTAAGAAAGAGATGCTTGTATAGTGTCAATGGTCATGATGGACGCATCTCGCTGCATAGTGTTGTATTTTGTTAATATTGTGCATATATTTTGCTGTGTGTGGATCCCAGATGGCTGACGCATATTCAAGTTGAGGTCTGACTATTGTTTTACAGCATGCCTGTGATTTTACCGTTGTGGAGGCTTGTTTGAGGTTTTTTTTCAGCGTATTTAATGTCTTCTGTGTTTTGCTGGTTGTGTTCTGTATGTGTGTCGTCGATCTGAGGTCTGACTAGAATTCTATGCCAAGATATGGGTGGTGTGTAACTGGTGTCACCGGTAAGTTGTCTATTGTGCAGGTGTGTATAACGGGCTGTTTCTTTCTGTTAGTGAGTGAGGTGTGACATTTGTTTATGTGTGAGACCAGTCAACTAATTTCTGGAGATCTTGTTGAAGTTCTAAACAATCTAATTTAAATTTATAGCTCTGTATAATACACTGCAAATTGATATTTTAGTTGATGTAATTGATGTACAGAGGAACATGAGAGGGACAAGAACTGTTCCCGATGGTACCCCGGAAGTGACTGGTACAGGATCACACATCAAGACCAATTTTCTGCTTTCCGAATTTTAGCCATTTATTTTTCCATTTATTGTTTTTTCCTTGAATTCCATAACTTTGTAATTTTGAGCTTTGTTTGCTATGCGCCATGGTGTCGAAAGCTTTTGAACAGTCTAAAATGATTACATCTACTTGTTTCTTCTGGTATCTGCTGCGTTTTAATTCTTCTGTAGTGATAATGAGCTGTGATTCGCATGATTGTTGTTTTGTGAAAAGGGAATCACAATGTTGAATTGTGTGTGTGTGCATGATGTGTTTTACTGGTTTGCAAGTGATGGCTGCAATGGGGACAGGTCAGAAGGTCTGCCGTGAGTTGCTATTCCAAAAATATGTCATAGGCATTATACTTATATTTTTTTTATTTGTAAAATTATAATATTTTTAAAGATATAACAAATATTATCAATTGCTATCGTTTAATACAACAGTTTTAAAACAGTTTAATACTACAGCACCTTATAGCCGTCTAACTGTACACTTTATAAGTGATGGTTTTACTAGTAACTTGATCTGTTAAAGTATAGGCCTATGCTATTCAAAGCAATGTAATGTTCAAATATCATTCTTTTCTCAAATGACATAAAGCATGTTTTTAATTATAACATGATATAGACCCCTACTGTTTGTATTTTTGTACGAGCATCATGTAGAAAAAAATATTATTTCAAGTGAACACATTCACATAATTTATTATAAGATACATCATACTATTTTTTATATGTCACTATATATATACCTGTGTTATGTTACGCTGCATACAAATAATTTTTTGAATATATTTCATAATGCGAGTAGCCTATAGAAGTATAATGAAGTAAATAGGTATTGCTGAGAAATATAGGATCACAAACTGTGTGAATAATAAGAAGGGCATGATATAAAGCGTCTTTAACATTATTGTTAATAGGCACCTGTGGTTACTTTGATGGATATACCACCATAAATTTACAATACGTTTTTTAACGTAGTTTTTTTAAAACGCATTATTAGGTAGATGGTTCTGAAAATTAAATTATTTCATAGTAATAAATATCTATATCCCAAAATCCCATTAAAAGTGATCAACTAGGATCGCATGTTTTTGTTCATTTTTCAGTCAATTCTCAACAGATTTCCATGAAATTTTGCAAACACTATTTGTCAAAAGAATCTCAACATAATTATTTAACGTATTTCAAAAGTTAGACCATTTGACATGTAATAAATTAAAATTACGACGTCCCTCTATAAACCCATCAGACTAATTCTAGAATTTTATTACATGTCAAAATGTTAGGATTTGAATAGAAAATAGCCTATGCAAAATTTCAAGAAAGACGTGTATAATTGGTTGTTTCTTTCTGTTTGCGTGTGAGGTGGCCTTCTACATTTTGTCATATTACTAATTTATTTGCATGTTTACTAAACAACATCTAAATGATAGAAATCTAAAATTTGTAATAAAAAACATAAAAATATTAACAAAGTTACAAGCTTTTAAAAAGTCATGTTTTGTGTTTTTTTTTGCCTTCACGCCTATGTCCCTTGCACCTCCAATTATTATATTATTTTAATTAAACAATGGATCACATATTGGCAATACATGAAAAAAAACGTGTAAAAAACAGAAAAAGGCAAAAGACGGTAAATTCGCCTTTTTTGACCAGACTACTTTGAAAATTTCGTTGGCCACCCTATCTATATTGTAAAACCAAGACGTGCAGAGTAGGCTACATTTACGTCATCAAAGTGACCTCTCCCGCACACACTAGACATTGAACCAATGTCGTTTTAATGTTGGTGCAGCGTCGCAGATATTGGGCCAGCATTAACCCAACATTGCTTGCCCTAAAATGTATTCTTTAAAGTGAATTATTTTATTTCAAAAAATATTTTTCTAGTTTTCAGTCGGTAATCTATTATATTTTAGCCAATATGGTCAACTGTGTACAGACAACATGCCGTCGCTAGTTTGCTGTACGGTTATGTTGTGTACACATTGTATGCATGTGTTGACAAAAACATCCTCCAGTCTGACACATAACCACACTCACACACTGACACAGGCACAGTCTGTCTAAATTGTTATCCTAAGAGAAAACTACGTCTACAAAGGGCCTAATATCATATGGGTGCAGGTCTCGTGGATGGAAGGAAGCTTACATTACAACTTACATCTTTACGTCTTACGATTTCTTACGTTAAATTGTAAAAATGGCTTCGAGTAGGGAAGCAAATTTTGAAGAGGTAGGCCTACTGACGTTGGTCAGTCGTTAGTCCACTTTAGACTAGTAATTACATGTATTAATACATGACTATGGCCTAATTATATGAATTATATGAATGTAGAAAGCGACCGGGAATTACTGATTATTCTCTACTGATCATTTTAGTAGGTCTACATATGATATGATATGAAATTATTAGGTAGGCCTAGATATTAATATTATTATTATTAATAAACAGCTATTAAAAATGTACTGTCTACTGAAAGTTCTGATTTATGACATGAGATCACACTATTTTTTTTCAGTTTGATGCCCAAATTCCAGAAGTACGAGAGAAGTTTATGCAGCAATATGCAGGTTAATAGTCTGAACTAATATTAACTATCAAATAACCAATGAACATGCATGATGAGCTTGATTTTTTATAATACATAGTGCCAAAAATTCATACTTTTTATAAAAAGTATGAATTTTTGGCACTATGTCTATGTATTATGAATATACAGTATAGGGGCCAAATAAATAGTGCAAAAAATTCATACTTTTTATAAAAAGTATGAAATTATTAGTGCCAAAAATTCATACTTTTTATAAAAAGTATGAAAAAAATTCATACTTTTTATAAAAAGTATGAAATTTTGGCACTATAGTAGAAGTCACTTTAAATCTGTCACTTTCGCGTTGCATGTTTTTCGCTCATTGCTCAAGCAATTCTCATCCGATTCTCATGAAATTTGACAAGCGTTAGTTTCTAGTCTTACGGCACCTGCCCTGAAAATTTCAGGGAAAAATATTATGTAGTTTGAAAGTTAGACCATTTGACATGTAGTTTTTGCGAATTATGACGCTCCTCTATAAACCCATTGAACGCTTTCAGCTTCAATCACGAAAATCCACTACATGTCAAATGGTCTAACTTTTGAAATACTCATTTAAATTTCACGAAATTTTCAGGGTAGGCGCCGAAATAGTTGAAAAGAGTGCGTGCATAATTTCATGGAGAGATTTGATTTAGAATTGACTGAGAAATCAGCGAAAAACACCCAACGCTGGTGGAAGTTGACTGCAACTATATGTATTATACTGTATATTCATAGGTGTGTAAGCTACTATACAGTATATTTCGCAAAATACAGTAGGCCTACTTAGATATGACTTTGGACAGTAAAAAAGTATGAATTTTCACATGGCGGGTACATTAATTTCACTGGAAAACCTATAAAAACCTATAATTTTATATCAAATAAACCTACAATATATATTTTTATGAAATACAATGTGAACCTATAAAAAACCCTATTTTCTGGCCTAAACGAACTTCGAAGCCTGGATATATGTACCTTATATTTATTGTAATAATCACCGTAGAGTATTTTTTTAATGTCTAAATATCTGTAAATATAGTGTACTGGTCATGATCGTTGATTTTATTTTCAAATCAGGGGAGGGACGTTTATTTGAATATGAGCTTTTATTCTAAGAATGAATATGTTAGCCTTATATTTAGGTAGAAAACTTTACTTGCCCTCCAAGAAAGGATTCTGCAAATATTTTTACCCGAAGAAAATTATTCTGCTCACCAATACATTCCAGGCTTCAAAATAATTAAATTCATCCGGTCTGGTATACTCTTAAAATATGTAGCCATTTCCGGTGAACTGACAAATTTTAAGTACCAGCTCACTCTTGTGGATTAAATGACATGATAGTGCACAATTTCGGGAGTGAAAGAAGGACTATTGTAAACTGAATATGAGAGAGTCCTACCCAACTTTAGCGAGCCATCATACTGAAGAAACTGTTCATTCATTTTTGCTGTCACTAATGTCAGCAGAATTGAAGAGTTCTTCAGTATGGGCAGTATGATCAGACAAAGCATAGTTGAACAAAAATTGTGTAATAAAAATAGTTTTAAAAATTTTCTCTGTGGAAATACAGAGAGTATTTCAGAAGGTTTATATGACACACGGGATTTGGAGCGGCTGGAAATTGAGGATGCAGTGGTGTCATGTTACCTCAAACATCAAAAGGGGAGTCTAGAGCGAACTGTAGGCATGATCAATACCAGCCTTAAGTGGAGAAAAGAGATCGGAGTAAATGGTGAGCTAAAGCTTTAATATTTTCAAAATAAACAATTTCGATATTGAAAATAATGGTACTAACTTATAAATTAGAAGACAGATATTGAATCTTCACTGAATTTATTTCAAATTGATGTTTAGTAATTCGTCGCCTCGGAGCTAAAGGATCCTATCTGCCACTCTAACGAGTGTCAGATAGGATCCTTTAGCTCCGAGGCAACGAATTGTACTTGGATTGTTTTTATTTTTACTATTTGTACAGTGATCATGGTGATTAACTTTTCATGTTGAAAATACCCAGATAACATTATATCGTCGTTGTCCAGGTAATATTGCGTATGTGGCATTTTGCCAAAAATTACTTTTTGATGCCACTATATGTATTGATACATGCTCTACCTGATGTTAAAACTTGGAAAAAAAAAAAAAAATTATTTACGCGAAGATTAGGTATTAAACATTTGTGAAATTCTGCGTATGTGTACACATGTAGGTAATAATGCGTATGTATTTTTTTCGATCAGACACATTGTCCGTAATAAAGTGTATGTGTACTTAACAGATAATCCCGTGGAGGATATTGTCCGTAATATTGCGTATGTGTATTAAATATGACTAATACGCAGAATTACGGACACGGCATTCAATGTGCATTGTCTGTTATCCACATACGCAGAATTACATGTCTGTAATATTGCGTCTGTATATTGAAGATGACACATACGCAGAATTGCGGACACGATCTATGGATTCAATGCATGTTGATACAATGGTGGATCGGCATCTGGGAAGCTGAACATTATTGACCCAACACCGAATCTATATAGCTCGTGTTTGATGGGAAGCATCAATTTGGACGTCTGTTCATCCACATACACAGTATTACATGTCCCTAATTTCGGGTTTAACTAGCATATCTAGGTCAATCCTACATCTAGGTCAATCCTATACCCACCCACGAAAAATCTAAAGCTATACAGTTGGCAAATAATTAAACACTTGTCATAACAATAGATTTGCAAGGCGTACTTTTGGTCCCATTCATTCTTGCTTCTACGGCGTACTATAATTTGAAATTACAATTACCTAATTTTACAATTTTTCTTATGATAAACAAGTTACTCTATATGTTTGGCATGAGAGAGAAGGTGGTGTTACAAGTAACGATTGGTTTCATGCATTGCTGTTTAAATTTCAAGAATCCCAAATTTAAAGACATTATTCTAATTTCGGATGATTGTGGTTATCAGAACGGAAATAAAGCACATATATTATGCCCTCACGAGTACATAGGCTACAAACAAGACGCCAAAGGGCCACCATAATCCCCCACTCCGCCCGCATGGTACATATTTTACAGGGTGCATCCTTCCCTGAACTCTCACATTCTGTTTTACAGTAATCGATCTAGCACAGTTTGCCATGTATATTACAGATATTAAAGTCAATGATAGTCGCAAGTCCGCCAGTTTTTTATTTGTTCTATAGAAAATGTCTTGCTAGCTGGCATAGTTTTCCCGATATTACCCATATTAAAGTCAATAATGCCCTCAAGTTGGCCATTTTGCATTTGATCGAGTTGATATTTTTCAGGATATATCTCTACCTGAAATCCCACATTTTTACATTTTGTTTTATGGTACCCGGTAATGGTCTAGCTAACTGGTACGGTTTGTCATATACCAGGCTAATTAAAGGTAATATGGTCGATAGTCGGCCACTTTTAATTTGATCGAGTTGAAATTTGTCAGATCAGGTGATATCCCTCCATGAGACCGCGCATTTTGTTTTATAGTAATGGTGGCAGGATTTGTCAGATATAAGGTATATATAATTATGCCCGATAGTCTGCCATTTTGAATTTAATCGATTTGAAGTTGTTCAGGGCATATCCTTACTTGAAACCGTACATTTTTTTATAGCAATGGCCTAGCTATCTGACACAGTTTGCTAGATATCAGGCATATTAGGGGGCCTAATGTTAATTGTGGCCGATGGTCTGCCATTTAAGTAGATCAAAATTATTAAACCCAAAAAATCCCAACTACACCCCATGATGGATGTGTGTGTGCACAATTAAATAAATCCCTCATGGGTATCCGAGATCTGCTCGGAAACTAAATTCGGACAGATGGATCGACCGCCTGTCACGGACATCCCCGGCCCCGCCCCTACTTTGTCGGACTGGGTATAAAATGAAATCGGCTCGTCCTCAACAACTAGGGCCCTATGGTAGTGGTTAGCACCGCTGCCTTTCACGCTGGAGTTCGGGGTTCGGTTTGTTTACGACGTTTTGTCTAAGACGCTGGCCCAACATTGGTCCAGCATTGGGTCGATGTCTCTTGTTCGCTGGGCTATAACTTGAGACATACCGATGATTTTCAACTACTTGCACATGGGCGCAATATTAACATTGAAAAATAGGCCTAGTAGGAGAATATCACCGGTATGTGGATTAAAATATCGATATGAATTTCGTATTTGTCTAGTTGGGTGACATGCATGATTGAGAAATGTATTTCTTCGTGCACATTACTCGGTAAGTCTCATTTTTTCCTTAGATTTCTTTTAAGAAATTGTATTTACAACTTAATTAGCGGTAAATCTGTCAACCAGGCTATGATATATATTCTGATAATAAGCCGACTAGAACCAGGTTTTCTCCACTGTGAGGCCCCCACAATTTATTTTAATATCGGAAAAGATTTCTTAATTATTTGAAATAGAAGAAAATGCTTGATGCTAGTGTTTTTAATGTTTCTTAAGTTAAAACATTTTAAAACATAGAACAAATTATCTGACATATTATGTTTCATCTACTTGGAAATCAAATGACACATTGATCAGACTGACCACATTGAGTTTCTGAAACATATTGTTGTTGTTACGTTTACTAGCTGCTTACTGTTGCATATGATAATTTTTAATTGTTTTGACCATCATAGACCAAAAACGGATTTTTTTCAGCCAGCCAGAAATACAGCTATAATCATGCGTTTACTGACATAATCTGGAGCTCATGGGGTAATACTGCGTATGTGTACCATTTTGAACAAGTAATATTGCGAATGTAGAAAAATCAGGCATGTAATATTGCTTATGTGTTAAAACGGACAAGTAATATTGCGTATGTATCATTTTTGGACAAATAATTTCCTGTATGTGGCATTTTTTTGGACAAAAAGCGTTTTTTTAAATGTTTTCATAATAACCAGCTTTTAAAGAAAATAAAACAACTAGAAATACAGCATTTCAGGTCAAGTGATCAATTATTTCAATTTTTGTTTTAGCTGGGTCAAAATAAACAGTTTTTCTCGATTATCTCAAAACTATGAAATACCACATACGCATTATTACCTGGACAACGACGATATTGTACAATTATTTCTAAAAAATGTAGATCAAACAAATCATTTGAGTTTTTTAAGTTACCTGCTTACATATATACATATCTTTCTTTAATACATTAACCTCCAGGTAACAGAAGCGTTATTAAAACATACTAGCTGTAGAAAAATAAAATAAATTATACATAGGTATCCACTTCTATGTTTTAGAAAAAAAAAATTGAAAAAGCAGGTGAAGTATAATGTTAAATTAGAACGGTGAATGGTTAACTCCTTCCTGATTTGTAGAGAATATATATTTGTAGAAATGAACTTTCTGTTCATACAGTTTTCTTGTAGGCCCCTGAATAAATTATAATTTATAAGTGTTGCATTTTACACCAGCAGCAGTTGACTACATTCACATACTGGTACTGGGGTGAGCTAGCAGCAGAGTATTGTAGAAATCATGATGTGTGCTAGGTGTGAAGTAGCCCTGAATACAAGGCTATTCCGCTCGAGCTGCATAGCCTTGATGTCAGACATAGAGAATGTCCAGGATCCTGCTCTGTACGTGTGTTACTGTTTACAGTGAGCCAGCGACTTCAGTCTGATGTCGCATACAGCTGAAACCCAGGATATACTCTATGGGTAGAATCAACGCTATGCAGCTCCATCGGAATAGCCTTATATTCAGGGCTGGGTGTGAAGTGTCCAACTACTTCAACATGTTCAACACCTAACAGAGAAGTAAATGTTAGGATGTTTTCTTTTGAAGCTAAGAAATGTGCAATTGAGTTTACCAAAAGTTAATGTTACAAACCAAATATTTCAATTGCAGTTTATGATGACTAGTATTGTATAGTATATGTGCTGATTTACTATCATTCCTAATATACGTAATTATATCATTGCTGGTTTCATATAGCCTGCTATGACCAGCCGCCATTGTATACTATAGCCAACCACCTATGTATAGCTGGAAATGGCTTTCAAAGAGCCATTCCTATTTTAAAAGCTATTTTTCGGAATGTTTAAGTGGCCTTAACCCTTTGCACAAAGTGCATATGCATCAAGCTTTTTTTATTTCAGTTGTTTGAACTGCCTGGCATTATCTTGCTAAAAGTGGTTTAGCCTACCTAACTACATGTACCTAACAAAATTCACTTGATTACCATTGACTCAGATTTGGTTATCTAATAGAAAAGTAGTACGAGATTATTAAGACAAAGGTTTGTCCCATTTCCATTAGGGCAAATAGGGCAGATATGAGCAATTACATTTTGTTTCCCGATGCTGACTAAATCACTAAATTTTTAAATATCAAATTATTTTATTTGAAATTAATCTTTATTATTATTTACATCTAAAAAGTGTTTGATAGATTTAAGTATTTTATCTATAATTGAATTTTATTCAAAATATGATGTGCATAAATGTGACAAGGGAGCTTAAAGGGTTAAATGAGGAAACATGCTAGATAATTTAAGTCATTGCACCTGTATATGTAGTCCGAGCTTGACGTGAACAGCATGGCTCAACGTCAGAGATTGACAGCATAGCTAAAGCTGTGGTTTTCTATGCTGGTGGTCAGTGTCCGCTGAGACCAAAAATTTCATGAAAAATGTGAGGGTAGCCCTATTTAGATGATAATTTCACCTATAAAGACTGGGCTTCAAGTCCTCACGTTAAGGCATTATTCTAATGAGATGTACGTCTGTCAATACAGAATGATATAAAAATAATTGATCAAACAATGATGCAGTAATTCATTGCGCAATAGATCGGATGCGCATCGTATTTTTGGGGCACAACTTTACGAATGGCAATGATTACAGACTCTGTATCGCACACAGAGTCTGTTATTACTGACTACTGTATCTGTGGCAGTGAATTGAGACATGTCAAAACTGCATGGCTACTCATGTGCTGACATACAGATTACTACAGTTTAGTCTAGGGGGTCAATTATTTCCATTCAAATTCCATCGAGCACTATAAAAAGCAATATAATTAATTAGTTTTGTATTACCCCTTGAATTTTTTCTTATAAACATGAAAATCTTTGATGTATGTCTGTACATTTTTTGTTGTCTACATTAATTTGTATTATGTTCAGTGTTGGCATACATGTACAGGATCGATGTTCCTGTAGGTAGTAATATAATAGGTGACCATATTATTATTATATACACCAAACTGATTATTTTCAATAAATTTAACACATCGTCTGTTATAAGAAAGACTTATCTTCTGCTAGATAAAATACCATATACATCCCTGTGATCTTCACAACGCCTGGCATACATGTATACATATAAGATTATGTATTCATTTGGACCACCAATTAAAAATATGGTATTATTTCACTTTTTTCATACCCTTAAATAATTCAAACCAAAAGTAGGTTTGCAATACATGTATAGTGACACCCACCAATACATGATGCTACACAAATTTCTTGGCTTTGCAACTCTTAAGGCCTCTGAAGAAGTTAACAAATGAGTTTGTCAATTGAAATACAGTAGTCACAGATTTATCAGAGGTGTGCAAGTGGTGCATCGCTACTTTGTGGCGACAGAACCAAATTATGTGAAAATGCAAATATTAAAATTGACCATTCAGAGCACCAAAAAGTAGCAATTTGTCGCGAAGTGGTCACCTCTCCTCCCCTGTCTATACAAGATACAATTTTGAAACATACAGGTTCTGCCCAGAAATTGGGCAGTGCTGGGCAGTCTTGGCATCATAAAAGACAATTTTTATACTGCAGATATTTTTTTATTCAAAATAATCAGTTTGCCATACTTTTTTTAACCACCCTCTCAATTTTGAATAAATCACAATATAAACTGTTTTTCATACACTACTTTCAAGTGTTATTGAAATGCCTTATTATGAGACAATTATTAAATAAAATCATAAAACTATAGGATAAGAGATATAATTCTAAAGATAAAATTTAACAAATGCAGGCTGTGTATTTCTTAAAAAAGACATCAATTTTGAAATAAAGTCCAGTTTGAAATGCAAGGTTATTTTTCATTCATTTGAATCTGCAATTATGGTAGCTGGGTTCAAATGTCCCTTTGTCCATGTAAAAACAGAGAAATAATATAGGAAACCTCCAAATGCGCCATCATTTCAAAAACACAACGTTTTACTGCAGTATTTAGTTTGCATTTAGTTTTCTAGCGGTAAATTTCTGTTTTCAAGCTGCTGTCACATCAGACAATAAATTGAATTTTCAAACAAAGTTTTGACAGAGAGTTTGGTAGTGTTTTTGTTAAAGTTGTTTTGAATTAGGCATTTTCTTGTGTTTTAGGCCTATATTGCATAGAAGTAGATTTTAAACATCACACATCCTTATTGATTAGCTGACCACAAACTTTTATAAACATGATAAAGATATTGATTCATTTTTATAAATTTTTGTCTATCATTGTCTATATTTGTCAATAATTTCTGACTTATTTTATTAGTGATTCACCAGGAAGTGTATAGACATATTATAATTTTTTATGTGTAATATAGTGGAGCGACTAGCTGAAGCTCCCCTAGCGTGTACAACGATTGAGTAACCCTTCCCTAGCGTGTACAACTATTGAGTAACGCTTCCGTAGCGTGTACAACGATTGAGTAACCTTCCCTAGCGTGAACAACGATTGAGTAACGCTTCCGTAGCGTGTACAACGATTGAGTAACCTTCCCTAGCGTGAACAACGATTGAGTAACGCTTATGTAGCGTGTACAACGATTCAGTAATCCTTCCCTAGCGTTTACAACAATTGAGTAACCCTTCCCTAGCATGTACAAAGAATGAGTAACCCTTCCCTAGCGTTTACAACCGTTTACAACGAATGAGTAGCCCTTCCCTAGCGTGTACAACGATTGAGTAAGGCTTCCCTAGTAGCATTGTACAACGATTGAGTAACCCTTCCATAGCGTGTACAACGATTGAGTAAGGTTTCCCTAGCGTGCCTAGCGAGTGCAACGATTGATTAACTCGTCCCTAGCGAGCATGTACAAAGAATGAGTAACCCTTCCCTAGCGTTTACAACCGTTTACAACGAATGAGTAGCCCTTCCCTAGCGTATACAACGATTGAGTGACGCTTCCCTAGCTAGCGTGTACAACAATTGAGTAACCCTTCCCTAGCGTGTACAACAATTGAGTCACCCTTACTCAGCGTGTACACCGATTGAGTAACCAATTCCCTAGCCTGTACAACGAATGAGTAACTCATCCCTAGCGTGTACAACGATTGAGTAACCTTTCCCTAGTGTGTAGAACGATTGAGTAACGCTTCCCCATAGCATGTACAGCGTGTAAGGCTTCCCTAACGTACACAACAATTGAGTAACGCCTCCCTAGCGTGCACAACGATTGAGTAACCCTTCCCTATAGCGTGTTCAATGATTGAGTAACCCTTCGCTAGCAGTAGCATGTACAACGAATGAGTAAAGCTTCCATAGCGTGTACAGCGATCGAGTAAAGCTTTCCTAGCGTGTACAACGAGTGAGTAACCCTTCCCTAGCGAGTACAGTGATTGAGTAACCCTTCCCTAGCGAGTACAGTGATTGAGTAACCCTTCCCTAGTGTGTACAACGATTGAGTAACGCTTCCATATAGCGTGTACAACGATTGAGTAACGCTTCCCCATAGCATGTACAATGATTGAGTAACCCTTTCCTAGCGGGAACAACTATTGGGTAACGCTTCCGTAGCGTGTACAACGATTGAGTGACCCTCCCTTAGCGTGTACAACGATCGAGTAACCCTTCCATAGCGTGTACAGCGATTGAATAACACTTCCCTAGCGTGTACAACGATTGAGTAAGGCTTCCCTAGTAGCATTGTACAACGATTGAGTAACCCTTCCATAGCGTGTACAACGATTGAGTAAGGTTTCCCTAGCGTGCCTAGCGAGTGCAACGATTGATTAACTCGTCCCTAGCGAGCATGTACAACGAATGAGTAACCCTTCCCTAGCGAGCGTGAACAACAAATGAGTAACCCTTCCCTAGCAAGCGTGTACAACGATTGAGTAACCCTTCCCTAGCAAGCGTGTACAACGATTGAGTAACCCTTCCCTAGCAAGTGTGTACAACGATTAAGTAACCCTTCCCTAGCAAGCGTGTACAACGATTGAGTAACCCTTCCCTAGCAAGCGTGTACAACGATTAAGTAACCCTTCCCTAGCGAGCGTGAACAACAAATGAGTAACCCTTCCCTAGCGAGCGTGTACAACGATTGAGTAACCCTTCCCTAGCAAGCGTGTACAACGATTAAGTAACCCTTCCCTAGCGAGCGTGAACAACAAATGAGTAACCCTTCCCTAGCAAGCGTGTACAACGATTAAGTAACCCTTCCCTAGCAAGCGTGTACAACGATTGAGTAACCCTTCCCTACCGAGCATGTACAACAAATGAGTAACCCTTCCCTAGCAAGTGTGTACAACGATTGAGTAACCCTTCCCTAGCGAGCGTGTGCAACAATTAAGTAACCCTTTTTTTTTAATTATCCGCGGAAGGTTTTTAATTATCCGCGGAAGGTTTTTAATTATCCGCGGAAGGTTTTTAATTATCCTCGGAAGGTTTATTTACTTATGAGGGTGATGGCCAACCATACTGCTCTGCCTCAGGTTACAAGCTGTTGTGCTTTGAAAGTTTTGAACATATGTGAAATTCTCAGCGTTCATCTGCGATCAACAACGATTGCAGTTACGACACAGCAATACCCAACTGATAACATAGCACTTGATGTTCCAGCGATGGTCGGTAATTTCCATCGTTCAGCTGATTTGTTTCGTTGACGCCAACGTGTCACATGCCCTTTATCAAGTCATATCACTTCATGAATTTATCATCAAGCTATGAATTCATTGTCATTTTAAAGGCAAAGTCAATTGAGCATTACCTGATCACCATTCCAGTTGCCATAAAGTGTCTATGAGGTGAATTTTCAACCACTTGACGTTGTGTCTCGCTGACGCGATCCACAACTTCAAGTGAGTGAAAATTATACATGTTATAATTATTATAAATGTCAACAACTAGGCCCTGCCCCTACTTATTTCCTTTGATATTTACATTTCATGTTGAATATTGTAAAATTGCATGCCTTATCCAGATCTGACTGAAGAATATTTTCCGCGGTGGGCACATGAAGTTGGAGCAATTTACTATCACAATCAGGACAAAGACGGCCAGAGTATACGTAAGTGAAAATGTTTATGATTATAATTATAATATTGTCGTCCCTTTGACAATGCACATCAACTTAATCACTATTTCCACCCACTTTAGTTGGAAATTGTGTTTTATGACAGTCACTTTAACTGTTTTAGACATGAATCCTTGAAGTCTTTCTTCCCATTATTTGTATTGTGAATAAAATGTACTGAGATAGATATAAATGTGAATCACAGCACTGTAGATCTGATAATTTTCGCGTGTTTAGATTTTCGCGAATTTCTGATTTTGGGACTTGTTGCAAAGTCTAGAATTCGCAAATTATCAATTTTGATGATAGCGCTATTATAATGATAATCGCGAGATTCTTAAATTCGCGAATTTGTCCTCCTCACGAAATTCGCGAAAATCGAAACCTAACGAATATTACTAGATCGACAGTATTTAAACATATACAGAGATTACATTGATGTGATCATCACGTCATTGTATTCTGTGTATGTAGTACCGTATTTTTCGGTGTACAACCCTTTTACTCGTTGGAATGCCTGGTGCGGGCTATTGTGAATGTGGGCTATACATTGTTAAAGACCGAAATTGCAAGAGGACATTTTTTATGTGATTGAATTTCTAATGGGGTATATCCCGTCTGAAGGCATGTTTTTTTCTGTCCTTCACGGATGGGCCATCATTCGCCTACCCACTGGAGATTAGCTAGCCGTGGATAGCCAGTACACACATAAGCCTACCCCCACCCGCCAGACGGTAATCAGGTAATTGCTTCATTGATGGTGTGATATTTTACTGCCACGGGCCGCGGTTAACCTGCAAATAATTTACCAGGAATGTATACTGTGATGACAGACATGCCTGCATGCTCTAAGAAGAAGAATGTTTATTGGGTAAACCAATCATCTTTTTACAGTGACAATGTGATATAAATTGCTGTTTTTTCGTGTTGCCCATATAAGACAGAACATAACAGATTTACAAATAATAAATATATATATTTAATAAACAAATTGGGCAGTCTTGCTGAGGAAATATCTCTGCTGGCATAGCATTAAATTTATGTGATCGTAAAATTAAGTTGATAAAGTCAGATCCGGTGGTGGGATGGGAGACCTGCGCAACAATGAGGACATAGCATTGTTTGTGTATAGATATGTGGTATATAGTGTTGATTAGTGTATGTTGAAATTATGTTCGATGAAGAGGTGGATCCCCTTGTACCGTACTGATGTGAAACAGAGACCAGCCAGTGAGACATGTAATTTGTGTTGGAATGCATCATTTTAAATACCAGGACAGCTGTCAAAAACATAATTTTCTGTTTAATACTCAACCATTTTAAGTTCGAAAGCATGTCTGCGATAATATGTGTCCTGGGATGACATTGCAAGATGATACGCATGCCATAAGTTCCATTTAAAACATGTCAAATTTTACTATTTTAATATAGGCCTGGGTAGCCCTATATATATATATATATATATATATAGACCAGTCCGGGTATCTATGATCAAAGCAGAAGTTGTTGGGTGATTTAACTCCCCGGAGCGGGCAATACACCAGAAAATACGGTACACTTCAGATGTCACACATGACAAAATTAATGTTACGTTAACCCACCCAGCAAACACAAGATGGTTTCATGTTTGTCCAGCGTCGAAGACAATGGGTCAACATTAAACCATTATCGGTTCAACGTTTTGTGTTTGCTGGGCAGGCATTGCGTTAGCATCCTTATAAGCATTATACTTCTGTAGCATGTAACCTACGATCAAAGGTCATGTAGCATGTGTAGTAATATGTACAGTTGTAAACATTGCGACTATTAACTATGTGCTGTTAGGGGATGGTTTGGCATTGTTTCATCAGTTACCCAGCATCGTACCGGTACTTCTGTAAGCGAGGCTGAACGTCATGCGTCTCCGGGCAGACAGGTGTTGTTTCAATATTGCTTGTGAGCCGTAATAGACCTATATTCAGCGACTGCATCTTTGTATTTGAAATCTTATTGTCTATACCTTCAGCTTTGAAAGAATCTGACATTTAAACAGCCATGTTGTGTAACGGAAATAATATACGGTAGGCCTACTGTAGTTATGCGCACTAGTGACACAGAGTAATGCACTCACAGGGCAACAAGGGTTGATCATAATGACAGACATACGTGTATGTTCTGTCACTTACGCTAGCTATGCTATATAGGCTATCCCGCCAGGCAATTTTCGCCTCAGACTTGGCAATCAGGCAACACTTTTTATCCCTCGCCCGACGAAGTTGGGGCGGGGGTTTTGGCGTCGCCTCGGATGTCCGTCTGGCCGTCCGTCCGTCCGTCCGTCCATCCGTCCGTTCGTCCGTCCGTCCGTCCATCCGTCCCGCGTCCGGATGTCCGCATTTCGTTTCCAAAGCAGAACTCTGTAACCCGTGCATGGATTTCTTTAATTTTTGACACACACATCCCTTAGGGGGTGTAGATGAGCCTTTTGGGGTTTTTGAAATTTTACCTGCTTAATTGGCCGACCATCGGCCATAACTAACTTTAATATGCCTGATATCTGACAAACCGTGCCATATAGCTAGACCATTACTACAAAACAAAATGTGCGGTTTCAGGTAGGGATATGCTCTGAAAATTTTCAACTTGATCAAATTCAAAATGGCCGACTATCGGCCATAATTAACTTTAATATGCCTGATACCGGACAAACTGTGCCAGATAGTTAGATGCTCTAACCTTCAAAATTGGCATAATGTGGAAAATGATGATGATAAAAGTTATTTGTACACTTCTTTAATTTTTCTGATCCGAAAAATAATATTTACTCTGTCCAAATTTGCATAAATTCAGGATGGCAGACAGATAATAATTGTTATCAAAGTTTTTGAAACGTGCACAGGAGAAGCAAAGTGAGTCATCGTCTCAACTGTGTACAATCACCGTTTACGGCAGATTAGCCGCGCGCGAAAAATGGGTCACTTTTTAGGGTAAAAAATGTTTTTTTTTGCTAGAGAAAAACACATAAAATTAAAATCTACCAACGAAATTCAACATTGATAAGGCAATAAATCTATTCGCAGCATCAACCCTTGGAACAAAAATTCCATAGGATATGTACCAGTCCAATAAATACTATCAAACGAAATGTATGATTTCAGTGAGGGATATATATATATATATACCCTCTTAATGGCAACTTGCTCAAACTAAAAAAAATGCTGACTTGCGACCAACATTGACTTCAATATCTGTAATATACACAGTAATCTAGATTAGATAGGTGGATCATTATTGTAGAACAGAATGTGAGACTTAGGGAAGTATGCACCCTGTAAAATTTCTATCATGCGGGCGGGGCGGGGGATTATGGTGGCCGGCTGGCCTCTTGTTCTTACATATTATGACAAGTCGGCACAGCGCTGCACATGCTCAATGTAGAGGTCTATTTTTGCATTTTAAAGAATATTTTCATACAACTGCCAACTCTCAATTAATTAGAGAGGGTCATTAGACGTATGACAAATCTCAGCACACGGCCCCATTTATTTTTTTGCAAAAATCTTATTGGTATTTTTCTATATCGTACGTACGAGATATATTATGCTGTTACAAAATTTAAATAATCATAGCTCGTCCAAGATAGCAGCTACAACTACAAAGTGGTAGCCTCGAAGTGATTAAGAGTCTCAGAAAAATATATTTTATAACTAAAAAGTACACATATGATTTAGTATCTTGATTTAAACGCTTATCTAATGTTCAGTATTGCACTTTTTTAATTGATATTTTTTCTCATGTATTACGACCTTTACTGGAACCTCAGTAGGCTAACCTTGTAAAGGTCATCTCACCACCCACTCGTGACCAGTCATGCGTACCTGATTGAAACTGAAGGCACACCATGACCGCATAATTCATAATACTACAGACGTCAGACTCATCGTCTTACTTAATTAGTTACTGCGCTGCCTATCGTATCATAGTACCAATATACTTCTAATGGTTCTTTGACTCGCAATGTCGATGTGGCTCTATTTGCTATATTCTGTATATCGCTTTCAATATATAATATATGCAGTAGAACCTCACTATTCGGACCACTTGTGGGACGTTCTGAAAATAGTATCTGAATATCGATATTCAACCATAATTGAAGGATATAATACCGGGATCACTTGTTTTTTGTTGCAACTCGTATAATTATAGTAGTTAAAACCATGTCACCTCTGATATACATGTCGGAATTGCCCATCTTATGGCGTAACCATATGAAGAACTAATAATATCGTTGCAAATGATGTTTAATAGAAACACGTTTAGGATATATGTAATATTTATTAGTGTTGTTAAAAGTCATATTTCGCGTGTTTAAATGTTGTAGCAGCGAAGTCGGAAGGTTAAAATGCGATGCCTTTTTAGAAATCCATAGGTGGGACGTTCGGCTGCAGAGATGACATTTCCGTAGTTAGATATTATAGTCTGGGAGCATGGCAACGTGAAGTCTCGTCTTCACTAAAGTATCACCTCTTGGGGCCATGGATAACTAAAACGCTTGAAAATATAATACAATTAACCACGGTCGTCAAGAGACCAAGGTTAACTGGATTTTTCTTTAAATTTAATACCGATAGCCAAGAGAGGGTGATCAATACAAATAAAAAATCGATAGTGTCGTGTTTTTTAAGCTTGATTTATGCCGCGACTTCACTAATGAACACCATCTGGGACAAATGGTGTACTGATCGAAATGACAGTGTTAAATATTATCTGATTAGCCATAGCCCTGATCTAGATACAAATATAAAAAGATGTAAAACGCTTGGAGTGAACTCTATACTTGAGAGTTAGTTTAAAGGTGACCTATCACCCCATATATAGTATGAATAATTGTGTGACAAATAACTCAAAGTTGCCACTAGATGGGGCACAATTGTTTCCTTATATGGGGTGATTGGCTATCATGTGACCCTTATGAGTCACATGATAGCCCTCACATGGGTCACATGATAGCCAATCACCCCATATAAGGAAACAATTGTGCCCCATCTTGTGGCAACTTTGATTTATTTGTCACAAATTTATTCATACTATCTAAGGGGTGATATGTCACCTTTAAAGTTTTTCTTTAAATTAACCCTTTGCGTCCCAGGTGGTCTGCTTGGCGATGTTCAGAGCCTTTTGATACCGGTACTATAAAAGGCGATCCGTATCCCGGATAGTTGCTGAGGGTTAATCCTTAACATGCTTAAGCATTACGTTAACCGGAAAAACTTTTGAACTGAAAAAAATGTGCGAGACGCGAGGTGGTCCAAAACCGAGGCGCTACATGTTATTTAATAATGTTAATGGTAACTGTAAATATGTTTAGTTTCCTGGATTGTACGAGTCGACGTAGGGTCTACCTAAGTACACACTCTCAATCGTCAATAAATTTGGAAACTATGAAATCCTAATCCAAATTAAATTCCTTTATTAGCCCGCCTTTTAATTTTAATTAAAAAAGGTGGGTTATTGCATTTGAAGTTTGGCGTCGTCGGCGTCATCGTCGGCTTCAGCGTCGGCGTTAACATTTACTTGTGGGCGCGATAACTTGAAAAGTTTTTCATGTATCCTTCCCAAATTTGTTATACATGCTACTAATAACCAGTTCTCGGACAAATTCAATACTGGCTGAATTTTTTTTCAAAATGGCCGACTGATTGCGATTTTTCGCATTTTACGTAATAATTTGACCTTGTGATCGCAATAAGAACTTCAATTTCAATAGTGGCGGCGGGCTATTGTCGAGTGTCCTCTTGTTGTTAATTACAGTCACAAAACATTTCACGACAATCATGACAATAGGCGTCAATACAAATTTATATTACAAATCACTCAAAATATGTGAAAAGTTAATTCCATCTTCCCAAAACAACTATTTTTTCATTTTTTTGTACAATGTTTATCTAATTTTCATTTACAATCAACGAAGGCATGTTTAAGCCATCTGGAACTTGAAAAAATGATCCCAGATTTTATTGTATTAGTCGTTTGTATATTATCGTATTGTGACAAATTGTCATTTATGATGATTCGCCTTTCTTATCATTTTATTTCACTCTGCATCGAATGTTAAAGGCGATTAATATCTGGATATCAGAGAATTATTTTCTAAAGTGAGCCAGTTGTTCCACCATACAGGAAAGTAAATATATATTCATATATGTACCGGTTACTACCGGGTCATGTATATATTTCCATGTCGATTCTATATTAAAATTCATTCTGCAATCTCATAAATGATTGAACTGTCCACGGAAAATTATTGTAATAATAGTTATTTGAGTTATCATAAAGGAACTGGAATATTTCTAAGAATAATAACACACAACAATTTCGCTTTTAAACCAAGAAGAACACAAAACAAATATATTTTCATGTGTAATATGTCATCATAACTGTGCATTATTCCTCATCTAAATATAAATAAATTGCAAGCATCATTTAATAAAGTCGTCTCCAATGATAGTTAGTCACCATTGACAGGTGATTTCTAGTAACGTATAATCAACCACCATTACCATCTAACCATGTCATTACACGTAATGTAATACATAATAAGTCATATTACACAATAAGCTGGTTAATTGCTATTGTTCGTTTGTGAAGTGTGATTAAGGAGACTCCTGTGATGTTATGTGACACAGAAGTGGTTTCAACGTCCTTATTTTCTGGGAGCATATCAGCAACGTGTTATTTGATGACCATTAAAAAGTTATTAATTTATCTGCTATATATATTTATATGCTGTATAAGAGTAATACCATAAAACAACTTTATCAAATATCAACTAATCATTCACTCTTGATTTCTAAGATGACTCTTACAATACAACCAACTATGCACACATAACAAGCCCTTTCATTATTCAGTGCCTCCAGATATAAACTATTGATTACCTTATACCTCAAGCATCATCAACGATCTGATTCTAATTGATCGCGGCTATTACACACTTTATGTATGATTATTGTATAGCAATAGAAGTATTATAAGAAATCGATAATAATGTGTCCACAGGCTGTCTGGATAAATTATAGCCGAATGTGTCATCAGTGCAAAACTCAGTCATATTTTCTGATCTAATGACCATACATAGACCAACAGTAAACGCACTCTGTTGTATACTAAAAACCATGGGGATATATTATGTGAATCGGTCTATATGCCGCTTACATAACAACCGAAATTAGCGCCCCTAAACTACATTGATATCTGCAGTGTTGAAGATAATAGTTCATTGCAATACATAGTTTTGGGTTTGTGGTGGATTGGTGTTGCATACTTCACGCAATTGACCCTTACAGCGCGGGCATCGAATTTAGACGCCAGAATCTGACGTCTGTAGTCCCCAGATTTTGACGTCTAAAGTCGATCCACACACTGATTGAGTAGATTATTTATTTTGACCCATAACATAGGTATTAAAACAAAGCAGAAAGAGCTAACTTAGACATTTATCATGAAAAAACCCCTTTTGTCTCCGTGGTTTATACAAAAATATTTCAGCGCTTCAAGGGTTGAGCTCCGCCTGTCACACCGTAACTCGAGAGTCGCTCATTTATTTCAATAATTATTGTATTTTGATCAACATTTCTGTGGCAGGCATATATCCTATTATATGGCATGAGAGAAATAACTGGGAAATATATAAACTACATTATATCATTTTGAGACCGGCATATAGTCACCGAACTGATAATTCAGTATGTTGACAGGCACACTTTGCGGTGTACAGTGTATGGAGCTATTTGACCCGAACTGGAGAATAACTATGACTAGAAACAGGCATAGATCGAGTGCTAGATACGGTTTTGAACGAGCACCCTGCATTTGTCCTCAACCAATTATATGCTACCCAATGACCCTCATATTTCACGCCCTTTCAGAGGAAGCGGTGATGCAATATATCGAAAATGCATGCATTGACTCTTGGTTGACATTGTAATTACTAGATCTAAGGAAGATGCGGGTAATACTCGTGTGTATTGATATAAGTGAGTGTGGAAAGGGGGTAACGTTATTTTTCGACCAGGACAGTCTTTAACGGTGACACCCTTTTAGTCAGAAGGCCCATTAGTCAGAAGGCCCGTTAGTCAGAAGGCCCGTATTCTGATTACTAGCATTATTTGTCGACTCTTTTGTGTGGGAAGGCTTATAACCTGAACACGGGAGAACTATTATATAATGTGATTACAGTATATATTATTACCGTGCTAATTAAGACCAGCGCAAAATTTGAAATTACTCTAATATATTAGCAGTACCTTGTTATCTCTACCATTCTTTCTCAGCAAGTTTCAAAATGCAGGTACTCGCGTTCGAAGCAGTATGTTGATCATATTGCTTGTTCATATTCACACTGGTTCAAACTGTGCAAAGACATGGAATGTAGCCCACATTGCTTCCTACGATATGCATTTATTATACTATCTGTTACCTATATGTAGAAAATTGACGGTTACTTACAGGCTGCTTGGCAATAACCACTTGATCCAATTATTATGGGTATTTTTCATTCATTTGAAACTGGATATTACATCAGCAACATTAGGTTGAAAAATATATTTAGTAGCCTATTATTAACACATCAAGTTAAGAAATAAAGACAAATAATTGGTCATAGGGTTGTTCACAACTGATATTATTTCGATGAGGTAAAGATCTGACTTTCTGACTAACGGGCCTTCTGACAAACAGGCCTTCTGACTAACCATCCTTGCTTATTTTCTGACTAACGGGCCTTCTGACCAGCGGGCCTTCTGACTAATCATCCTTACTTATTTTCTGACTAACGGGCCTTCTGACTAACGGGCCTTCTGACTAATTGGCCTTCTGACTAACGGGCCTTCTGACTAAAAGGCGGACACCTCTTTAAACTACTTGAGTACCAAGTCCTTTACAATGCCAGTGACCACAGGATATGGGAAGAAAAAGGTAAATTTCAAACTATTTTGCAACAGTAAGTTTGCCATGCACCATATCAAGGGGATTCCAATATTGGTGAGCTAATGAAGGTATCGGTTTGGGAGAAGATTTAATACTTTGTGATATGTTAAATGAGTGCACTCTGTAGATGACAAATGAGTGAAGTACAGATGATGAGGGGAGTGTAGGGTGATTTTTTCAGAGTGTTCTCTTCATCCACCCGATAAGGCTTTCTAGGCATGCCTAGGGGATGTACCTCCAGATGTCCAGACAGCCGGCACTTTGGTTTCGCAGCGCATTCGACGTTAGCGTCCCAACAAACACGAGCCAATATTGGCTTGATTTTGGGCCAGCGTCACAGACGTTGGACCAACATTAAACCAACTTTGGCTCAACTCCTCGTGTTTGTCGGCATAGCGATGGTCCTGTGATGGCAGGCTGCACTTTGTATATGCGTTACCCATGCGTTGACATGTACGCACTATGTACGCAGCTGTTCAGGTACTATTAGATAACCGCCATTGGCTTGTCACTGTGACTTGTCACTGTGAAAGTCAGTATCGGGGAGAGCCTCCGTGACCGAGAGGTAGCGTGCTCGGCCTCAGACCGCCAGGGCTCGAATTTCGAATCCTGTGTCTGGAGGACAGTATCATCTCACTCATCTCACCATCCTCAGTAGGTTCGCCTGGCCCAGTTTAGCCTATATGTGTCACTGTCACTACATGATCGCACTGCAGGAGTTATGCATCACTTTGTTATCAGCGACTGTCCGGTAATTCCAGATGGCAATTTTGTGGATACTATCGGGAAAAATACATCCCCATATACAATGAAGTGGGCCTATATAATACGGTTATTGCCTGAATAAGATGTGTAGTGTGGGTCCATGCTTATTTGACTTGCGAAGCATATATTGCTTCACAGGCCTATTAATATGTACAATGTAGTTGAATTTGTGGTATGTACTGATTTCTGAGGTATATCCTATTGACCTGTAAATTTAAATTATTTTTAATTGTAGTCACCCGTAAAAGTTGAGTAAATGAATGAAATTTTTCATGAAAGTTTAACGAAGGTTTATACTTTTTTTCGCAACTGAAGCTGAAGTTGATAAAGTGTAAATACGCAAAAACTTTTTTTTTTCTCGCTCACTTATCACTATCACCATGTAATATATCACCATGTTATATATTAATTTATCATTGACCAACTCGAAGATAAATACAATTTGATAATCACATACACTTTCAATACTATGGTATCTTTTGACGAGAAATTGTCCAAACGAATCTTGTTGATGCCATTTTCCCCCTGCAAAGTGAGGAATGAAATTTAAATGTGTGTTTTGCTTTCTTGCGTCAAGGCCCCTGCTCTTCTTGTTTTTATTCAAACACTCATATCCATATTTGTATTTTTCAGTATTTTTTCAAGTAGGAAAAAACAAGAAGGACCCAGAAAGGTTACCTATTGTGAAGAAGTTTGTAGCGTGGTGGATAGAGCGGCACTATATAAAGCACCCCGGGGAGAGGCTGTGTGTGCTGTTTGACATGTCAGAGGCAGGATTCTCTAATATGGTACGTTACAACGCCGAAATAATAAAATGAAAAGTTGTTTTTCAATTTGGAATCATAATAAATGTCTTAGTCAGCCCTTTCCGCTTTATTTATAAACCTATGTTATGGGTCTACGGACCATTTAAATAAATGTTTACTCTTTTAGTGTGGGGATCGACTTTAGACGTCAGATTATGACGTCTAAAGTCGGTCCCCGCACTGAAATGGAATAAAGGGAATAATGTGATCATATAGAGAAACACTGTGAACGTATAGAAACACACTGTTTGAAAGTAATTATTCTATTTCGATTTTATTCTAAATTATTGTAACTTAGCATGTCGTTTCTCTGACATTTTTCTCTAAAATCACTGATGATTTACGCTTTCAACACACTTCACTTTTTTGTAGGACATAGATCTAATAAAGTTCCAGATTAACTGTTTTACAACATATTTCCCATTCGTTTTAGGTAAGTTTAGTTCATGTCATTTCTTTGTTTTTCACCAAATGTGTTTATTTAATCGCCCAAGTGTCGTGCTTTATAAAAAGGTAATTTAACATACCACGAACATACCGTTGACAGAGGTAACCAGTCATAACTGAACCACATAATTATGTAGCTGTGATTAATCCTTAAAACGATGAAAAATCTGTGTAATGTATGTAGCCTGGAGACCAAAGGGTTTTGTTCAATTTGAAATCAGCCTAGAATCATCACATTTAAATACCTATAATTATTATGAGTTTACGGCCATTATAATTTTTACGTACGCCCCTTCAATGTCACAAAAACCTCAGCAGTGAGACATATCATCAACATATGAATTGACCCTCTTTAAGATGACGTTAACAATGGACAAAGTTGCCTGACCAAAAAAAATCGAAATCATATTTACAATTTTTACCATTCAGAGAATACTGTGTTTCCTTGTAAATGCGATTGACTTGCGGGTTAATTTTACCATTTTTAATAATTAAACAAGCTGACAATATCGTCACCTTGGTATTAAAGAGTCGTATCTGACACTGTATGACATGTACGACTCTTCAATACAAGGTGACGATATACAAATTATCATCACCATTAAAGTGAAACACTCTAAACACATTATTAACCCTTGTGCTCCTGGAGCCGTATATATCCGGTTTCTAGTAAGTTTCAGAGAAAATAAAATGACACTGAAATCCATAATATGATTTGTGATAGATGCTCTGTTAATCAAAAGGTGATTTTCACACATGTGAATTTTTCATAGATAGTCATATTTTTCGTCATTTGAAGCTGGAAATTGCGTTAGCAATCTCAGCTTCAAATGACGAAAAATACAATTGAAATAATTCAGCAGGACAAGGGTTACCATTATTTGAACGAATACACAAGGAGGTAATTCGTGTTTTTTTTTGTCTATTTCAGCTTATATGTTAGTTTATGAAATGCCTTGGGTTCTTAACAGTAAGTATTTCACATTTTACTACTCATTAAACATATTGTTACAATACCAGAATCCATAGTTAAAATAAACCCTATGTTTTAAATTTTACAAAAGAATATTTATATAATCTGAAAGCACAAAACATTTAGGCCTATAGAACATTTGTACAATGTTGGACCAAAGACTTTGGGCCTACGTTGTACAAATCATATACAAATGTTTTGTGCTTGCTGGGAATAAACCTGTTGATAAATAAACATATTTTAACATCCAAAAACTGTCTCTAGAACGCCGCTTAATTTTTTTTTTAATTAAATAAAAGCTAGGTCGTGGAAATTAGAAAACCTACACGGTTTTGTGAGGGTTGAATTATATTAAAAATGTTATTTCAGAGTGTGGTTTATATATATCAATCTTGATTGATTATATATAATCAATATCTTGATTATATTCAACATATTACTTTACGACAAGTTTTCATTTTGAGAGGTAACTGGGTGTCGTTATGTCATACTGAATAATAGAATGCATGCTGATTGTAGCCGTCTGGAAGGTGATTAAAAACATACTAAGTGCCGAACAACAGAAAGCTGTTATATTTGTCAAGAAAAATGAAATTCAGAAATACATCGCCGCCGACCAGCTTCCTGAATCCATGGGAGGCACAGTGAGTGACCTAATAGTAACAAAGTATTAATCTACAGATTCATAAATCGTGACGTTATACTTATATTATCGTATGTAAGGCCAATGCATGCGGATACGCAAAATAACACTAATTGCAACGAAGATGGTATCTTGTAAATACATATTAGAATGTTTCTCATTATTAAAAATGTTGTATTAAATCCTGTTTACATTTTTTATTATTCATGAGGTGTGGATATTAATAAATGTACGTTCACTAAAAAAAATCCATCCATCTAATTATTCGCACATCCGTCCATCCATCCATTCATCATTAATCCTTTGACCGCCTCTTCCGATTACATGCCTTTTTTGCATTATTTTATTAGCACATTTCATATCAACTTTTGGACATAATAAAGTTTAAACGTGACATTAATCAGCAAGATTTCTAAATCATTTACCTCAATTTTGCAAAATCTGAATAATTTTCACCCACTTGAAGTTGTGAATCGCGTCAGCGAGACACAACTTCAAGTGGGTGAAAATTCCTTTTTATTAATTTGGCGGTTAAATGGTTAATCCATCCATCATCTGTTTCCAGCTATAATAAGCATACGATCTAGTCATTCTTTTATGATTTATCTTGATTATTACTGATGATAGCCTCCTGTTTATAGGACACGTATCAATACACATATCTACCGTCTGAAGACTCGGGCATTGATATCCCTGTCACAAACGGTGATGTACCGCATAGCAGAGACAACTCCGCAGCAAATAGTCCACTGAAAAAAAGAGTAAGTAATGCTTAGTTATACTGCTAGTCAACGATTGTGTCAGTTTTTTTGTGAATAACGTTAGTAATGCTTAAATTAATTTTGTTGTCAAACATCAAGCAGCCGATTTCTTTGTTTTGTTGGTTTCTAAAAAGACTTCTGACAAAAATAACAGAAAATAAGAAGGGTGAATTGTCTACAGATGAAGAGATGAACCCTTGGGTCTTTGAATGTATTACCTCCCAATGCTGCAGATATGCCACATGCAGGACTACGCAGCAAACACGCGGCATTAAACCAATGTTGTGTTATACTGACCCATCGTCTACGACGTTGGCCCAGCATTAAAACAACATTGGGTTAACGCCTGGTGTTTGCTGGGTAAGGATTAGGCAGAGGAAGGTATGGAGTGTGTATTGTTACCTATGGTATACACTCAGTGTTTTGTGAACAATAAAGAACCCTTGCAGTCATTCCATAAGTATGTAGGCCATTGCGCAGACCGTGCAGAACGTGACGTAAAACAATATTCAGTCACTCCTTCTTTCCCCATCTGCCCATGTTAGTCTTTTGTGGGATTGTTTGTATTCGTCGTATTTTTGTTTCATGATGACAAATCTGATAATTGAGCAATCATATGCTTTGAAGTTCCCATGCAAGGATATAAAAGTTAAAGGGTTAATGCTATTTGATGACAGGAGAGTGGTTACTAATGCGAGTCTTGAATGTATCAACTGTGGAGACCTGTCGCGTATATGGAAGCAAACCATCGGCTTTGTATTGAAACAATTCTAGGGAATTATTTAAAAGTATCTGATAGTCCCAAGCTGTTAGTATGTTGGCTTGGGTATGGCTGGAAAACCAGCAATGTGTGCGGTAGTCCTAAATATGGTTACAAATAGATAAGGTCACAGGTGATACCTGGCTATCAATAACAGTAAAACGTGATCAAGCACAAAATAGTGATGTTTTTAAAGTTTGCCGATAATAGAAAATTCAACATGCTGGCCACGCTGCCGCTGCTGTAATTTGTAGGCCCTATATCGTGCCTCAAGGATCCAAGTTCCCTTATATCAGTCTGGTTGTAGTGTCTCAAACACCGTTGCAGTACTCAATATCAAGTGTTGATCTTACAAGCTCTTTGTATGTCCTTGTCTTCATGATGTTTTGTCTTATGCGAACATTCCTCTCTTGCGATTTTATTGGTTTTAGCAATAATGTTGTCAACGTGCGTTTCCTGGATACCTGTCCATCCAGGTCACATTTTCTTGGTCTATCTAGGTCTTTCCAGAATGTGTCACAGTATAAATAAGTCTGCAGAGAAGCGCAATCCATCTGTAAATACGTTTGGCGACGTCATGGATGCAGATTTGGAAGAGGATTGGTACTAAAGTATAACCATAGATTAATGATATAGCCCTGAGGCACAACTGATGTCACGCGCGCTTTATTAGCAGTGTATATTTTGACGCCATTTTTGCTAACAATCTATTGTGCGATGTATGTATAGGGCATACAATATAAGGGACGTTTGTTTTCTCAATTTACGTCATGAACTTTGCTCAGTCATGTGAGTTTAGATATAAGCCTAAAGGTCTATTGTAGGCCTATTGTTGACATGTTGGCTTTAAGATTATACATGCAATATACATTCAACATGTTCAACTAGCGGTGAGTAGTACAATCCTGGTACTGTGGAGAGGTGTTCCCATAGAAAATATATATTTTCTGTGGGTGTTACATCATGGTACCCTATTAAAAAAATGGTTTAATTTGTGACGTCATAATTTACCTTGATGTTACATGCCCAGAGTAAAGCCAGGTGCTGTGATATACTACATTGTGACGTCATACTTAATGGAGTAGTCCCTCACAACAGTGACTGGCATGGTGATAATCCTACTTTCTGGAAATCATTAGTTTCTGAGACAGTATGGAGACAGGTACGTCAATGGGTACGACGAAAAGTAAGCCCATAAAGGAGCCCCCGTGGGTTGACATAGAAGATGGAAGCACAGGCCCAGCAGTGACAGACAGGGATCGTCTGTTGCCTCTGGCGGGCAGAGAGCATCTACACAGCGATGACGGCTCGTCCTGCTGTGTACAGGATCTAGTGGAGGCTTATGAGGCAGTTAGAGTCACAGTTCCTCTGGATTTCGCCACAAATACTGGTGACAACAGGGGTGTAGCTACAGGTGCTCCCTCTCAGGATATCAGCTCTACACCAGCACAATATACACAGGCCGAAATGGATCCTAACACAAAGGTTTCAACTAGAGCTTAGACTCTATATTAAATATCCTAGGCTAATACGACCAAATAATAATTTATAATTAGATCTATATCTGTTTAACGTTAGGCCTAGTCAATGCAATTAATGAATTATCATAGGTATATTGTAGTCTATGGCTATGCATTATCATTCTGATTATGATTTATGGGTGTCATTGACATTGACATGAAAAAAAGTTTATCAACCCTAAGAGTAAATCTAATAATATTTTCAGTTTATATCAATGCCATGGGGCATGGGCGATTTAATTTAGTTGAGTTTTCGATGAGTTTGCAATTTTTGGTTCCAAACTGCTAACACTGGCACTGCAACAGTCAACACACATCGTCATCTGAATAAAAAAAAACTTAAAAACTTAACAAGTCAAATGATATTACATGCATATACGGCATCGTCGGGAAGACGAGATGTTCTCATCTCAGCACAACTGCCACAAGTCACCACAACGAGTGCTGAGATCAGCCTATCGCGCCGTACCATCGATGCGGTATGCATTTTCTCGTACGAATACCTATCTGGAACGACTATATCAAGCTGTGCAGTGAAGTGTATAGCATTAGGAGAGAGTACGAGAATAGAGATGGGCTGATCTCACCATACGTCTCGTAGTGAAAGCCAACAGCATGAGTGCAAGAAAATCTTTTAAATAATTTTATAGATGTAGCTTTTTTGGAGTTTTGCCGAGAGACCACAATCAATAGCAGTAACTGAGTCTTAGTAACATTACCAAGGCATGATTGAATCACAGCCACTAACTAATAACGTTAGAAAATAGTGTTGGGGTCTATGCTGCTTTCAAAAATTCATTGACTTAGTCTTAAAGACTAAGTCACTGAATTAGTCTAATTTACTAAATTCCGTAACGGTTGTCATGATCAGTAATCAGCAAAAAGCTAGGTTTCATTTTTCCAGTTTTTGGATCATCCTCCAGTGCTCCGCCGTCGAATGAACAGTAGTCTAGTCTGTGTGGGGTCTGGCCCGTGTAGTGTATTGGGGATTGCGGTGCTTGAAAAAATATATCCAGAAATCTCTGTGCTAAGGAGTTACCTAGGCTATGGCCTAAACTATGGAAGTATGGCTATGATATATGCTTATGACTCGGTATGACTGAGTCTATTTTATGCAACGATCATATGTGATTATGATTTATTTTTCATAAAAAGTGCTAAAGGATGTTTTGCACTTAATGACTTATTGGAGTGGCTGTCTTCTGCTGACAGTGACAGTAAGCGTTACTTGACCCCCCCCCCCCTTGTGTTTCACAGGTGACGTTTGCAGAGAATGACCAGACATCAATGTTCACAAGTTTTGAAGGAACGGCTGCCGGAGATGACGTGACGATCGCCAAGACACCTTCTGTAAGATTTGTTTTAATTCTGCACGGCCTGCAACACGTTTTATGTAGAAATTAATTAATGGGGAAGTAACAAAGAGGTAGTTTCTCATCGCCGTGAGTTGACCAAAATGAATTAAAATCAATTTATCACATTTATGAAACAATGTTATGAAACGAACATGTACCTTTTCAAGGAACTGGTTGAGGACCAGCCCATCCCACAAAGCATCTTAAAGTTTAGATCATCTTAACTTTCTCTTATTTGCATTAGAAAAGTTAAGATTTATCATAACTTTTCTAATGCAAATCAGAGAAAGTTAAGATGATCTTAATTTCAAAATGTTTAGTGGGATGGTCCCTGTTCTAAAAATCGATATCTAAAAAAGTACGAAGAATATATACATGGATCAATTGAACACTCAGTATTTATAATAATCAAACAAATGTCAATGCCAGCTCACTAACCGTTGTTTTATTTTTCAGAAACCACGATCTTTGAAGCTCAAGAAACCGGATGAAGAACCGAGCTGTTTTGTGGGAGCGCTGGCCGCAATAACGTCAGTCATTTATGATGTTTTATTTGAAAGAAAACTATTGAATTCAGCTTGTGTGTTTAAAATGGGCTATTCACAATTAACTCTTTAATCCTTAAAGCGCGACTATAATCGTTTTTGATCTTTTTTATTAGCAGGTTAAATCACAATTAAGACAAAAATAAAAGTAAGTGAAAATTTAATTTTATCATGCAGCGCTTGTAGGGTTACATTGACCATGACACATACATGCACCGCGTGACAAATTTAACCCTTTCAGTGTGGGGATCGACTTTAGACATCAGAATTTAACGTCTATAGACTAAAAGACTAAACATATCGTCGTCGTTGTCGGCGTTAACATTTACTTGTGAGCACGATAATTTGCCAAGCTTTCATGTATCCTGCAGAATTTTGTTGCTGTAATGTTGGTCCACCATCTACAACGTTGGCCCAGCATTGCAGAAACATTGGGTGAACGTCTCGTTGTTGCTGTGCAGCGGGTGTTCGTTCATGTCTGTTGATTCTCTAATCCAGGCATTCCCAAAGATGCTCTGAAGGCGAGAGATCTGGCCATGGAATGATGGATCTATAATAGTCAACATTGGTCAAACCAATCAAGCCTCGCTTTTTAAAGCAGCTGAAAATAAATTCAATTTCACAACGGCCCCTTCATATCCCAGCAAGTATTATTGCAGGATTCAAATGCCACGCACATGGCCTCTCAGCTCTGGCCAATAACCCCAACGGGATCTTAAACATGTTAAAGACCCCTTGTCTATTTTTGAAGCCAGAACACCAGATGTACACGAAAAATATCAAAGTGGATACAATTATATAACCAAAATGAGACTAATGCAAATATTGTGTTTCTTTTTGTGTGACGTATATAGTTAGGGTGTTTAAAATACCCTTTTACCTCTAAATTGCATAGGTCTATCTTTTCCTCACATTTAAATAGCTGATTTCCACATTTTTAATTTCTCATTTGACATGTGCTCCAGGCCGGCAGACCAGTTCAACTTTATAGTCACAGACAAAACTCGTGAGACGATGGACCTGTTAACAATCAAAAATATACTGGACAGACAGATTGCCTACAAGGTAAGAGAGAAACTTTTCACCGCCAAGTCATTTAATTTGAATTCTTCAAACAGGGGAAGCTTCAAGTGAGTGGAAGTCATTCGCATTTGTTATAATGACGGCCTATCGTTTTTATATATCTGGGATTGACGACTTGTTTCATATTTTTAAAGCTGTTATTTTGAGTCCAGAGAAAACAATCGATTATAGCCATGATTTGCACTCGTGCTCGTCGTCAGGGGCATATACTCCGGTGTGAAAACGGTCACTATTTATTATTTACCAATATGTGTCAGACAAACATAATCTGGCACCTCAGTAGTGGGTAATTGCCGGATGCAACCCTACTGGTTCAAAGGGTCATATGAGTGACTATGGTCTAATAATTTACGTACTTTCTTATTTTACTGGTATCTTTACCTTTCAACTGCGAAGATAGTGAATTTACATGTTCACCCTCTTCAAGCTGTGTTTAGAAATACTTCTATCGGATTCATTTGTTAATTTTGACCAAAAAAGAACAAATCACCTTATTTTAGGGGCCTAGAAAATGTTGGGTTTTTTAAAACATTTTCAAATATATAGACTACCGAAACTTTGAGAAAAAGATGTATAATCTCTTGATTTTCAACTATGTTATTGCGATTGTGAGATTTATTTTGAAAGCTGTACATTACTTTGTGAACCTCTGTTTGTCATGTGTGTCACAGGTGAAGACCACAGCACCAGATAGTTACCGTGTCCGTCCAAGTAGTGGGCTCATGAAGACTGGTGACTCAGCAGAAATACAGGTTTACCTACAACCAGGTACATACTGGCAACACTGGCCAAGTGTAGTATATTTAGCTCATCCGGCCTTTATGCCTATATGAGCTTATACCATCGTGTTGCGTCTATCGTCTGTCCACAATTCACAAGAAATGTTTCTTCTTCCTTCAGTTCTTATCCGATTTCAATTTTTTTGGATTGTTTGGAAGAGCTCGTTCCGGTGAATAAAATATCCTGACGGATTTAAGAAATTTTAATTACTAATCGACTTATGACCTAATTACTACCCAATTAGGACACTTTGGCCACAATTCACAAGAAATGCTTTTCCTCCCTCAATTATTATCCGATTTCAATTTTGTTTGGTTTGTTTGAAAGAACTCGTGAATGTGCATAAAACTTCCTCATGGATACGGATTTCAATAATAAAATAAATAAATAAACAACTTATGACCTGATTAAGACCTTATTAGGACACTCTGTCCACAATTCACAATAAATGCTTCTCCTCCCTCAATTCTTATCCGATCTCAATTTTGTTTGGTTTGCTTGTAAGAGCTCGTGCCTCTGCATTAAACTCCTCACGGATTTCAAAAATTGTAATACATAATTAACTTATGACCTAGTTAAGAACTAATGAGGCTAATGAGGACACTGTGCACAATTCGCAAGAAATGTTTCTACTCCCTCAATTCTTATCCGATTTCAATTTTGTTTGGTTTGAAAGAGATTGTGCCTGTGCATAAAACTTCCTGACGGATTTCAGAAATTTTAATATGTCTTAATTAGGGATGAGTTTCTGTGTCATTGATACTCTGGTTTTAATCCTTGATGGTTTTTAATTCGTCTTATTATGACTTGCACTTTAACTACACAAGTGTACTATATCGGGTGAAATCTGCGAATGTATTTATTTTAATAGAATAGAACATTTTCTTTCGAATATTTTTCAAGATGGCACATTATGCTTAATACGACAAGGGTGGTTACCGTTGAATAGTTACTAGTCTCTTTCAAGTGATATTATCATCCTCGCTATCACGAGACCCTATGTCGCTTTAGTGCCGTCCCATCAGCTGAGACGGAGACACTAAACCAACATTTTGTTCCACGTCTCGTATTTGCTGTGATATTTTATAATTATCACTATCATTTGGGACATATTGATATCAGTCCATATTAGACGTGTTTACTCGAAACAATTTGGGAGACTCTCTTTTGTTTAATTATTAATACAAAATGAATTTATTAGGTGTGCCAAGCTGATGGGATACATACAATAACGATATACCCGCTCATGAAAACATGTACAGGTTAATACCTGAAGCCAAGGATAAATACTGTATTTTTTCTTATCAGATAGATAGTGTTTGTAAATCTTGACTTCACTATTTTCGTCGTATTCAAGCAACAACGTTACAGCGTATTGGAAACGCGTATGTGTCCAACGTCATTTGTTTAATCACGTTTTCTAAATTTGACTCAGACTCCACCGGATGGTTGTACATCATGGACATAGTAAATGTAACCGTTGTGCCGTATTTATAGGTTTCAGTTGCCATTTTTTTGCCAACATTTTTTAATTAAGTGAATATAAAAGAAGATGACTTTCAGACACACGTAATAATAAGTTTATTTATTGAATTTGCGGAATAAAGTATATCTTCAAATGTCGGATATAGCTCTTTCTATATCTATGATTTAAAATAGGTCACTCGTGGACAATGTTTCTTGTAATAATTCTCAGTGTTTCAGATCTATTAATATATTAGTTTCAGATTGTAATTTTATTTGTATAACTAGGTCACACAGCGGTGTCACGGGACAAGTTTCTCGTGATGATCCTGGACGTGGGAGATTCAGTGAGCAGCTCAGCCACACTACAGGACATGTGGAGACAGCCACGTGTAGCACCAGAAAAATACATGGAACACAGGTAACAGTGGTGCAGCGACAGTCAGCCAAAACTTAGACGGGGGGGGGGGGGGATGAAAAGTTACCCCGGGACAATTACCCAGCAAACAACCAATGTTGGTTTAATGTTGGTCCAGCGTCGTAGACGGTGGGCCAACCATTAAAACAACATTGCTTGAACGTTTTTTTTGCCAAGTTATCTTTTATAATTTATGATCCATGGGTTATTTCCGGGTCACTCAAAAATTCACCTAAATAAAACTTGGTAAGGCTGAGCAAGGCGTGTCTGAAATTCAAATAACACCAGACTTGCCATTGTGGACGTATGCTGATATTTACCTTTCAGTTTCCTAATAGATTTGTTTTATTATAAAATGTTAAATAAATACTGAGATAATATAAATAATCATCATCATTCATATAAGCATTTACCTTTTGTAAATGACGACGACAATTCCAGCTTTAAATGGATGCAAAACAATCTAATTGTGAAGCGGATGATCCAGCATGTCTAAAAATGTTGTTAAAAATGACTATAAAAAAGACAAGTATAATTTGACCCAAAACATAATGTACAATTCTAATCCAGCAAATTCAATGCTGATTTCTCGAGTTTTGTGGTTTGAAGGACAAAATTAATAAAAAGACTGAAGACGACCATAGACGTGATTAACACCTTAACCCATATAACGCTGAAATATATTTATAAACCTTAGAGTCAAAAAGTTGTTTTTTTAATTTGAAATCATCATAAATGTCTTAGTGAGCTGTTTCCGCTTCATTTGAATACATGTGTTATGGGAGTGCGACCGTTATAAAAAATTTAATCCTTTTAGCGCGGGGACCGTCTTTATACGTCAAAATCTGACGTTTGTAGACTTCAGATTCTGACGTAGAAAAATGGTCCCCGCGCTGAAAGGGTTAAGTTTGTGCTGGTAAAATTGGCCACATCAGGTTCTGGGTATAATAATAACCAAACAGTTGACAAGGCCCCAACATTGAAGATGTAAACCGTGTATATCTGTTTGTTTTTGTTGACAGGGTGTGGTGTTCAGTGACTGTATCACCAGTCAGTCCTACTCAGCCCACTCCACAGTCCATGACCACAGAACAACAAATGGCTAATATATCCAAACAGGTGAGAATTACTGGCTATCAGAAATACTGCCCAGAAAACAACAGAAGTTGACAAATGTTGGTTTTAATTCGTGTTTGAATAATAATGTAAACGATATGATTTTTAAAGAATACATGTTCGTTTAAATAGAGAAAAGAGACAGTAGCCAGCAAAAACGACACGACGTTGAACCAATGTTGGCTCTATGTTGATGCGTCTACGAAGTGGCCAACATTAAGCCAACACTGGGTCAATGCCTTTTGTTAGCTGATGTATCTAGGTCCGACATACGACCAACGTATCGCGTTTACTGGGTAGGTGTTTTATCTTGTCTTGAATGTTGGGATGTTGGTGCTAATTGTTTAGCTTGGTGTTGAATGCTTGCTTGCCTGTTTTCTGTAGTCTTTTCCTCAACCTGGCTATCCCTACCCTGCCTTCTGTGGCGGTTGGCCTCTCCTTCCTACCTTCCTACCTCCCGGCATGGACCTTCTGCAACAACAGCAGAAACCAGCATCATCCTCAGCACATGCTCAAAAACAGCTTGTCAACACAAAATCCAACTCAACAGAATCTGAATCGAACAAGTCAGATTCTGTCAGTACCGAGGCTGGCAAAGGAGACAGACATTCTGTGAAGATACCCATTCACAAAGGAGTATGTGCTGCTTTACTTCCTAATGTTTATCTACCTCCCTCTTCCTTCTTTCACTGCTGAGTTCGTCTTGTTGTTTTTTTTTGCCTTAGATATACTTGCATTTAGAGCACTGCATATTTCCAGTAAATACCAGGAGTGGATATGGCCTATATAAAGTTGTTCTTGAGAATACCTTGAGATATTCCTCGTAAATCTCGAGTGTTAAGAAATCCACAAATACGTGTTAATACAAAAGGCCACACATGTGTTACATTGCCATGCCATCTGATCCAACGTTGAGCTATCATTTACGCCACCTTCATTGCTTGTGCCACCTATAGCTGGTTTCTTAAAATCGGAATACAGTGTTGTGCACGATTGTTCTGTTATGGATGTTATGGCTTAACAATAGTGATCTTCATTTCATTTTGGTGGTTGATGAAAATCTAAACATCAGGATGTGATTCGGGTGGAAGGAAGGAGGGAGAGGAAAGTAGAACAACATTATCTAATTATTCTAATCTTATCTATGCTACTTCTTATCTTCCTGACAGATTAGTATATATTACACAATAATCTAATATGTGTTCCCTACCAATTTTCTATTCATTCGAATCTCGAATTGATACACTTTCAGCTTAGACTAATGAATGGAACAGTCGGTCATTTTAAAATACAAAGTAATGCATAGGCTATAGTTACGGCTACATTGTGTAATTACAATTTTACCAGCATAAGGCAGAAGTTTTTGTTTTATGTTTATAATCTTCGCCAACATGAAGACAGATGTTGTACCCGCAACTTAAGTAGGTGAAAATAAAATAATTACTTGTTTTATGAATTACTATTCCCATAAACCAGAGTAGGCTACTGATTTGCGATAATTTTTAGTTTTCTAATGATATTTTTGTTTACCCAAATCTACCACTGGTACCATTAAATTGGTAGTTATGACGATAGTCTAATCTACGACCTCGGATTTAACAACAGTATAATACCACTTGTACATTTACCTTCAAAATATTATATACTGTTATTATAATTATTAGTTCTTATACTTGTATTGCAACGTTGACTGACGCGCCAGATTTTTAACTAAATATTAGGAAATTGTATAAATCTAATGCTTCAAATGGTGCATTATAAAGCACATTTCGGCCGAAATATGGTACTTTGTTTTCGAGATACTGAACGAGTGGATCCGTCACTGTACAATTAGGCCGACATTAATTTACCTGTTTTTTAATAATTATATAGGGTCTAATATCTATATATTTTTCTGTTCCATGTAAGGCTATTTTGCACATAGGTACGACATAAGCTGTTCATTCTGACGTGAATTGTGTGGCTGTTAATAGTGTTTGGTGAGGTTTTCACACAAAAAATATATCGTGACCTTGTATCAAGTGCTCGAACCATACGATGACAATAAAAAACATGCTAATCTTAAATTGTTGTGCAGTGGGAAACTATGACACCTTCAAATCAGAGAAAACCTTCAGTTGCATTTTTTCAAAGTGTGAAAGGGAATTTGTATTAAAGTAACAAAAAAAGTGTTAAAACTTTGAAACGTTGTTAAAGTGAGCGTGTTTTTGTGTTTCAGTTAGAGCAGGTTTTACAGAATCAGTCCACATTGGAACAGCGTATGTCTCGCCTGGTGACAGTTCAAGTTGTACTGGTGATCATTCTGGTCCTGGTTGGGATCGCTTTGCTGGTTGTGTATGCTGTTGGCATAGAAACCCCCTGCGTACATAACGTACACCCTCGTGCTGAACATACAGATCACACACATGGTGCCTCGTGTACGCCTTACTTCTGGCAGTCATAGCAATGGTAACACTCTTGGAGGATATTTCTCTTGGCAGGACTACCGGGGAAAACACCGGGATTCACTTCACAATTACATTTCATTAGAGAATATCTTACAGCCCTATATAATGTATTTATAAATTATTGAAATTCGACCGCCAAGTACACCAAAATGTCATAAAATATCCAAGAATTAATGCTCTACCAAACTTTTGCAGTGTTCTGAGACGATCTTAAAAGTTAAGGTGACAGTTAACCAGCACATTCATGCAGTGAATTGCCAGCTTAGCTCATTACTTAAACTGTTAACGTTGTCTCAGAACACGGCCCCAGGTTGAAAATGGGAAAATTTGAATTATATGTAGACATTTTAAATTAGTGTGATACGAACGGGAAACCGTGTTGCCAGCATCAAGGACGAAGAAAACACACCAGAATTGCAAACCAGGGCTCAATATTTAACCAGCGTGTGGTCAAAGTCCCGTGTTATGACAAATAAAAGCATGGTTATTAAATAACTGGTTAGACACAAATGGCCTTGTTATATACAACCTTTGTATCATTATAACATTTGTACCATGTCTTAGTTATAGAGGTAGACAGTTTTGTTACTTTTTATACGATTATTGTTATAAGGAATCGTTAATCATACTTTTCACATTACCATTTCATCATACTCACATCACAGTATGGAGTGTTATAGAGTGCAATTTATTTCCATCAACACTGTAGAGTTTTTCATATTTTAATTCTCCACTTGTTTCACATACTGATACTTGTGAACCGTGCCCCAACAAATTATATAAATCAAAGGGAGTAAGTATTTCATTTTGGCAAAATGGCATTCCGCCAACAAGTGCCCAATGACTGAATGTAGCTTACCAATGATTTTTTTGTGTATAATTGGACAATAATTGTTATAAATCTGGGCATATAATATAAAATTAATTGAATATGAGTCACTGAGTTATGTAGTCATTAATCACGTCTGATATAACATTGAGGTTATTTCCGCATTTATTACTCACGACACTGGCAAAAACTTCTGTGAGTGTTATGTATTATCAGATGTAATGATATTTCTGTCTTTCCCATGAAAGTTTGTGTTCCCCATCGACACCTTGATTGTACTGTAACATCTTGTGTCGTCAATCTGTCATATTTTATATACAATAATATAATTATACTATATAATTATGCTAGCATACACACTAAAGGTTTGTGACTACAAGTTAGTGACCGGTTGTTGGTTGTTGTAGCTTTCAATCTCGTACTGTTGTTTCCAAGCACGTGCGCACAAATCAGCAGTTAATTAGGAAGTGGTTGAAAAGATTTTCCATCCAACAAGTGAACGTCCATTAAGTCACCATTACGTAGTATATAACGAGCTATGCCATGTGGTATACTGAGTTTAATGACTGCACTATCAAGTGTTATATTCCAACTAATACTTTTTCTAATATTATACTCGGATATATCTGTTGGAACAATGTTGGGTCAGCGTCGTAGACGGTGAACCAACATTGACCAAACAATCTTTACACTGCGCCCGCCGTGTAAACTACATTCTCAGCAAACTACACACTGGCCGTGTGCCGGTTTACGGTGGGTTCAACATCTGTGACGCTGGCCCAGCGTTAAACCAACACGAGGTGAATGTGCGTTGTGTTTGCCGGGTATTTATGTTGCATAATGAGGATCCCTGTGCCACATACCATAAGCTGACGATCCCTGTGCCACAATCTGAACATAATACTCTCTCAAGTGTTGTATTTATTATCAAATGTAAAACTGTTGTATATATAATAGTACGTGCCAACATGACAGCAAACAATACGTGTGGAAACGAAACTATTTAACTGCTATGGAATCCCAGAACTGGAACACTTCTCTGTATGGAACCAGCTGGTTATATCTGACATAATTATGTGTAACCCTGTCAACATCATTGTACCGTAGAAATACACCACATAGCATAGTAATAATCAATATTGTTTGAGCAATTCACATCCCAAGGTAAATATAAAGATATACAAGGAGTCGAAATCACTAACACAGGTGTTACCGTTAACGGGGGCTCTAAGTAGTGGTTGAGACACTTCGATCCCCAAAGCATCACATTTTGTGTAAGTTTTCTCCAGTTCACACTTCGCGTCCAAAGCAGTTGAAATACTGACGTATCGTAATGGAGGACCAAACACCCTTATTATCTGAATTATATTCACTATCATAAGAGTTGTGACATGAATAGCGTATTTTTTTCAATTGTATAAACATGCGTGAAACGCATTAATTTTTGTTAAGTCTGAATAGGAATTATACTCTTCTTTAAATAAGATATAATTGTCAACTATATAATAGGGAATAATGTATTTATCCTCATCGACAAAAATGTTATTTTGTCTCTGTATCAAGTTTTTTTTATCAGGTAGGCTTACTTTATAAAAGGGAAATGTAGATATTTGACAGTGAAGCTGATGGTCTATGCTTATACATTATTTCTTGCTCTTAAAGGGACGTATCAGCCACTTTACACTTACGACCCTTTAAACACAAGATGACATTTTTCTCAAAGAGATCTGGCAGATGGTCTAATTATTGTGATAAGTAACACTGTTGTGTGATATTCATGTTTATTTCACCTCACGCGGCAACAGCTATAGGTCAAATAGTGTACGTGCAGTTTTACAAACCTCTGTATTACAGCAGTATCCTGTACACGGCCGCTCACGCTCCCACCCGTATATGTACAGTATTCTTGCCACAAAGTGAAATAAATACTGAAAACTAGATTATTGAGTTGATTTCATTTCTCACCAAAAATCAAAATGTTCTGAGCACTTAATGACACGAAGAAATGGCTGTGTTTACCTTTATAATTTTTCAAATATCAAAACAAGGCTGCTGTTTGGTATTTGTCACTTTATTTCTACCTTATGAAATCATCGATCAATACACTTAACAAACATTGCTTGAAATAATCAATTAGCGTATAACATACAAAATCATTTTATAAATTTAAATATATTTTAAATACTTTAGCCCTGTAATTTTTCGATGTTTAATGGAAGTATGATACAGCTATAATTACTAATTAATTCTGAACTACATGATGAAAAACTGTGCTATCGTGATATAAGCTAATACGTATATACTGAATAGAGAACAAAATATAGCTACATGTACTTTGATCAACAGTTACTGTTTAACTGCAAAATTAGTATTTTAAGCCTATTAACATTAAAGCCAGTAAGAGATTTGAAAGTCCCAGGGTATTTTCAAAGCGGGCACTATCAGGAAATGGTACACAGAGCACTGTGTAGCCTGTTCCAACCAGACACAGACGGCACGCGTGTATTAAAATGCGGACAGCTCTCCCAGCAAACGCCAAGACTCGACCCAATGTTGATTCAATGTTGGTCCAGCGCCGTTGGCGGTGGGCCAATATTGAAACAGCATTGGGTCAAATGCTCGCGTTTGCTGGGCTCAACACAGGTGTCTCTCTACACCCACCCCTCCGCCACCATAACATTCTCGCCAGCCGATCAGGGTACTTTTAGCAAGACAGCCGGCCAATCACAAGCTTACTACAATACTTGAAATTGAGAGCGGGGACATATGACGTCAACCATCTGCACATTTTAACATGCGAAGGAGCAGTGTCTAGGGTGAGCAGTGTAGGAAATGGGAAAGGGGGTATAATTTTTCAGACCTTATTGCATCTGTAGGTACATCAGGAATCACAGTCCTGAGATGTCACATACAGTGATACAGGTAGTCCAACTTATACTTTCATAGTGCTGTTACTTTAGTAGATCAAACTGTGTGGTGGTATATCACCACGGCCAATACTGGCTCTTACTACGCGAAGGGGGGGGGGGAGGGGTTCTGATGACAAGATAAATAATATTATTGATCAGTGATAGGACTAGGGGTGGACACATCACATGTTGCGCCATATCGGACAGATAATTTGGTATATTTTACGGCACGCACATGGCAGCCGAGCGTGCCCACGTTCTAGGCTTGCAGGAAACATCAGTCATTGGTATTTCAATATCAAACGTTACCAAATCTGGCATGTTCTAATTGTTAGACAAATAAATACTAACCAGTCATAAAAATCCTCCGGGCGGGGGGGTGTGTCCGGAGGTCATCCCCCCCAAAAAAAATCGCAATTTTAAATTTTAGTGCTTTAAAGGGGTATTTTAACCGAAATTAGCCTGATTTAGAAAATATTTTTTCTTTTCTTTGCAAACAAACTAGAATCCAAAGTGTTGTATGTGCCACTCATTTCAGTGGTCCTGGTACACACAGTGGTCCTGGTACACACAGTGGTCCTGGTACACACAGTGGTCCTGGAACATAAAACAGTTTGGCCGATGGAGGTTAGTTAGTGATGAGTATATCATTAAAATGTATCAGTTTGTTTAGATTACAGGTGCGTGCACAGCAGGGTAAAAATTAAAGAAATAAGGCTGGTGCAGGAGTTTGACCATCACAAATTTTGAAAAATTCGCGTGCACACCCCTGGATTATAGCTTAATATAATATAACACAACAGTAAAATAAGAAATGAAGGAATTTAAAATATAACAGAATTACCATTTTACTTTACGGACAAGCCCTGTGATTGCAGTGTAGTGCATCCTAAGTGGTGTGTGTATATATAGTCTGAAAATGTACACCGCCCTCACTCAATTGGAAGCTAAGTGACTGGTAGGTGAATAGTATCAAAGTGTATACTGCATTTAATGAAGTTAATGCTAAGTGGTGGGAATTTGGATTTATAATACAAAAGCGACAGGTGTATATAATGGTGATAGTATCAAGCTGTATGGTTTATTGTATACAAGTGTACACAGTGCTCACCCAGGTGAATACAAATAAGAAGATATTATATATACATAGTATAAACCCACTACTTTTTTGTACACAATACAAAGTGGTGTTAATTTTGTGAATAGTCTGAAGTTTTTAGAAGTTGAAATAAGGTGTTTTGAATGTATAATTTTCGATTAATTATATTTTACAACGATTGAACCAATGTTCTCATTCTACTTGAAATCAGTGATAATATAACAATACATATTCCACAGAAGAATTTGATGAATAAACTGAGACGGGGAAAAATCAATGGATATCCCAGATAAGAGGGAAAATCTAAAATCTTATGATCTTGCTGATTCACTTCTGCTTGACAGTTTCAAATATTTCAGTTTAAAATTCAATGTTGGGTTTGCGAAACATATGTAATTAAACAGCTAGTCCTGCTAAACTGTGTATCTATAGACACCTATTATCGAAATTCAATTTAAAAAATTATCAAGTGAACAATCAGGGAATGTAGTTTACATAGATTTGAGAAATACTGTTAACAAAAACTTCAAGAGAATACAAATTAACAGTATTTACCTTAACCAGCCCAAGTATCTATGTACATTATTATTGGTGTGAATTACCTCAGAGTCAATGAATGAAAATCTACTGAATTAAATTAAAAATTAACTGAACTAAAAATGACTGAAATCTTGATGAAACAAACCACAGGGTTCGGTTTTAGCAAAACTCAGTATTTGTTGCCTGAACGGTTGTATTGGTTTCTCTAACAGAAGAACAGATTTGGACTTGCCAAACGTTGACTCAGGATGGTTTTTATAAGTTCAGACTATATCCACCAGTTTCTGTTCAGTCGAGCTGGAGACGACTGGCTGTCCCTCTGGAGTTAATACCACCACAGTCTCCTGCTTATAATCACTCGGTACGGTTGCATCGCTTACGGAAGATCTTGATCCTGTAGCTCTAGCTGGATTCTCAGATATTGAGAGGCGGCGTATCGCTTCCACAGAACTCTCCCTGGACATCATCCAGCCGGAGACATTAGACAGAGCCAGTGACGAGCCTCGTGATGACGGCCTAGACGAAGATGGTGTGACCGCCTTAAAGGCAGATGGTCCTGTCCCACTGCTGCTGGTACTAGCCAGTCTACGCAGCATCAGATGTTCCTGACTCGTGCTGCCGGAGATTAAACCAGTGAGATCCATCACTTCAGATGTGGCATCACTCTCTACTGCCTCTAAATCTGTGATAAAGCTGCTCTCAGCCACTGTGTTACCGGCCCCACTCGACATCACAGAGTCCTCCTTCTTTGTGGATGTAATGGTCTGTAGTAGAGGCACATCGTCCTCAGCGTCCAATGTGTCATTCAGTGTACTGGTCGAATGAATAGGGGTCTTCTCTGCTACAGGTCGAGCCAGATCACCTGACCCCGCTTCCTTGGACAGGATCACCTTCGGTGTTAAATGCGATTTGGGTGGAGTTATTTTCTGGCGAACCTTCCTTGCCATTATTGTTATTTGCTCAGAGTCGCTGTCATCATCATCATCTTCGTCGGCTGGTACCAGTGGGATAGAGTGGCTGAAGCTGACTGCACTGTTTAAACTACCTGTCATACTATTCACCATGCTGTTAGGCACACTATTACGTAATGAGGCTTTCTCCTCTGGAATGGCAATCAATTCATCTTCATGTTCATCCTCAGAGTTTGACGCCACCTCCACCATTCCTCTCAGAACTTGAGCTTCTAATAGCACCTCATTCATAAAGCTATTATTCCTATGCATGCCAGGATGTACTGCACTGGCTGACTGAACCGGCCGCAGATTATTCATTGGTCGAACACGTATTGGAGCATCCTTCAATTAAAAAAAAAACAATGGTAAATTATATACAATCGTGCTTTGGAGTAATTTTTATTCATACAATAAATTTCAATTATATTCTGCAGCCCTTTTTTATTTCAACCGCTGGATAATCAGCATATTCCCAACCTATAAAAGAACGGTATGACCATGCTCTTGACACTGTACTCATTGAGACAGAACTGGGCTAGCTTTGCCGTTTAGCTGGCTTACCTGGGAGGGTTTGTTGGACTGGAAGCTCATGTCAAACGGGCTGTATGACTGTGTAAACTTTACTTGTGGGGATTGTCCATGATCAGCGAGATCTTCACAGGAATCTTTATCTGAGGTGAGCTCTTGGTCCCTCAACGTCTGAATCATTGCTCTGAGTATCTCCCAGTCCCCGAACGTCATGTTCATCACTTGTTTAAGATCTGGCAGATCACAGTTCAGGAGGACTACACCGTTTATGTTGTTCTCCATGATCTGCCGGACATACTGAGGTACACGGGATTGCATAATATCCTCAAGTCTTTCTAGTAGTGTACACACATCAGGCACTGTCAGACGACTCAGCTTGTACATTGCCAGTCCACCCTGATAAACATATAGGGATTGATATACAAGCCACATAACCAGCCATAAAGATTGTGATATACAAAAGACCTCACCGGCCAATCTAATGCATGACCCATCGCTAGAATTAAATCACATATTTTCATAACAGTTTGTCATCGTTTACAAGCAAGGAAATTGTATTATTGTCAAATTTAAAAGCAGGTGGAACTGTTATTCCAGTGTATTGTGTGAAAACTTGCTTTTGTGGGAGACAATCTTGGGGATTGATAACATTTCTAGCACTCACAGGACATCGAAATTGTACCTCTAAAAATGTTTTAATTCTCACAGCATCTAAAACAATAGTACAGCCGGCCACCATAATCCCCCACCACGCCCGCACAATAGAAATTTTTCAGGGTGCATCCTTCCCTGAACTCTCACATTCTGTTTTACACTAATGGCCTACCTATCTAGCACAGTTTGCATGTATATTACAGATAATAAAGTCAATGATGGTCGCAAGTCACGGTCGCAAGTCGGCCATTTTTTAAGTTGAACAAGTTGACATTTTTCAGGGCATATCCCTCACTGAAACCACACATTATTTTGTTTTGTAGTAATGGTCTAGCTATCTGGCACAGTTTTCCCGATATTAGGTATATTAAAGCAACACAATCAGGCTAAAATCATCAAAAAATCAGTATTTTTATTTTGGCTTCCTGATATGTCCATAATATGGATGGCATCAAGCACAAGTGGGCTAACCCACATTTTGACGATTTTGAGAAAAAATCGCGCTGCAACATGAAGGACATGATAAAACGAATAAATACAAATTGACACAGAAAGGTAACAAAATCAATGACCAACTAATCTAACCCTGAATGTGGAACTCGTGTATTGATCAAGTTGTTGCTATCAATGACATAGATTTTCATCGTTTTTTAAATGTGGGTTGGCCCACTTGTGCATGATGCCATCCATATGTCAACACATCCACAGACTAGAATTGCGTAAGTTTTTAAAAGTTAATGTTGTGCATTTGCCAGTTAAGCGAGACATAAGGACAAAACCTAATTATGGACATGCATGTCCAAAATAAGAAATACGGGAATAACTGATAAATGGGGCTTGGGGCACATTTGCTACGTTGCCACAGCAGCCCAAAATTTAAAAGAATTCTGCAATTCTTGTCTATGGACATGTTCACATCGTATGGCCATATTAAGGAGCCAAAGTGAAAATACTGATTTTTTGATGATTTTAGCCTGATTGTGTCGCTTAAAAATTGCCTAAAAATAATTGTCTCAAGTCGGCCATTTAAAATTTGATCGAGCTTTAAGTTTACAAGGCATATCGCTCCCTGAAACCGCATATTTTGTTTTAAAGTAATGGTCTAGCTATCTAGCATCAAATTTTTCCAGGCTTCTCCCTACCTTAAACTGCACATTTTATTTTATAGTATGATTTAGTTGTCTGGCACAGCTCGCCAGATATCAGTAATATTGATAAAAACTAAGCAATTTTTGCCGTACTTTACCTGTATATTTACTCTTGATGGAGGTCGTGTGAAGACAGGCAGTGAGCTGGTATGGTAGGGTGTCAGCTGTGCCATAGCCTGGTGGTGCTGGTGTGTGTGTGCCGGTACCATCGCTGCCGGGTAAGATGGTGCCAGATTGGCGCGTGGCATACTATAACATCGAGTAGGTGTGGCTCTGACAAACATTGAAACATGACAACAAATTATTGGCATAAAAATGAGATAAATTTATTAGGCCCATCAGTTGTTTAATTACTGGTAGCTGTTTGGAAAGCAGCCCTCTCTGCCATTTTGTATCTTATGTATGAAAATATAAGTGTACATGTATTTGAATTTTTGCCGATAAAATAATTTTAAATTTGAAAAGATAAAAACACACAAATGTACCATGAAAATAAATATGATTTTCAGCATTTTGTTATTTAATGCTCTAAAATTTGTGGGCTGAATTTGGGAAATTGAGCCATACAAGTTTTATTTGATCTGGAGGCAGCCTGAGTGATCAAATGACACTGGTAAGCCTAAGGGGTCAAATTATATAATAAGGGCCAAACTGGTGAAAAGTGTTTACCTGGGACTGGCATCCACACGACTTGGGCGGCGGCTAGGGTAAGTGATGGGTAGTGGTGGCATATCTGATGGTTGGCCAAAAATACTGGTTCCTCCTCCGTACATATTATACTCACAATTCAGGTTCTCTGCATTCTGCTGTAATTCTGTAGCAAAAATGTTAACCCTTATTTGCACAATTTCTCAATACATGTACTTAACCCTTACAGCGCCGGGACCGACTTTAGACGTCAGATTATGACGACTAAAGTCAATCCTGGCGCTGTAAGAGCAAAAATATTTCTAATGGCCGTAGACCCATAACATAGGTATTTAAATGAATCAGAAAGACCTAACTAAGACAGTAATGATGATTTCAAATTGAATAAACCCTTTGGTTTCCAAGGTTTTAATAAAAAAATGCAGAGCTTTAAGGGTTAATACAAGTCCTGGCAGTCATTTGATAATTAGGAAAGTGGAAAGATACAAGTATGATGTTACATCATGGTGGCTGCTTGCCTACCTCTATCTCACAAACAGGTCACTGCTACTAGATGGCAATAGAAACTTTACATTTACATTGGGAGGACACCACCTCTACAACGGGTGCTCAGAGAATCGTGATGACCCGCCTACATGTGGTCGCATTAGGAAGAAACTCCCAAGCAAAAGAAAAAAAATGACAATAATCTATGCTCAAGTTTCATCAGAAACCATTGAGAATGATGAGCTATAAGTATAAACTCACCTCTGATGAGCTTCCTCAAATAGGGATCCACGTTGATCGTACAGTGAAGAAACAGTTTCAGATCAGCTATGGTCAACAGTGGTGTCTGACTTGCCAGCATCATTTCCAGTTTGCGAGCATCCCGATCTATCTCTAGTAGTGGATCAACCTCTTTTGAAGTTGGCAGTTTTGGCAGAACTCTGGAATAACAAACAGGGAAAAATTGTTTTAAAATTATAGATGCGCAATTTATCTTCCAAGTTGTAACTTGCTAGACATCCTTATCATTGATATATAATTTAATTCATTAGAAATTTCATTAGCAAATGGGCATAATTGCATAGCATTTTGCTATGTAATACTGAACAATTTTTTCCCGATCAAGTGTGAATAACCATGATTATTCTCTCTCCTTATTTCTCTTTCCACCACACCTAACACTTTTTTACTATCATGTTCAAAAATACTTATTTTCATAGATTTTTTTTTAAATGACCTAATAAAATTGAAAGGATTCCCGTTAGATATTGCCTAGTTTGCCCATCAAAAAAATCGGCCGCCAATAATTTGACAAGGATGTTATATGGTAGAAGTCATTCTCACCTTTGATATACAGCCTTAAGAGGCATCTTATCTTCTAGATCTTCAAAATCCTCTACTTCAAGGATGATCCAGGAGAGGCGGTACGGCCACTGCTCAGTGATGTTGATCCACGCTGCCAGCTTATACCAGCTAAACTCTATCTGATGAGCTCTCAATAACCGGCCTTTTAATAAACAAAAATATTCAAAATTAAGTAGAAATAAAAGAACAAAAATAATCAAATTAATAAAGTAATATGTTTCAAATGCTCATGCTTTCCTCGATTTCCTGGCGTGTTTTTAAAGAGGCAACTATTTCCTAAATGATATATGGGAACAGCTAAAAATTCAATTGCAATAGTCCAATTTCATTTTATTTTGTCCCCAATAGGCAGACATGGTTAAAATAACTTACTAGTGACAGCAATAATGTTCATCAGTCGCCTCATATTCCTCGGGTTGATGTCACTGAAATAAGAGTTTTTGCCCAATGTTTTGCTGAGGTCAAACTGTGAAGGATACCTGGTAAGTCCGCTATCACGCCCAGGACTACGAGACTTGTTACTGCCTCCTGTAGATTGACGTTTTCCTTTAGATGTATCTGGCACAGAAGCCAAGGACCCAGAAGAAGCACTTGTTTCCTCCTTCTTTAAAAAAATGCAAGAGATTTGAATGGATCAAGAAGAGTTCAAAACCACAATATTTTCTGTATTTTTCATTAATAATATATAGTCAATGTAGACAATTCCCACGATCAAATAAAAAGCACAGCTACTTAAAAATTGTAGCTATCTAAATGACAATTTGGAATCAAGAAAAAGACGAGAGTATGCCTCCACCCCGTGCCATAATTCATCTCTGCCTGCCACCTAATGCGTAAAGTTGAACAAGAGTTTTATTAGATGTCACACTTTTATGGAATAAAATGAATGCTGCAAATAACCACCGATGTGGAGATATCATGATGACAATTATTTCAATTTATTGGCTTTGACCTTGACAAAATAGGTCAAGCTCACCCATCCATGAACCTTGTTCATTTTGTATTGGAGTGGAGATATTGGAGTGGAGATATCGTAAGTACAAACTTTTTTCCTTTATCAGCCTATGTGACCTTGACAAATAACTCAAGGTCAACAATCCTTGAACTTGACCCTGAGTTTCATCACATGGATCACTGGTATCATTATGGAAGCAATACAAATTGACAAACTTTTTTTCCTTTTCCGGTCTTCGTGACCTTGACAAATAGGTCATGGTCACCCATCTTTGAACTTGACCTTAAGTTTCATGATATGGATCACTGTTCTTGATATGAATGTAATACAAATTGTAGGTGTGGAGATATCGAAAGACAAACGTTTTCCTTTATTAGCCTCTATGACCTTGAAACATAGGTCAAAGTGAGGTTTACCACTGGTAATAACATACGAACCTGTTTGATTCAGTCATTATTGAATTATTGTGATGACAAGATGGACGGACAACCCGAGAACAATGCCTTCGCTGGCTTCGCAGTGGAGGCATAATAAAACCAAACAACGGAAGTATAAGTGCTGCCGCGACTACTAAAAAAATACCGTGCAAGCACTCAAATACGCCTCGGCTGATGCAGTGACTTTATATATGCCAGGTTTCAAGGCAATTAATTAAAAATAAGAACGATTTATCAAAATTGATAAAACGAAAATGGCCACCGCAGCCTCGTTTTCAGTCTCACATGAAAACGGACAATACTAATAGAGTCACAGACCCAGAAAACCTATATATATATCAGGTTTCGAGGGAAATCTGAAAAAAAAGTTGAAAAAAAATTAATCTACAGGTGGCGGACATTTTGATTATAGGTGGAAAACTGAAATTCTAATCAGGTCATCTCCATACTCATGGGTAACTTCACATACAAAATTAGGGAGATCCAATAATTATTTTTCAAGCTATTGCGCTAACAAGGAATTATTAAATTTAAAAGTCAAGATGGCTGCCATAGCCTCGTTGTCATTTGCACACGAAAACGGACAATGCCAATAGACTTGCAGACCCCGAAAACCTATATCTACAAGGTTTCGAGGGTAATCTGAAAAAAAAATGAAAAAAAAAATTTAATCACCAGGTGGTGGCCATTTTGAATATCGTTGAAAGCTGAAAATCTAATCAGGTCATCTCCATACTCATGGGCAACATCACATAAAAAATTGGAGAGATCTAATAATTATTTTTCAAGTTATCGCGTTAACAAGGAATTTTGTAATTAAAAAATAAAGATGGCCGCCATAGCCTCGTTTTTGGTTGTACGCGAAAACAGACAATGCCAACAGACTCGCAGACCCTGGTTTTAATAGAATAATGAAAAAAAAATTAGTTGAAAAAAAAATTAAGTCGCCATGGAAAGTTGAAAATCCAATCAGGTGATCTCTATACTCATGGGTAACTTCATGTGAAAAATTGGTAAAATACAATAATTATACTTCAAGTTATCGTGTTGACAAGATTTTTTTTAAATCTTTGACCTTGACCTTTGACCTTGGGTAAAAAAAAGTGCAGGGAGGGGTTGAATGTTTGTATGAATTATTAATTTAATTTGTTGCACCATGTTGGTGTAGTAGCCAAAAGAGTGCTAGCGGCGGCGGCGCACGAAGGGGACGACAAAACTCCTTCAGAGCCGAGGGGTAAAAATAGTGTGCAAGCACTGATGCAGTGACTCTAAATGTGCACAAATCTGACACAACTGCTTCCAATACATTAGGCCAATAATATCAGATCAATAATAAAAGATGGCCGCTATAGCCTCGGTTTGGATCGCACATGAAAAAGGACAATGCCAATAGACTCGCAGACCACGAAAACCTATATATGCCAGGTTTCACTGCATTTAACTGAAAATAAGAATGATTTATTAAAATTAATAAAACCAAAATGGCCGCCATAGCCTCGTTTTCAGTCTCGAATGAGATATCGGTGGAAAGCTGAAACTCTAATCAGGTCATCTACATACTCATGGGTAGCTTCACAAAAAAATGAAGACATCCAATAATTTTCAAATTATCTCGTTAACAAGAATTTTTTCAATTAAAAAATCAAGATGGCCGCCATGGCCTCATTTTCGGTCGCTTACGAAAACGGACAATGCTAATAGACTCGCAGACCCCGAAAACCTATATACCACGTTTCAAGGGAATTCTGAAAAAAAAAATAGTTGAAAACAAAATTTTGTCGCCAGGTGGCAGCCATTTTGATTTTCGGTAGAAAGCTGAAAATGTAATCAGGTGATCTCAATACTCATGGGCAGCTTCACGTAAAAAAAAGGAGAGATCCAATAATTATTTATCAAGTCTTATTTTTTTTTTATTCTTTGACCTTTGAACTTGGGTGAAAAAATTTCTGGGAGGGGTTGAATGTTAGTATGAATTATGAATTCAATATGTTGCACATGTTGGTGTACTAGTCAAAAGTCTGCGTGCGGCGGCGGAGACGGCAGCGCACGAAGGGGACTACAATACCCCTTCGGGCCCAACGGGTCGAAGGGTAAAAATGGATGTATGACACTAAAAAATGGTGCTAGTTTTGGTTGCTGTCAGTGTGCCCTATTTAGGAAAAAACAGTAAGGATTTCTTTTATTTCTTTGTCAGCTATTTATAAGAACATGTCCAAATTTTATCATGAATATTGGAGATATTTTGGAGCAGGGCTCCTGAGCAGACAGTGTATCAATATGTGCTGTTTGTAGCCAAGGTTGTCAATAACGCTACTCGCTAAAGTTCACTTTTGTCGTTTTGCAGCCATTGTGTGTGCAATATGAGATAATCACATCCAGTGTGTGTGCAATATAAAATAAATCCACTCCAGAATAGAGTTGGGAGTAATGGTAAAAAAATGTGCAATTGGTTAAAATTTGATTAGCTTACAGAGAGTAATGAGAAATCCCTCACCCTTCTCCAAAAAGACAGGGAACAATAACATAATTCACCTACTTAGTACTTACTTTAGCAAAACCCCCTAGAGAAGACTGGGCTGTAAGATGACGCCTCTGCTTTGGCAGAGTTTGGCTTTGCAGGAAGAATGGCAGATGTACAATATTCCGCAAATAATCATGGCCTGTGATACTGGAATCTCTGAATAATCCCTGTAAGTTACTCTCTATACCCTTAATGATAACGTGTGGATCCACTGCCAAAATGGTTATAAACGGGGAGCCTTTATCACCAAACAGCATGTGCACAGTGTCCAATACCTGCAAATATATAATATAAGTCATATTGACAGCTTCAATAAGAGAATGGTATAACCAATAAAATAAGGACATTTTAAATATTTAATATACAACACTTTTTCACAAAATTATAACTTTCATTCAATTTGCGAAACTTGCGATCAGCAATTTAAATGTCAATGTGGATGAAAATAAAACGTGGCCTGTTACAGCTCCCAATCATCATCTAAAAGGGATATTTGTACTTGTTGTTTCATTCAGTGAGTTTTAAAGATAAAACTATGACTTTCAAAATTTTCACTCTACTGTATCCTAGGACATTCATTTAAAATTACCGTACATGGTAGACAGATATCGGTAATATGAGAGAAAATTACTTAACTGTCATTTAACACAATAGAGAATATGCTGATCTTTGCAAAGACGCAAAATAAGACCTATTTTCAGTTTATATCAGCAGCACACTTCTACCTATTACAGCATTTGCATGGCGGGGGGAGGAGGGGGGTGTTACTGCTCCCCAGTAAGCACAAGACTTTTAACGAATGCTGGCTTGATGTTGGCCCACCATCTACGACGCTGGGCCAACATTAGGACAGCATTGAATAAAAGTCTTGTGTTTGTTGGGTAGGCACCCCTCACATACCTGTAGAAGTTTTTCCTGCTCACAGCTGTCTAGACCATCTACAATAACAACTAGACGAGTATGAGCGCTCTGAAAGGAATCCATGGACAATGTCATGTGACTGATCAGCTCTACTTCCTTCTTCAGAGCCTGCATAAAACCTTCCATCTTGAGAGTGTCAATATTAGCTGCTATCTTCTGTACACGGCGCTTAGCAGGGATGACCAAATTGACCAGCATTCGCGCCCAGGTATAAGCATTGCTCAGTACAGCCACAGCAACTATGACTGTCATTGCAATTAGCACACCGTTCACAGCCCTGTACTTGATCTCTGTGAGACTGTTAATACCAAACAGTGCTACTAGTGTCACACCAGCAATGATACATAACAGCACCGCCAGGACCAAAACAAATGTAGGGATACAACAGAGAGTCTTGAAGTAGCCATGTTCTGTAGCTGTAAACATATCAGGATAACTACACACAAAAGGCTCAAATTCAACCCACCGAAAAGTCTGTTCAACATACACAAGTGCTGAATAGAGGTTAGAAGTAACAAACAAATCTGCCTTTAAGGACACACTGGTCACTTGTAACCATTATTTATTTATGTTAGGTACCAAAAGGAATCAGGTAATTTTCACTACTTTGAAGTTGTGTGTAAGGGTGGCTTGATAAAACTTTGAAAATTGAAATGTGTTTAATACTCCCATCATTGTTTAATTAACAGTAACCGTTTAGATATCCCAGGCTTTATATGGTTAAAAATTAGGCTGTGAGTCTGCATGAAGAATCAATAAAATAATGCTATTTTTCAATATTAATTAAAAGTGAGTCAGGATGTCCATCCAGGAACATAATCCTCTTTAACCCTTAAAGCACTGAATTAATTTGTAAAAAAACATCGCAACCAAAAAAGAATCTGACGTCTACAAACGTCAGATTCTGTCGACTAAAGTCGATCTCCGCGCTGTAAGGGTTAAAATCAGTCTAACCTTTTCCAGGGACAAACACTCTGTACAGACGCGTGACCACAGTACCATATTCATCTTCAAGGGCGTCACAAAGTGTGCCAATCATGGCAGTGATAGATTTCTCTCCGACAACACTGGCAAGTCGTGCATTGTCAGTGAAGAGAAAGCGAATTGCATCAGTTTCTCGCCCAGGACGGTTGGGCTGATTACAGAAGACAACTTTAAGTAGCAATGTCAGAGCTCTCAGCTTGTCCGCTAGGTAACGGCTTGTAAATATAGCCCATTTCCACCTTCGTCTGCTACAGCCGTACTGAATTACAACTATAAAACAACAAAATTATACATTACATAAAACACAGTCATGTCTGACACATATATTTTCACATAACTCTAAATCACAGATATATAGCAGTTCAAACCACTCCTTCAGACAAAATAATTTCACAATTTTTAAAGATGATCTATCGATTTATCACTCCATATATGGTATGAATAAAACTGCTAACCCCTAGAGCACTGAGCTATTCAGTTTAAATTTTCAGTCACTTGAAGTAGTGTCTCACTACCGCGATACACAACTCCAAGTGACTGAAAATTTATGTGATTTGTGAAATTTAAGTCCTAACATATATCAGTGCTTCAAGATGGCAGGCATATTTTACTCTTAACAACTGGTTATACAAGTGCGAAAGGAAAATGTCTACAGCCGTAGTCGACATCAGGGCTCTAAGGGTTATCATGTGCATCAGCATTACTTTTTCTTAAAGTGGTAGCGACAATCCAGTACAATTCCTTTGGTATTTTATAATATATAGCTTCCTGATTAATAATCCGTACCGCAAAATTTCATAGAAAGCACAATAAAGGTATTACGAACAACAAAAGGTCAAATTTGGCCAACATCGTAAGATCCGGCGGTATTGCAAGATTCGACGTGATGACGTCAGTGCGAGGTGGAAGAATTGTAAACAAACCCAGTGGTCAATGATGTTTGTATAGACATGGTGACAGATGGTCATAGCACACAAGTTTGTATGTCCAAATTTACGCGGTTTTATTATCTTTCATGATTTCATCAAACTAAATATTTATTCCAAAGACTATGTAGACATTATGTTATGGATTAAAATGAACTATACATTAATTAAAAAGACATAATATGCAGATTACAGCCGCTCTGCACTGGGCCGGAGCATGTCGCCATGTGCTCAGCCACTGTCCTGTGACACACGCAGTCCCCTCGCACGCACAGCCGTCACTCTGAGCAGTGGTCTGTCGATCAGTGCAATGTAAATAATTATTTTTAAAAAGGCCACACATTCTTTCAAATATAATTTTTTGACGTGATATGTTGACTGGTAATTTAAATTATTATTTAAAGCTAGACTACAATAGGCCTACCATTTATCGCCCTCTGAAGTTGAGCCTTGAGGCTGGCCTCGACGATCCCTAGCGCTGATCGGCGGGGCGAGTCGCCTGATCCACGGCTAGACGATCCCCAGCAAGCACGAGACGTTGAGCCATTGTTGTTCAAATGTTGGGCCAACGTCGAAGACGGTGGCTCAACATTAAAACAACATTGGCTCAACGTCTCGTGTTTGCTGGGTCAGCCTCTCAGGCTGCATTTTCGCCGGGGGACCGGTTCCAATCGCTGTCAAATAACAATGAAACTTGCAGGACACTGACACCGACAGTCTGTGGGCCGTCACACACTAGACTCAGGGGGGAAGGAGGGGGCGCAGGGGGTTCGCCTACACAATTTTTTTTTGACAAATTTAGGCCAATTTAGGGGACTTTTTAAAGAATTTAGCACAAAAAGGGGTGGGCTCTCCCTCTGGATCCGCGCCTGAGACTAAAGGCAAAGCAAAGCATTATAGGCCTAAACCAGTAAACCTAGGGCTAGGCCTACCTATTAATTTTATGATTACTGTAAGCCTCACTGTCAGCAAGTGACATGTCAATACCAGCCCAGGGCCCATGTTAGGCACATCACATTTTTTTTTAGTTGTCCTAAATAATTATTCTGACCTTTTTTTGGTAACTGCCGACATGCTAAAATAAATATTTGACCACATTCCACTGTTTTCACTGAGCAAGAAAAATACTGTGCTAGATCAAAATCTGAGCTAAATTGATGAAACAATTCGAACCATAAAAAATGGTGTCCGAAGTTTGGTGAAGCAGCTGAAGAAGACTACGGAGATGAATAATACTGAGTTTTAGTTTTTAAATACAGCAGGGCACCCAATTAGTGCCCCGCAATATAGTAATAGTGGCAAATATACCACATATGCACATAACACAGGCGCGGATCCAGAGGGAAGGGGGCGCACGCCCACCCGTTTTTGCGTCAAATTCTTTAAAAAGTCCCCTAAATTTGCCTAAATATGCCCAAAAACTCGCCCCCCGAGCCACCTGCGCCCCCTCCTCTCCCCACAATACTGACTTTCACACGTGGGTGGGGAAGAAACCTTTTTTGTTTCTTTCAAACCGCCGAGTCCGGGAACCGAACCCCGAACTCTGGCGTGAAAGGCAGCGGTGCTAACCACTACCCTAGGGCCCCCGCCCGTTTTCACAACTACAAAATATATCAGAATTGGATATGAAAATAAGTTGACCGATTCTGTACCACAAGCCTATTTACTGTGGTTTCAATATCGCAACATTTAAAATATAATTTTACATGACATCTTACATTAAAATCAGCATTGGGGGCAATAAAACATGCAAAAATTTGTAGTTATTGAGTGCCACTGGTTCAGACACTTATGTTCTGCTGTCACCATACAGCATGTGCCTTATCTGCATTAGTAGGGTTGTAGTCCAGTGTCAAAGAAAATGAATGAAAAGAAAAGAGAGGGGATTGAAAAGTAAAATTTTTTGAAAAAAGTGCAATGATAGCCGACACTACTATGTTTTCTCATTTTTATCCAATTTGCACAAAGACTCTCAGACAAAATTAGAGCCTAAGTTAAAATTTTGTTTTTTCAGTTTTACAAAATCAAAAGCATAACAAGTACATAAATACCATCAGTAATTTGTAAACAGTTAAGATGGTCAGTATATGTGAGCCAAGATTTATTTTATTTGTCCATTGTATATTTACCATGTGGGGGCCTGGGGTATTTGTTATGGACAAATTATTTATTTCAACCCGGCTCGCTAAAAAATTCAAGTTTTACTACATGTTTATAAACTGTTACAATGTAGAACTGAAATATAATATTTATTCCATGCAATCTGCCCCAAATTTTTTATTTTATTTTCTTTCCCCCGCCCCTCCCCCCTCGAGATTGAATGGTGGCCCCCTGATTATTGATGATCTATTATAATCGATCATTTTGGCACACCAATTATGATGATCAATAATAATTATCAATAATCAATTAAATTGCTGATAAACAAGACTACATAAGTCCAGGAGCTCCCGCTCCGAATTAGAATTTGATTTAAGCAATTTTGTATAGGGTTATTAATGTAGTCCTAGTCTAGGTCAAAAATCAAGACGCAAGACAACTGGGTCTAAGAAGCCCAGTCTAAGAGTAGGATAAGAACTAGACAGTCTGTCAGAGATTGCAAACCTCCATTGAAATTAATGATCCTAATCAGTATCCCAGTAATGGTCTACCTATCTGGCATGGTTTACCCGATATCAGGCCAATCGAGTTAACTAATAGCTGATTTACGGTCATTTTGAATTCGATATAAATTAGTTAAAAACTTAGGTTGCATCCTCCCCCGAAACCTCAAATTTTGTTTTATAGTAATGGACTGACATCTAACAGTTTGCAAAATATTGGGCATGTGAAAGTAAATAATGGCCGATAGGGGGCCATTTTGAATTTGATCGAGTCAGAATTTTTCAAGATGCATCCTCAGCTGAAATCTCACATTTCATTCTATAGTAATCGTCTAGCTATCTAGCATGGTTTACCAAATATCGGCCATGTGAAAGTGAATAATGGCCTAAAGGCGGCCATTTTGAATTTGATCAAGTCAAAATTTTCCAAGATGCATCCTCAGCTGAAAGCTCACATTTCATTCTATAGTAATGGTCTAGCCATCTAGCACGGTTTACCAAATATCGCCCATGTGAAAGTGAATAATGGCCAATAGGAGGCCATTTTGAATTTGATCAAGTCAAAATTTTTCAAGATGCATCCTCTCCTTAAATCTCACATTTTGTTTTATAGTATTGGTCTAGCCATCTAGTACGGTTACTAAAAGCCGGCTATGTGAAAGTGAATAATGGCCGATAGGCGGCCATTTTGAATTTGATCGAGTCAATTTTTTTCAAGATGCATCCTCTCTTGTAATCTCACATTTTGTTTTATAGTAATGGTCCAGCTATCTAACACGGTTTACCAAATATCAGCAATGTGAAAGTAAATAGTGGCCGATAGGCGGCCATTTTGAATTCGATTGAGTCGAAAGTTTTTAAAAGGCATCCTCTCTCGAAACTTCACATTTTGTTTTATAGTAATGGTCTAGCTATCTAGCACGGTTTACCTGATATCAGACCTATCGAGGTAAATAATGCCGATTGTCGGCCATTTTGAATTCGCAAGTTAAAAATTTTCAGGGTGCATCCTCCCCCGAAAACTCACACTTTGTTTTATAGTATTCAGGTAATGGTCTAGCCATCTAGCACGGTTTACCAAATATCAGCCATGTGAAAATGAATAATGGCCGAAAAGGCGGCCATTTTAAATTTGATCAAGTCAATTTTTTTCAAGATGCATCCTCATCTGAAATCTCACATTTCGTTTTACAGTAATGGTCTAGCCATCTAGCACGGTTGACCAAATAACGGCCATGTGAAAGTGAATAATGGCCGATAAGCGGCCATTTTAAATTTTATTGAGTCGAATTTTTTCAAGATGCATCCTCTCCTGAAATCACACATTTTGTTTTATAGTAATGGTCTAGCCATCTAGCACTGTTTACCAAATAACGGCCATGTGAAAGTGAATAATGGCTGATTGGCGGCCATTTTGAACTTTGACAAAATGAATTTTTTCAAAATACATCCTCTCCTGAAGCCTTATAATTTGTTTTATAGTAATGGTGTAGATATCTTGAGCGGTTTTCATGATATTCCACAATATCAGGCCTGTCGAGGTGAATAATGGCTAATAGGCGGCCATTTTGAATTTTATCAACTTCAAATTTTTCAGGATGCATCCTCTCCTGAAACCTTACAATTTATTTGATATTAATGGTGTAGCTATCTTGAGCGGTTTTCATGATATTCCGCAATATCAGGCCTGTCGAGGTGAAAAATGGCCGATAGGCGGCCATTTTTAATTTGATCAAGTCAATTTTTTTCAAGATGCATCCTCATCTAAAATCTCACATTTCGTTTTACAGTAATGGTCTAGCCATCTAGCACGGTTTACCAAATAACGGCCATGTGAAAGTGAATAATGGCCGATAAGCGGCCATTTTGAATTTTATCGAGTCGAATTTTTTCAAGATGCATCCTCTCCTGAAATCACACATTTTGTTTTATAGTAATGGTCTAGCCATCTAGCACTGTTTACCAAATAACGGCCATGTGAAAGTGAATAATGGCTGATTGGCGGCCATTTTGAACTTTGACAAAATGAATTTTTTCAAAATACATCCTCTCCTGAAGCCTTACAATTTGTTTTATAGTAATAGTGTAGATATCTTGAGCGGTTTTCATGATATTCCACAATATCAGACCTGTCGAGGTGAATAATGGCTAATAGGCGGCCATTTTGAATTTTATCAACTTCAAATTTTTCAGGATGCATCCTCTCCTGAAACCTTACAATTTATTTGATATTAATGGTGTAGCTATCTTGAGCGGTTTTCATGATATTCCGCAATATCAGGCCTGTCTAGGTGAATAATGGCCGATTGGCGGCCATTTTTAATTTTATCGATTTGAAATTTTTCAAGATGCATCCTCTCCTGAAACCTCACAATTTGTTTTATAGTAATGGTGTAGCTATCTTGAGCGGTTTTCATGATATTCCGCAAAATCTTTCAGTCGGATTTACCGATGTTATAAATTAGGTCAAAGTGCTGGGTCAACTTCAAGGTCAAGGTCCAAAAACCTGAAAAGGCACAACTAGGGACCTTAGAGAACATGTATGTGCAATATGACTGTCATCGGCCCAGTACTTTTCGAGATCTGCTCCGGAAACGAAGTGCGCGTCAAAACGTCTAAATAGGTCATAGTTCTGAACCAGAAGTAGGTCAAAGTTCAAATACCCCAAAAGGCACAACTAGACCCCCTAGGGGTGTTGTGTGCAAAATTTGAAGACAATCGGACAAGTACTTTCAGAGATATGCTCCGGAAACGAATTGTTTACGGACGGCCCAACGGCCCAACGGCCCATCGGCCCAACGGCCCAACGCCGTCACATCATCATTTTCTCCTCTGCAACCTTGCGTATTGAATTCAGATTAAAAATATTTTAACCCATCCATTAGCCACCTGGAAGTAACCCACATACCAAAAATTGTTATCCTAGCTTATTTTCTCACAAAGTTATAGGCAAAAGAAGAGGCCAAAAAAAAACGGAGGTAGAATCCATAGCTCCCTTCGCTCACCTACGGTGACGGCGGGAGCTAATAAATCAGGACTGAGTCACAGTTCCTTCAAATATATTTGCTTCACATCCTCAGTATAAACCTGCAATATGTGACAAACAACATCTCTAAATTATGCCAACAACCTATTTTCAAATTTTATTATAATCTTAAAGAACAAAGCATTAACACAAATAACAAAGTTAATTTTCACATTGAATATTGCAAGTAAGACACACTCAAGTATTGTTCATGGAGTTATATTGTAGAATTGATAGGCCTATGGAACAACAGCTATATTCTGATTTTTTTTTTTTTTACTGTTATCAAGTTTATGGGCAGTCAATAAGGTAGAAATATATCAAGACTGATCAAAGGCAACTAAAATTACAAAATAACACAAATAAATGATTGATGTTTTTTTCAAGATATATTGAGCCATAAATTAAACAAAAATAATTAATAATTAGGACAATATATGTTGCTGTCAACCAAATTGACACACATGTCAAATTGACACACAAATGAAATGCTACTAGGATAGTGATATGTAATATGAAATATCTGAATTCCTTTCAAATGTTCAGGTTGTAGATTAGTCTTTCCCAATTCATTTATAACAAGACTACATAAGTCCAGGAGCTCCCGCGACGAATTAGAATTTGATTTAAGCAATTTTGTGTAGGGTTTTTAATGTTGTCCTAAGCTAGGTCAACAAGACGCAAGACAACTAGGTCTAAGAAGCCCAGTCTAAGAGTAAGATAAGAACTAAACAGTCTGTCAGAGATTGCAAACCCCCATTGAAATTAATGATCCTAATCAGTATCCCAGTAATGGTCTACCTATCTGGCACGGTTTACCCGATATCAGGCCAATCGAGGTAACTAATAGCTGATTTACAGTCATTTTGAGTTCGATATAAATTAGTCAAAAACTTAGGGTGCATCCTCCCCCGAAACCTCAAATTTTGTTTTATAGTAATGGACTAACATCTAACACAGTTTGCAAAATATTGTGCATGTGAAAGTAAATAATGGCCGATAGGGGGGCCATTTTGAATTTGATCGAGTCAGAATTTTTCAAGATGCATCCTCAGCTGAAATCTCACATTTCATTCTATAGTAATCTTCTAGCTATCTAGCACGGTTTACCAAATATCGGCCATGTGGAAGTGAATAATAGCCTAAAGGCGGCCATTTTGAATTTGATCAAGTCGAAATTTTCCAAGATGCATCCTCAGCTGAAATCTCACATTTCATTCTATAGTAATGGTCTAGCCATCTAGCACGGTTTACCAAAAAACGGCTATGTGAAAGTGAATAATGGCCGATAGGCGGCCATTTTGAATTTGATCTAGTCATTTTTTTTCAAGATGCATCCTCTCTTGTAATATCACATTTTGTTTTATAGTAATAGTCCAGCTATCTAACACAGTTTACCAAATATCAGCAATGTGAAAGTAAATAGTGGCGATAGGCGGCCATTTTGAATTCGATTGAGTCGAAAGTTTTTGAAAGGCATCCTCTCTCGAAACGTCACATTTTGTTTTATAGTAATGGTCTAGCTATCTAGCACGGTTTACCTGATATCAGGCCTATCGAGGTATATAATGCTGATTGTCGGCCATTTTGAATTCGTAAGTTAAAAATTTTCAGGGTGCATCCTCCCCCGAAAACTCACACTTTGTTTTATAGTAATCAGGTAATGGTCTAGCCATCTAGCACGGTTTACCAAATATCAGCCATGTGAAAATGAATAATGGCCGAAAAGGCGGCCATTTTAAATTTGATCAAGTCAAACTTTTTCAAGATGCATTCTCATCTGAAATCTCACATTTCGATTTATAGTAATGGTCCAGCCATCTAGCACGGTTGACCAAATATCGGCCATGTGAAAGTGAATAATGGCCGATAAGCGGCCATTTTGAATTTTATCGAGTCAAATTTTTTCAAGATGCATCCTCTCCTGAAATCACACATTTTGTTTTATAGTAATGGTCTAGCCATCTAGCACGGTTTACCAAATAATGGCCATGTGAAAGTGAATTATGGCTGATTGGCGGCCATTTTGAACTTGGACAAAATGAATTTTTTCAAAATGCATCCTCTCCTGAAACCTTACAATTTGTTTTATAGTAATGGTGTAGATATCTTGAGCAGTTTTCATGATATTCCACAATATCAGGCCTGTCGGGGTGAATAATGGCCGATAGGCGGCCATTTTGAATTTTATCAACTTGAAATTTTTCAAGATGCATCCTCTCCTGAAACCTTACAATTTATTTGTTATTAATGGTGTAGCTATCTTGAGCGGTGTTCATGATATTCCGCAATATCAGGCCTGTCGAGGTGAATAATGGCCGATAGGCGGCCATTTTTGATTTTATCAACTTTAAATTTTTCAAGATGCATCCTCTCCTGGAACCTCACAATTTGTTTTATAGTAATGGTGTAGCTATCTTGAGCGGTTTTTATGATATTCCGCAAAATCTTTCAGTCGGATTTACCGATGTTATAAATTAGGTCAAAGTGCTGGGTCAACTTCCAGGTCAAGGTCCAAAAACCTGAAAAGGCACAACTAGGGACCTTAGAGAACATGTATGTGCAATATGACTGTCATCGGCCCAGTACTTTTTGAGATCTGCTCCGGAAACGAAGTGCGCGTCAAAACGTCTAAATAGGTCATAGTTCTGAACCAGAAGTAGGTCAAAGTTCAAATACCCCAAAAGGCACAACTAGACCCCCTAGGGGTGTTGTGTGTAAAATTTGAAGACAATCGGACAAGTACTTTCAGAGATATGCTCCGGAAACGAATTGTTTACGGACGGCCCAACGGCCCAACGGCCCAACGCCGTCACATCATCATTTTCTCCTCTGCAACCTTGCGTATTGAATTCAGATTAAAAATATTTTAACCCGTCCATTAGCCACCTGGAAGTAACCCACATACCAAAAATTGTTATCCTAGCTTATTTTCTCAAAAAGTTATAGGCAAAAGAAGAGGCCAAAAAAAAACGGAGGTAGAATCCATAGCTCCCTTCGCTCACCTACGGTGACGGCGGGAGCTAATTACATGAATAAGATATATATAAGAATAATTTAGTGAGGAAAGAAAATTAGTAGGTATGTTGATTACATTGGGAAATGTAGGCTGTGAAAATATAGGTTAAAACAGGATCAAGATCTCATTAATGTTTTTGAAGTGATGCATCAAATTTCACATGGACTTCTACTTGTGTTCACATATTTGAAAGAAGTCCTTTCAGCATGATCAGTGGAAATACTTGGAGTTGACATTACAAGGAATGCTCAGCAAACAGTATCCTACCATCTCCACAGTCCATATCTAGTGCCTGAAAATTAAAGATAAATTAAAGGTAGGAAACAGAAATAATTATAAAATATCAGTTGTACCTACATAATTTTTAATGTGCATTTCCAAAATAATGTTGTTTGCTGTAACCTATATATTTGTCTCTATTTTTAAACAGAGACATAATATTTGATACAATTTAATTATGATAAATGACAAGAAAATAGTATACCAGTTCATCTTATGGTATTAAACATTTGATTCACAGTGAGTTGTGAAATGTTACTGCAATTCACACCCCTCAGTGAATGAAAAAAAAAATTATGTTAGAGAAAGGGCAACACCTATTTATCATGTATCATTAATGAAAGAAAAAGATGTTTGGTCAATGTGTCACAAAATACTACATGCAATAGGCCTACTGGCCATTTACTAATCGATTAAATTTGATAAGCAAAATATTCTATATCATATTGTAAGGATTTATTATGACATTTAATATTGTTTGATAATTGAAATAAAATAGTTTAAAAAAATCACAAAGTCTACAGAAGATTACTTGAAAGATTTCAAACTTTTGAAGGCATTCAGGGTAACATTTAGCTGATTGTATGATTGAATAACCAGAAGAACATATGGTGAAAGTAGGTAAACCAATATCTAGAGGCAAAGTCGACACAATATGTAGGCCTACAGAAACTTGAGTAACCAGGTAATTAAATAACCAGACTAGAATGCTGTTCAATATAGAATTGACTGACACAAAAGGGGTGAGTGCAGGCATGATGTAGACCATTGGCACTGTGCCACTAAAGGTGTATGTATCATTATTATTTTGGTATTCCTCATGTCACCAACCTTTCTCTGCTGTTGAAACAACATTAGCCTACGGCAGTGTCTAGTCTCTGCTGGTGAACTAGTTTGATTGAATAAACTACTCGAGACTAAGTCTTTTTCGTCCAATCCTGGAAATACTAGGGTAGCCTTTTTTCAATTTTCTCATTTGCTATTCAAATTTTTGTGTGTAATTTTCGTGGATCATTTTTTTCATCTTCTCCCAACATCGCTGAAAATTTTGTGGAATTTTGATATGTATTTGGAAGTTAGACCATTTGGCATACATGTATTAAATTAAATTCTTATTTCAAGGTGATGGAGAAATGACAGCTGTAATCTAATTTATTACATGCCAAATCATAATGGGCTAACTTTGATAATTAATACACAACAAAATCCCACCAAATTTCCACGGATGTTGGGGGGAGATGAAAAAAAAGATCTAAGAAGAAATCGTTTAAAAATATAAAATAGCGAATTGAAAAAAGACTACTCCCAGAAACTGGTGTTCAGAACAGACTCGACATGCTCTAGAGTCTAGTAGTACTGTTAATTATACCCTGCAAAGCCAAAAAGCAGTATCTGATTACCTTAAAATCAAGCAGATACTGCTGTTTTGACTTTCCATAGCTGACTTTGCCCCGATCCACAGACGTGCAGTGCGAGACAGCTATCTTATCCAGACTTGACACAGTAGGCCTACTACTAGATCTATAGTCTAGGCCTACTATAAAAGTAGGACTTTTAGGGATGCATCGGGAGATAGAAGGAATGTGAAAAATAATTGTTGCCACAAAAGTCGGAAAAAAAGTTGTGAAACCAACCAAAACTATAGCCACACCCCTCGGATGGTGCGTCCCTTATATAATAAGGGACGCACCATTTGATATCTGGGGGGGGGGGGCCTAGAGAATTTTTCTTAAAAATAGTTTGTCGCCACAAAAGTCAGAAAAAAAAAGTTTGTTGAAAATGTGGGCAGAAAAAAACAGTTTGTTGTCGAAATTGATGAAAAATATGTTGACCAGAAAAAACACCAAATGGTAACCTACATAATAGGGAAAGCATACGACAAAAAATATCTTCGACTAAACATTGTCGGACGTTGATCGCCAAAAAAAAATATTGTTTTCTCTCGGAGGTAATAAAAAAGTTTGCAAGCAACAAAAACTCTAGCCCCCCCTCCAGATATCTAATGGTGCGTCCCTAAATAGTACCTATTTTAGGCTATAATATAGATGTCCTACGCCCAATACTGGCAATAGCAACTACATTTCTGCTGTCTGGCTTTTAGCATTTGGCTCTCCTTTTTAGGGGGAATATCCTAGAAATCTGATGACGCCTAGATGAAGCGATTATCACCAAATTCAGCAACCATTATTATCTAGTCATTTGGCAACAACCCTGAAAATTTTGCGAAATTCCATCGAGTATTTCAAAAGTTAGACCATTTGACATGTAACGCAATTCTGAGAATAAACCGGAATGAAGTTAATGGGTTATAGAGGAGCGTCATAAATAGACATTTACTACATGTCAAATGGTCTAACTTTTGAACTATATAATATTTTTTTATGAAATTTTCAGGATTGATGCCAAATCATTAAAAAATGGGGTTTACAAAATTTCATGAAAATCGGTTGAGAATTGACTGACTGGATACCGAAAAGCTAACTTTCATTTTGGACCATCCTCCACCGTCGGACAGACTGTAGCCGAGGTCTAGGACCACGAGACCTTCAGACTTGGCCCTTACATGATATGAGGTGGGGGAAAACGTCTCGCTAAATAGGCCTAATGGTGCGAACTGACTATGGCACCTGCTCTGAGAGCCCACATTGTTTGATCGCCAAACTGATTGCCGGCGTGGACGGTAGCCTACAATCTACATCATCACATGACGACATGTCATGTGTCAAATGGTCTAACTTTTAAACTATAAAATATTTTTTTACAAAATTTTCAGGATAGATACCAAATAACTGGAGAAAAGCGGTTGAAAAATTTCACGATAATAGCTTGAAACTTGACTGAGCAATCAGCGAAAAAGTGTGTCCCAATCAGACACTTTCAGGGACTGAGTGCTGGAGTGAGATAGTGAGCCTGTCATGCCTGTCAAAAAATGTCATGAGCACGACCATGAATAAAGTAGTCTTACCGTCAAACTTGGCAGATATTCACTGTAAAATCGATGTCATTTGTTTCATTATTATCTTCGTCATCATCAACCCTATCAGGGAAAATCTTAATTGCCGATAAAGATTTGAAATCTTGAACTTATTGAGTTGATGTCTCAATCAGCTGTCAATAACCCAGTGTAACCTGCTGTGTTGTGGTTACGTCATCAAAACCTGTTGACATCGCACTGACGTTTTTCACACATGATGTATCTAACTGTGGAATTTTTACGCATTTTTGAAAACATGTCATTTAATTCAATTGTAACTAGTTCGTAAAAAAAAAAAAAAAAAAAAATTATCATCACTATCCTATAATCATTACGGAAATATTAAAATAATAAAAACTGACATTATTTTTGATGTCGCTACCACTTTAATATTGGATTGACAGATGAAAATGCTCACATACTTCCAGAAGGATCGCATCATGTGATTCACATTTGAGAGACCCATACAACACTTTGACTGCCAAGAGACAATCCAGCAAATACTCACACAGAGATGTATACTGTAGGATGAATAGTCCTCCCCCTACAGCGAGTCCGATCACCCAGGACAAGGTGAGGCCCAGAACGACCCCCAGCAAACAGCACACTAACACAGTGACAAGAAGCTGTAACCAGGTGAAGCTGAACATTGGAGCGGCTCCGTAGGCAGTGAAGTTTATCATCTCCTCTGTAATAGTGAGTAATGCATCAGTTACAGAAAGAGCGATGTCAACAGTACATGGGATAATTTACTGATATAGCTGGTGATAATCATTGACAATGATAATTATTGTAGCCTAACCTTTCCATACATATAATACTAAAAGGAAGACAAGTAGCTGTCATTGAAAAGCAGAGCAGTCAGTTAAAAAGCAAGGTGTGCATGGTGCTTAAAAAAAATTATATGTATTTTAGATGGATGTCACGTGACTCCAATTATTATTGAACAACCCTCATATTCAAGCTTGAATCGAGCTATTGGGGAGCAGGACCCATCACAAAATTGGTTTGATATTAATGTTGGGCCAATGTCATGGACAGAGAATCAACATGAAAACAAATGTGGGTCATCTAGTATAAAAAATAACTACACCAGTAACAGTGACTGACCGTGTGGAATACAGAAGCTAAGTTGAGTACATGTATCACTAATTCTGATTCACTTTTAACCCTTAAAGTGCTAATCGCATTCATAGCTGTTTCCAGCCTTTCTATTTGTCTTTCAAAAGAGACAATCTGTGCAATAAATGAGCATGACATTGGTTAGATTGACATACTGTAGATCTGGTCATTTTCTGGTAATTTTCGATTTTGGGACTTTTCATGAAGCTTAGAATTCACAATTTTTTTTCATTTTTCTTTAGTAGCACCATTATAACAATAATTTTCGCGAGATTCTTGAATACATGAATTTGTCCTATTCGCGCAAACTAAAACCTCACGAATATTACCAGCTCTACAGTATATTCTGATTCATATATAATTAATATTTACCCACTTAAAAGTGGTGGTTTGCAATGGCGAGACACAAACAAATATTCTGTAATGTAGCACATTAAGGCTTAATATAGGTTGAAAATGTACTCACTGACAAGTTTGTCAATAAGGAAGGATTTTCCACTTCCCCATTTAGCATATAACCCAACTGTTATTGGTGTATGAAGTGCCGGTTCACTCAGTACTTGAGCTATGGTACTGCTGTACATGTCATAGCCCTGCAGACCATCAGAGGCATTCAAATTCCCTGTAAATCAAACAATATGTAAAGTAAAACAGTTACCACATGTGAGAATAAAACTCATGTACCAAACTAGAAATATGTTTTCTCTTAACCCTTTCAAGCCCAAATTTACCATTGTCACCTTCATCCACTACAAGCCTCGAATTGTTGTTACAATTCTCGACTTGAAGTGGATGAAGGTGACTTGAAGTGGGTGAAGAATTTAAAAAAAAATGCCATGTATATATAAAACAGTTTCATCAAAATATTCCTTCTAAATCCTTCAGTTGTAGGAAAATCAAGTATATTGTCAAGGATGTAAAATAATGCTTTAATGCATCATCAGGGCTTACATGGTTAAGCAAAAAAAGCATCCCGTCCTGCATAGCCATTAGAGCAGAACCATTTATGATTTGTAAAGCTAGAAAAAGTTAATGTGAAGTCCCTCATCCCTCAAAAAAAAAAGGCTATCACAGATGGTATATTTGGTATGTTCATTGAAACTTACTTGCTCCAAAGACCTGAGAGAGAACACTCTTCTGATGACTACTGTCTATTTGGTAAGCTGTATCACCGTCTTTGTTAGGCCGATAAAGCAGTCTGCCATCTTTTGGGTTACGCAGCAGTAGCTCTGTTATTCTTTTACTTCTCCCCCTCACTGCTATGTGTACAGATGTATCCCCTCTCTTAAAGAATAAGAGTACCAGTAAAGCAACAATTGGTGTATAAGCAGAGTTTCCATTTGGGCCGACGACCGAGTCACATCGCCGTCAACTTCAGATTACATACCAGCTTTAGAAATAACGCTAAAGGCTGAATAGAGTGCTGATTAATCCGTTGATCTCAATGATCACTAAGCCAATGCAATGAACAGTTATTACTTTTGTTGTAAACAAAACCGACACGCTGTCGTCATTATGACACAACTCAATGTGCAGCCTAATTAATCCAGGTGACGACATCAGGTGTGAAAAGTAGATGTGACAGATCAAGGCTGACACTGTGCACGCTATATCTCTGTTAATGTGTCACACACATTACACTATAATTCAACGCGAAATACCTGGATTGATCAATAATACATTGCCAAATACATGGTTCCCACACTTTTTCAAATACAAAATTCAAGGACTTTTCAAGGACCTTTCAAGGACTTCTCAATATTTTTCAAGGACCCTTTTTGTGCATGTTAAAAAAGTGGTTTGATGATCACATAAATACGTTTAGGCCAAAAGGTACGAAAAATGGCAACTTTGGCGTTTTTTTTTATCAAATTCCAGACATTGTTTATCCATATTTGTGTTTTAACTTTATATTGATTAAATAGGCACACTACATTCCTAAACCACATCTTTATTTAAGTGTAGCTTTTTCTTTCATTTAATCACTAGCTGTCGCCGATGCATGACGTTTTTCAAGATCAATCCAGCAAAACATCACAGGTTGATCAAAATCAAGGACTTTTCCCGGGTTAATAAAGTTTTTACAAAAATCAAGGACTTTTCAAGGCTTGGAATTATTTTTTTCAAATTCAAGGACTTTTCCCGTTTTCAAGGACCCATGCAAATAAGAATTAAACAACAAATGTTATGGATGTATTATAATTGAAATTTTCAATGGCAAACAGGCAAGGCCGGCGTCTTCGATGTTGACCCAGCATTGAAGGTAACAGACGCACGAGCACAGAAGTGTGTCTTCACGTGTATGGCTGTGAATGTGGTCGGCGCGAGACGGCGATGCACTGTTGTTCTATTGCTGGGCCATCGTCGTCAATAATGAACTACATATTAGACCTGCATCGGTTTAGCGTCTCTTGGTGCCGTGTGCAGACCCCGTGTGTTGTGCAATTCATTCACATCTAATCTCTCTCAGTTTGACTGAGTTTAACTGAGCCTGACCACAACGAACGAACCTGTATGCAAAATTGGCTGCCGTTTTAGCAAACGAACTGGTTCGTCCATTAGGGACAAGAGAAAACAGGGGGGGGGGGGGGAGGGTATTTAGGGGGGAGGTGCATTTATAAGGGATAATGCGGCAATTTAATAATTTTACTATTAACATGATTAAAGATCAGACAAGTAGGGTAAAACTGAATAGGACCTGTAGCAGTGACCTATGGCTATGCATGATCGGACGTAACCCCATTCAGGTTTTTCTGTCATGTCTCATTGTCTGTGGGAGCTAGATTGGACATGAAACTATTCTAGCATTGGTACAATATATGCCTCATTTTATTTCAATTAAATTTGCAGCCAACCTAAAAAAAATTCAGACAATCTGTTTCAGCCTTAGGTTGTCTGTCCTACTTTCAGTCCTTATTTACCCGGCCTTGATAATGATAGTTGACAAATAAAAAGAATTGTTCTGCTCATAAGTTGGTTGAATCTTGATGCTCTCAAGCCAGTTTTCAAGGACCTAAAATATTCTTTAATTTGCACCTAAATGTGCCAGGAAATGGCCTAGATTGCATCTCAGAGCATGTAATACCCTCTGGCTTCTGGGGGCCCAAGGCGGCACCAGACCCCCCGCCGCACCCCAGGCCCCGCTTCACGGCTCAACGACCCTTGGTGGTTTCTGGTCGCCACCTGCTATTTCACTTTCTCAACCAACTCTATTTCGAATGGAAAACCCAGTATAAGCCGACAATCCCTGTATTCCTGAAAAAGATTATTTGACTACATTTTGTAATAGAATTCTGCCAAAAAACACAGGCCCTGATGCAGCCAAGCTCACATACACAGCGGAGATGTGCAAGGTAAAAGAACAGTGCCAGTGTCACTAGGGTGGTTAAAATCAATAATTTCACTTAGAAAATACAAAAAGTGTACTTTGGAGCCAGAATGATATTCACTATCTCAACCACTATAAATTATATACTTCCTAATATAAAAAAAAGGTGTGCATATCCGTGGCTGAGGTCCTTAGTAAAGATGTACAGTACAGTAAATACCTCCCACTACTGGCTACATTGTCATTAACAGACAGTATACCAGAGCAGTTGAGGTATGCATACAGGCATAATTTTTTTATATCTGCACAATGGCGGTACTAGTAATGAAAGGGTTGATGGGTAAAATTGCAATTATATAATTGATGTTGGTGCACCAAGGGTCATTCAGTCTCCAATAAAAACAAGACTACATAAGTCCAGGAGCTCCCGCGACGAATTAGAATTTGATTTAAGCAATTTTGTGTAGGGTTTTTAATGTAGTACTAGGCTAGGTCAAAAATCAAGACGCAAGACAACTAGGTCTAAGAAGCTCAGTCTAAGAGTAAGATAAGAACTAGACAGTTTTTGTCAGAGATTGCAAACCTCCATTAAAATTAATGATCCTAATCAGTATCCCAGTAATGGTCTACCTATCTGGCATTGTTTACCCGATATCAGGCCAATCGAGGTAACTAATAGCTGATTTACGGTCATTTTGAATTCGATATAAACTAGTTAAAAACTTAGGGTGCATCCCTCCCCCGAAACCTCATATTTTGTTTTATAGTAATAGACTAACATCTAACACAGTTTGCAAAATATTGGGCATGTGAAAGTAAATAATGGCCGATAGGGGGCCATTTTGAATTTGATCGAGTCGGAATTTTTCAAGATGCATCCTCAGCTGAAATGTCACATTTCATTCTATAGTAATGGTCTAGCCATCTAGCACGGTTTACCAAATATCGCCCATGTGAAAGTGAATAATGGCCGATAGGAGGCCATTTTGAATTTGATCAAGTCAAAATTTTTCAAGATGCATCCTCTCCTGAAATCTCACATTTTGTTTTATAGTAATGGTCTAGCCATCTAGTACGGTTACTAAAAACCGGCTATAGATGTGAAAGTAAATAATGGCCGATAGGCGGCCATTTTGAATTTGATCGAGTCAATTTTTTTCAAGATGCAACCTCTCTTGTAATCTCACATTTTGTTTTATAGTAATGGCCCAGCTATCTAACACGGTTTACCAAATATCAGCAATGTGAAAGTAAATAGTGGCCGATAGGCGGCCATTTTGAATTCGATTGAGTCGAAAGTTTTTTAAAGGCATCCTCTCTCTAAACGTCACATTTTGTTTTATAGTAATGGTCTAGCTATCTAGCACGGTTTACCTGATATCAGGCCTATCGAGGTAAATAATGCTGATTGTCGGCCATTTTGAATTCGTAAATTAAAACTTTTCAGGGTGCATCCTCCCCCGAAAACTCACACTTTGTTTTATAGTAATCAGGTAATGGTCTAGCCATCTAGCACGGTTGACCAAATAACGGCCACGTGAAAGTGAATAATGGCCGATAAGCGGCCATTTTGAATTTTATCGAGTCTAATTTTTTCAAGATGCATCCTCTCCTGAAATCACACATTTTGTTTTATAGTAATGGTCTAGCCATCTAGCACGGTTTACCAAATAACGGCCATGTGAAAGTGAATAATGGCCGATAAGCGGCCATTTTGAATTTTATAGAGTCGAATTTTTTCAAGATGCATCCTTTCCTGAAATCACACATTTTGTTTTATAGTAATGGTCTAGCCATCTAGCACGGTTTACCAAATAACGGCCATGTGAAAGTGAATAATGGCCGATAAGCGGCCATTTTGAATTTTATCGAGTCAAATTTTTTCAAGATGCATCCTCTCCTGAAATCACACATTTTGTTTTATAGTAATGGTCTAGCCATCTAGCACGGTTTACCAAATAACGGCCATGTGAAAGTGAATAATGGCCGATTGGCGGCCATTTTGAACTTTGACAAAATGAATTTTTTCAAAATACATTCTCTCCTGAAGCCTTACAATTTGTTTTATAGTAATGGTTTAGATATCTTGAGCGGTTTTCATGATATTCCACAATATCAGGCCTGTCGAGGTGAATAATGGCTGATGGGCGGCCATTTTGAATTTTATCAACTTCAAATTTTTCAGGATGCATCCTCTCCTGAAACCTTACAATTTATTTGATATTAATGGTGTAGCTATCTTGAGCGGTTTTCATGATATTCCGCAATATCAGGCCGGTCAAGGTGAATAATGGCCGATAGGCGGCCATTTTTAATTTTATCGACTTGAAATTTTTCAAGATCCATCCTCTCCTGAAACCTCACAATTTGTTTTATAGTAATGGTCTAGCCATCTAGCACGGTTTACCAAATAACGGCCATGTGAAAGTGAATAATGGCCGATAAGCGGCCATTTTGAATTTTATAGAGTCGAATTTTTTCAAGATGCATCCTCTCCTGAAATCACACATTTTGTTTTATAGTAATGGTCTAGCCATCTAGCACGGTTTACCAAATAACGGCCATGTGAAAGTGAATACTGGCCGATAAGCGGCCATTTTGAATTTTATCGAGTCAAATTTTTTCAAGATGCATCCTCTCCTGAAATCACACATTTTGTTTTATAGTAATGGTCTAGCCATCTAGCACGGTTTACCAAATAACGGCCATGTGAAAGTGAATAATGGCCGATTGGCGGCCATTTTGAACTTTGACAAAATGAATTTTTTCAAAATACATCCTCTCCTGAAGCCTTACAATTTGTTTTATAGTAATGGTTTAGATATCTTGAGCGGTTTTCATGATATTCCACAATATCAGGCCTGTCGAGGTGAATAATGGCTGATAGGCGGCCATTTTGAATTTTATCAACTTCAAATTTTTCAGGATGCATCCTCTCCTGAAACCTTACAATTTATTTGATATTAATGGTGTAGCTATCTTGAGCAGTTTTCATGATATTCCGCAATATCAGGCCTGTCAAGGTGAATAATGGCCGATAGGCGGCCATTTTTAATTTTATCGACTTGAAATTTTTCAAGATGCATCCTCTCCTGAAACCTCACAATTTGTTTTATAGTAATGGTGTAGCTATCTTGAGCGGTTTTCATGATATTCCGCAAAATCTTTCAGTCGGATTTACCGATGTTATAAATTAGGTCAAAGTGCTGGGTCAACTTCAAGGTCAAGGTCCAAAAACCTGAAAAGGCACAACTAGGGACCTTAGAGAACATGTATGTGCAATATGACTGGCATCGGCCCAGTACTTTTCGAGATCTGCTCCGGAAACGAAGTGCGCGTCAAAACGTCTAAATAGGTCATAGTTCTGAACCAGAAGTAGGTCAAAGTTCAAATACCCCAAAAGGCACAACTAGACCCCCTAGGGGTGTTGTGTGTAAAATTTGAAGACAATCAGACAAGTACTTTCAGAGATATGCTCCGGAAACGAATTGTTTACGGACGGCCCAACGGCCCAACGGCCCAACGGCCCAACGCCGTCACATCATCATTTTCTCCTCTGCAACCTTGCGTATTGAATTCAGATTAAAAATATTTTAACCCGTCCATTAGCCACCTGGAAGTAACCCACATACCAAAAATTGTTATCCTAGCTTATTTTCTCACAAAGTTATAGGCAAAAGAAGAGCCCAAAAAAAAACGGAGGTAGAATCCATAGCTCCCTTCGCTCACCTACGGTGACGGCGGGAGCTAAAAAATAGATGTTAGATGTTGGTATATTAGGATCAATCATTGTTTTCCACAGGATTTGTCCACAGAGTATCGGCTTTCTGGAAGATGCTGTTTTGTGGCTGACGTCATGGCCGATTCCAAAGAAATTAGGAATTAAAAGGATTTTCAGCGTCGCGGACGAAACGGAAGAGTCATGGTACCAATGCGCTAAGACGCTTTGGGGAAAACACTGAATCAGTGGCCGGTTTCACCAACTTCAGGTGGATTTAAGTCAGTAGACTTAAGTCAGTCTTAAGCTAGGTGATTGGTTGCGACGTGATCACCTGTTGATAATTAAGACAAAATTTTGACTTAAAGTCAGGCTGGTTAAACCGGGGCCAGATCACATACACTACAGTTCAAAAAAAAAATATTCTGCCAGAAAGAACCTTCAAGTCTTGAAAATTCAGCTTTTGTTTGTCAATAAGTAGAATTGTGTTCAATAATTAAATTTAAGCATGTCAACAATTGTTTATAATTCACCTTATCAGCCGCAGACACTCGGGCTCCATGCTCTAGTAGCAATCTGACCATGTCTAGATTCCGTGACTTGACGGCCTTCAGCAGAGGGGTGTCCTGGTCCTGAGAAACACAGAAATTAACTGAAACAACGCTACAAAATCATTAAAACAACATATTAACTGATTAAATATGTATGAGTAAATGATTAAAGAGAGGATATGTTAATACCATGAAAAGCAATTAATGATGTTAAATCATTTAGTACTATGTGTTTAATATATTATATTTAGCTTGGAAAAGAGAATAATATTCAACAGAAAAATGGTGTACAACTGCTATAAAACATCAGGCTCATATCAAATGTTACTATGAATATAGATTACTTGTAATAAGGCCAAGTTACCTTGCTGGCTATCTCACAGCTAGCTTTACATTCCAGCAACCTTGCTCCAACATTTGGATGATTCTTTTCAACAGACCAATAAAGAGCAGTCTTATTATCCTGGAATCACAACAAAATACCATGAATGAAAATAAGGATAGCAAGCACATCTAGCACACCATCTAGGTGTCTACATAAACTAGTAAGCCAGAATTATTTATATAAATTATTTAAATTTCTGTGCATTGTCCAAATCAATAATTAATTTGTGAGAAAAGTTGTTTATTGGGCACATACATGCTAATAACTTAACAAAAGGAATACAGAAATTACCAGTTATAGAAGATGTGGTAAAAAAATAACCACTATATTTTCTACATTTATTGTATGAGGTGTTCAAAAACTAAAAATAATTGTGCTCTTTCATGCAAAGCTGTATTCAGGCACATATTGTATGTATATATATTATATCCATGGGCTCAGAGATTTTCCAGAATGTAATGAACAATGTTAAATAATAAACATTAGTATGGATTTTCTGTTTAAAGTGCATAATACAAATCAAATATTTATTTTTAAGTAACATGGACAAGACTACATAAGTGCAGGAGCTCACGCTCCCAATTAGAATTTGATTTAAGCAATTTTGTGTAGAGTTATTAATGTAGTCCTAGGCTAGGTCAAAAATCAAGACGCAAGACAACTAGAGGCTCAGTCTAAGAGTAAGATAAGAACTAGACAGTCTGTCAGAGATTGCAAACCTCCATTAAAATTAATGATCCTAATCAGTATCCCAGTAATGGTCTACCTATCTGGCACGGTTTACACGATATCAGGCCAATCGAGGTAAATAATGGCTGATTTACGGTCATTTTGAATTCGATATTGACTAGTTAAAAAATTTCTGGGTGCATCCTCCCCCGAAACCTCACATTTTGTTTCATAGTAATTATTTGTTTTATAGTAATGGTCTAGCTATATAGCACAGCTTATCTGATATCAGGCCTATCGAGGTAAATAATGCAGATTGTTGGCCATTTTGAATTCGATAAGAGTTAAAAAATTTCAGGGTGCATCCTCCCCCGAGAACTCATATTTTGTTTTATAATAATGGTCTAGGCATCTAGCACGGTTTACCAAATATCGGCCATGTAAAAGTGAATAATGGCCGATAAGCGGCCATTTTGAAATTGATGAAATCTATTTTTTTCTAGGTGCATCCTCTTCTGAAATCTCACATTTTGTTTTAAAGTAATGGTTCAGCTATCTAGCACGGTTTACCCAATAACAGGCCTGTCGAGGTGAATTATGGCCGATAGGCATCTATTTTGAATTTGATCGAGTTGAATTTTTTGAAAATGCATCCTCTCCTGAAACCTTACAATTTGTTTTATAGTAATGGTGTAGCTAACTTGAGCGGTTTTCATGATATTACGCAATATCAGGCATGTCGAGGTGAATAATGGCAGATAGGCGGTCATTTTGAATTTTATCGATATGAAATTTTTCAAGATGCATCTTCTCCTAAAACCTTACAATTTGTTTTATAGTAATGGTGTAGCTATCTTAAGCGGTTGTCGTGATATTCCGCAATATCAGGCATGTTGAGGTGAATAATGGCCGATGGGCGGCCATTTTGAATTTTATCGACTTGAAATTTTTCAAGATGCATCCTCTCCTGAAACCTCACAATTTGTTTTATAGTAATGGTGTAGCTATCTTGAGCGGTTTTCATGATATTCCACAAAATATTTCAGTTGGATTTACCGATGTCATAAATTAGGTCAAAAGTGCTGGGTCAACTTCAAGGTTAAGGTCCAAAAACCTGAAAAGGCACAACTAGGGACCTTAGAGAACATGTATGTGCAATATGACTGTAATCGGCCCAGGACGTTTCGAGATCTGCTCCGGAAACAAAGTGTGCGTCAAAACATCTAAATAGGTCCTAGTTCTGAACCAAAAGTAGGTCAAAGTTCATATACCCTAAAAAGTACAGCTAGACCCTCTAGAGGTGTTGTGTGTAAAATTTGAAGACAATCAGACAAGTACTTTCAGAGATATGCTCCGGAAACGAAATGTTCACAGACGGCCTAACGCCGTAACATCATCATTTTCTCCTCTGAGACCCTGCGTATTGAATGCAGATTAAAAATATTTTAACCTGTCCATTATCTACCTTCAAGTAACCCACATAATAAAAATTGTTATCCCAGCTTATTTTCTTACAAAATTATAGGCAAAAGAAGAAAACGGAGGCGGAATCCATAGCTCCCTCTGTCTGACCTACGGTGACGGCGGGAGCTAAAAAGTACAATCACAATGTGCTTTTAGTTCCATAATGTGATGTAGTGTCAGATTATTTATGTCAAACTAATCTATTTTTCGAGCAACATGTTTCACAGATAATTGGGAGTATATACCGGTAATACATGAAATATATGTACTGAAGATATCGATACTGTAAAATGTGACTAAACTCGTGACCTGACACTGAATATACATGTAGTGGCAAGTGATGAAATACTATTTAATATCATATTCTGCTAACTACCACAATATTGTGTACTATTTTTCAGCCATATATATAATATATACATCAATTTGTATATATTTTTAGGTGTCTATGCTTTCCAGGGTGTCTTGTTTTGTTTTAAAGATTCATACAGCTTTGAAATGCGCATGTGTGGGACGGTCAAGTGTAGGCCTACATTAGCCTATAGAGTACATTTGACGGCATTAATATCAGCGACTGATCTGAATACAAGATACTACTCCAACGAAAAATTGGCCCAATGCTGTTTTAATGTTAGACCAACGTCTGCGACGTTGGCCGACATTAAACCAACATTTGGTGAGTGTGCCGTTTTGGCTGGGAAAGCTCTTACTGTCAATATGCTGGAGGTCAACTGTTTCCAGATACCCACGGTAACACAGCCTTTTGTGTCACAACACAGAGCCCACATGAGAGAAATAGTGAATTATTTCCTCATAGATGTCGCTCAAGTATATAGAGTTTATATGACTTGGGAACTTGCTCTCAATGCGGCGATGGGTATGAAACACATATAGTATTCTTATCTTGGCTGATAACTGTGGATATGGGGTGATATGTCATTGTGGAATGTCCAGGGGCACTGTTGAATTCTGGGGATCACATTGTCCCGCGTATTTTGACAGTTGACTACACCTTTATCTTTATTTTAGGTAGGTATCATGTATAGTGTCACAATTTATCTTTTTTTTTAATGTATGTCATGGCAATGCGGCTTAGCTTGAGTTTAAATGTAGGTATCATTTCAGCTGCTAATCAGATTGGCAAGTCAAATGCATATTGGAACAAGAAAATTGCTTGTAATGATGTAATGTATACTGAGCTGTTGTGATTGATGCCATTGGATTAAAAAAAACATCCAGTCAATAGGATAACTTTTGTGACTACAGTGTATGACAGTGATATTATGAATATTACTATTATTGCATCAGATATTATCAGAAGAAAATGAAAACAATTCTAGGTACACACATGGTTATTCTAAATAAATAAAAAGAATGGGCTGTATGTAATAAACACTGATGTCCATGCCATCTGTATAGCAGGGACATACAGGTGGTCAGAATACAACACGTACCGTATGTCTTTGTATTTTGGGACATTGCTTACTTTTGTGATGACCCCTAAACATGTGAATCCAGTCAATATATTACAATAAGGTTTAATGGTTAATTTACTTTATTTGGGGACCACCTTGCCAATAGGACCACTCTGGGAAAATCCCAAAGGTTGTCTGCAAAATAAGTCTTTATTGTAATTGCTGAGGAAGAAGAATAATGAAATAGAAAGCACTGAAACAAATAGATATCGCTGTGCAGTCCTTAACTAAACTTCAGAAAATTGTTGTAATATAGCTGGCATCTTGGATAATGCAAAAAAATATCATTTTTTAATATAACCTAGATAATAGTCAGAAAATGTTCAATGTTATTTTAGGTAGGTATCATGTATAGTGTCACAATTTATCTTTTTTTTCAATGTATTTCATGGCAATGCGGCTTAGCTTGAGTTTAAATGTAGGTATCATTTCAGCTGCTAATCAGATTGGCAGGTCAAATGCATATTGGAACAAGAAAATTGCTTGTAATGATGTAATGTATACTGAGCTGTTGTGATTGATGCCATTGGATTAAAAAAAACATCCAGTCAATAGGATAACTTTTGTGACTACAGTGTATAACAGTGATATTATGAATATCACTATTATTGCATCAGATATTATCAGAAGAAAATGAAAACAATTCTAGGTACACACATGGTTATTCTAAATAAATAAAAAGAATGGGCTGTATGTAATAAACACTGATGTCCATGCCATCTGTATAGCAGGGACATACAGGTGGTCAGAATACAACACGTACCGAATGTCTTTGTATTTTGGGACATTGCATATTTTTGTGATGACCCCTAAACATGTGAATCCAGTCAATATATTACAATAAGGTTCAATGGTTAATTTCACTTTATTTGGGGACCACCTTGCCAATAGGACCACTTTGGGAAAATCCCAAAGGTTGTCTGCAAAATAAGTCTTTATTGTAATTGCTGAGGAAGAAGAATAATAAAATAGAAAGCACTGAAACAAATAGATATCGCTGTGCAGTCCTTAACTAAACTTCAGAAAATTGTTGTAATATAGCTGGCATCTTGGATTATGCAAAAAAATATCATTTTTTAATATAACCTAGATAATAGTCAGAAAATGTTCAATGTTAAGTTTAATGGATAGTTGTAAATTGATTATATTTACACATGTAAATGACTAACCACTCCTTGGACATCTATGTCTGCATACTTCTTCAGTAGAGCCCTGACAACCTCCAAATGACCTCCTTTCACTGCATGTATCAACACAGTGTCTCCAAACTGAATCAACAAATACATGTACATTCTGAAAAATCCCATTTATTTTCTTTGAATTTATTGCTCAATTAACCTTAACCCTTACAGCGCGGGGATCGACTTTAGTCGTCAGAATCTGATGTCTGTAGACGTCAGTTTCTGATGACTAAAGGTGATCCCCGCACTGTAAGAGTAAAACTGTTTCTATTGGCCGTAGACCCGTAACATAGGTATTCAAATGAATCGGGAAGAACTAACTAAGACATTTATGATGATTTCAAATTGAAAATAAACATTTGTCTCTATGATTTATACAAAATATTTCAGCGCTAAAAGGGTTAAAAAGTACCAGTTTGTAGAATATAAATGTCTACTCACTTGAAGTTGTGTCTCGCTACTGTGAACATTGGGTAATAATTACTAACATCTGTACAATTTGAAGAAAAATATACGTCAATCTAGACTCATTTCGCTTTTAAATTCTTTTGTTTCAAGGAAAAATAAAATGGATGGATACAGCTATAAACGTGATATCATTAGCAATTTGAGGGCTAATTTTTCAAAATGCTTCCATCGATTTAACAGGCTAGCATGACTACCGTATATCCCCGTGTATAATGCGATGTTTTTTCTTAGCTATTCATGTCACAAAAAGGCACCTCGAATTATACATAGATGTAGAATTTAATACAATTTTTTAGCTCTGTAGCGGTAGTTCAGCGGTAAGTTTTCTAGCGGTAGAAACGTAGGTTAGTCGGCGTGTATGGTAAGCAGGCCTATATACACGATACAACAAGACTGTGCCTTTCCAACTAGTAGCAAACAAGAGACGTTCACCCAGTGCTGGTACAATGTTGGGCCACCGTCAGCGACGCTGGCACAACACTGTACCAGCATTGGGTGAATGTGTCGTGTTTGCTGGGAGCCCCCGTCTCACATTCCCGCCGACGCGCGTGGCACGTTTGACAACCACGGGCAGATATATGACGCCGTTAGTCTGCAACCAATTCACACTCCTGACCAGTTCATTTATATTAATAATGATTTAATCTAAGATCGCCTTTCATATGGGCGTGTTCTATTGTGTGCGACAAATCTAAACATGATATTTTCCTATTGGAATGAGAGAATGCGTTGATGAAATATAACAGGATATCACTGTTTATATCTCCTATCGCAAATTCTATACATGTAGGCCTCAGAATGTCCATATTGCTGAGATAACATTAACACCTACCACTGTTGCCGCGGCTGATACGGTATTGAGCAAATGGTGGTATCTGTTAGCTGTAGTTCATGAAGCGCTGCTGTGTTATTGCACCCGGACACCTTATACAACCAAACACCTCTTGTGTCTAGACAATGCGGCTAGTCTGCAAATGTTTTACAATCACATTGCATCTTGGAATGTTCTTATTTGAGCACAACGATGTTAAAATATGGTCTTTGTAATAGATAAATTAAAATAATATAAATTTGTCGGCGAAATATAAATACGGGTATTTTAAAATCTGTGTGTATATATATGTAGCCTATGCAGGCCTCAGAATGTCTGCCCATCGAGACGGTCCCGATGACATCCACTCTGCCGTGGAAAATGGAAATACAGTATCTGCTTACTTTACAAGTAAGCAGATACTGCCCTTTGGTTTTGTAGAGCTGTACTGTTGCCGCTGTTCCCGTCATTGAGCATCGTCTATGCAGGTGTCACAGCGCTATTTAGTAGAATAAGATAATATCCATGCCTCACATTTAGATGGCCCGGAACGCTGCCGACCGGGACGCTGCCGACCGGGACGCTGCCGACATCCAAAATTTGAGGTCGTATTATACAGAGGGGTAGACGTTTTTCAGGTCATCCTAGGCCTCAAATCTTAACTCGTATTATACATGGCGTCGCACTATACGCGGGGATATACGGTATGTGTCAAAATTGAATTGAAAATATTTGTTTCAGAGATGCTGTTGTATTAATCATTCTAGTGATCAAATATACAGCTCAAGATCTAAAATTAAGCACCAATTGCAAATGAAAATAAGTTTAGTTTTTAAAGTAAGGATATTTTCCACTCATGCATGCATGCTGAAAATTGAATGAGCAATGCCGGCACAAAATTAATGAAAAATGTCAAAAATTATTGCCACACTTATAGCTAAAGACATTGATTTTTTATTTTTTTTCAATCCTACAAATTGCATTTAAAAATTAAAGTAAAAACAAATCAGTAGTGACATTAACTATTAGTGACAGCAACATAACTGCATATTTACCCTATCTGGGAGATTAACGTATACACCTGTTGGCAAGAGGAGGTAGACGATATCTTTATGGCCTTCCTTGGCAGCCCAGGTCAGTGCTGTAAAACCATCCTGTCAAAATTTTTAATTATTTGCAAATAATCAAAAAGAGTTATCACATTATATTTTCAGTAGGCATTTCATATCAAACTTTGTTAAACTTCTAGGAGCCATTTATTGAGACAAACATTTTGTGCTTGTTGAGATTGTTAAATCACTCAATTTTCCCACATATGACCTACGATTTATTGTTTAAATGGTTTCATGTCAATCAAGCGAACACCCTGAAAGCCTTTCAACTTTAATTTACAAGAATATTATTTATTAGATAATTTAGAAAAAAAATGCGAAGATATCATTATCTCTATTATTCAACAAACTTAAACAGATGCATTAATAATTGGTTTAAAAAAATTTTCCTACAGAATGGTCTAGGTTTTATTGTCAAATGACAAATCAGACAAAATCTAAATCAGACAAAGCAACCTGCAATATTTTAAAAAAATAATCTTTTTATCATTCAACACACCTTATCAACTGCATTAACATTTGGCGAATGATCCAGAAGGCTTTGTACCACTTCAGTATATCCTCCCTTGGCAGCAACAATCAGTGCTGTCCAAGAATTCTAAAAGTAGAAATTGTAAAAAAATATATATAACACCATGTCAAAGTTTTAGATTTTGAAGTAGAGCCATTTTTTTATTAATAACCAAAGTGGAAATTTTTTATACAGATTTTAAGTTTCTGTCCTAATAAATGCATCGTTTTGATGATTTTTTACCTATTGACCTAAAGCTATCAAGAGGATTTATCAAGGTGATCAGTCATTTCACAAGACATAACTCATATATTTTCACTCTCTTACTAAAGGAAACAATTGTTATTCATATTTACTTGACACCGCCTATTTTCTGTGAGTTGTAAGGCTATTTGATGCAATGACTAATCTGGTGTCTATATCAATTAGGTGTATATTATTAATTGCAGAGCTGAATCGATCTCAAGTAATTCAGAGAAGGTAAGGTCAATAAGAGTAAAGCAGCAGCAGCTATAAGAGGAATTATGCAATATTTTACTAGAAATGTATTGAGCATTTCATTGTAAATCACAGAATATTATTATTTTCATCAATTTTCTCGTTTGTCGTTGAAGGTTGAAATTGAAAAATTTAATTGAGACAGTTAAAAGTGTAAATGAGTGTCTTACCATGCCTGCATTGTCTACATTAGCTCCTTCTGTCAGCAATCTCTCCACTATAGACTTAAAACCTTTTCTCGCAGCCCAGATAAGTGGAGTTGTTCCATACTAAATAATTGGACACATGAAAAATAGCTCAAATTTAAAAAAATGTTTCTACATTAATTATTTTCAATGCTGATATATAACTTCATATATAACATTACATGTAGCACAATATATATTCAAGTGACAGGGATGTAGGCTCAACAGTTACACTGATACAATAGGACACCAGCACCACATGTATGACACCCCATGTACATATTTGTATTGATTGGGTATATATGTTTTCAAGCAGGTAAAATAATCCAAAATATTGTGACCTCTGTGGCTTTCTCAAAATATACAAGAAACAACAAACCAATGTTGGTTTATTGTTGGGCTGATGCTGGACCACAATATTAACCAGAAATAGGGTTGATCAAATTCATTAACTGAGAATGGTTAATTGTTACCAATGTTCCACAGTATAGTAGAACATACCAGAAACAACATTGTTACACAGAAAAACAGTGATCCTATAAGGCAGCTATCCTATTTTGATTTATCGTTGAGCTGATGTCACAGACGATGCTCCAACATTGGGAAAATCCCACTTTGAGGGGAGGCCATGGGAATTTTCAAAGGAGCAGACACAATATATTGAACCAATGTTGGTTTAACGTTGGTCCAGTGTTATAAACGGCTGACCAATGGTAACCCAACATTGATGCAGCATCTTGTGTCTGCTGGGGTTATCCTCAGTAATTCATTCTAAGTTGTTATTTGTTGTGTGGGCCCATCCCACTAAAAATATAAAACTTAAGATTATCTTCCTCTTGTTTCCATTGGGAAAGTTAAGATTTATCTTAACTTTTCTAATGAAAATAAGAAAAAGTTAAGATAATCTGATTCTTAAGATTCTTAGTGTGAACAGTACAGGCCCCAGAACTGCACCTTGTCAGCTGTGTTGACTTTAGATCCATGGTTTAGAAGGATGTCTACAATGTCACCGTGACCTCTGCCTGCAGCCCACGTCAGACATGACATATGGTGCTGAAACAGACAGAATTTATATATTATATCATTTTTCTAAAAAAAATTACCTGGGAAAATTTAGTTCAGTATCAGGTAGCAAAAAACTATGCACTTCAGCCCATTAACCCTTTCAGCGTGGGCCTGACTTTATAAGTCAGAATCTGACGTCTCCCTCTGACATATAAAGACAGTCCCAGCACTGAAAGAATTATAAAATATTTCTAATGGCTGTAGACCCATAACATAGTCCATGGGGACCAAAGGTTTTTTTCAATTTGAAATCATCATAAATGTTTTAGTCATGTGTTATCCTTGTTGCATCCATGGTCCCTGTTATCTCCATGGTCCAGCTATTTCGTCTTGTTTTCAAGTCATATAAAGTGGCAAAATTTTGTTTGTTCCCAAAAGTTAATTGCTGCAAATGTGTACTGCAAATGTGTACTTTAATAAATAAAAAAATTCTTCAACATACAAGAAAACATTTATTTGTCAAACACCCTAGTACTTAATTTGGGAAGCAAAATATCATTAAAAAAATAAAGGACTATTATGGAAGTATTCGTACCTCTCCTTTGATGTTAGGATTTGCACCTTTTGTAGTCAGGAGTTTGACCAATTGAACATGACCTTTATAACAGGACCACATGAGAGCTGTCCAACCACCCTGTAACAAAATGCATAAGTAAAATAACAGCAAAACTATTGCATTGTAATGTCAATCAATACATGTACATTGAAGACTCAATGATCCACTATTACAAAATCATCTACATACTTAATTTTGTGCAGCCTTTAACTTGTACATTCACCAGTGATATCTCTTGTGAGAAAGTGCACAGGACTGGAGCATTCAATCCCATCTTTCATGCTATCAGTCAGGCAACATACACAGTAACTCCCCGCCAATGGCTGATAAACATCGTCTTACTATTAGATTTATATTTGCTGATCAATTCAAACCTTCCACTGAACAGTTTCTCATGTCCTTACCACAGTCTACTATTTCAGCAATGTAGTCTACTACAAATATGTAACTTCTGTGTCATGAGACCTGATGTGCTCCAAAGTATTGTTGCAAATTTCACACATGTTCAGAATAAACGAGAACATCCCTGGCAGTTAAAGTTTCAACTCTTTACTGTGATCTTCAACAACGATAGGTACCATCATATTATAGATGCGAGTTGTGAAGAAGAAGGAGCAATCATCACCTCTCAGTACAGTGGTCTAACAAGTAACAGTAAATTAACTAATTTAAACTATATTTGTGCTACATATACAGTAAAACCGGAACATACTGGAATGCCTTGGGGACAAAATTGTATTCGGGTTTGGATAGGTTCCGGTTTGGTCAGGGTCTTTGCTTTTGGAGAGGAACAAACAAGGATTACCTGTACAATTGACATGAGGGTTATAATTCAGGGTGCGTCATCGGTAGGTCTACAATGATAGGTGGATGTATGCATATTAATTGATATAATATAATACACAATTAAAAAAAAATATATATATTATATTAAAATAATAAGCATGTAATAATCATACTGATCTATCTGACTATATTGCGGTTTTTATAGGAATTTCCTGTGTAGCACCTAACTTTAAAAAAAAAAGTATATTCTTGTAATCGGCCATCATACATTTCAGACACGGAGCATATTTTTTAACAGCGGCATCGGCTTATTTAAATATCAAAGACATAGGAGAAGCTGTGTTTTCGATACGGAGTTAATCATATTGCAGCAGTTTTATTTTTCTAACTTTTTCATTTTAGATGATGACAATACTCGTGTTTTGGTAACTTTAATATATTTCCTAGAATGTATGACGCCGGATTAAATGCTCCGATACTGTACAGTTATGTCAATTAATACAATTAATATCTTAACTAAAATCAAAAATAAAATAGGAATAATCCAGCAATGAAATATTTTTATATTTCATTTCCCGGTAGCTATTTATTTATTGGGTCATAAGTATCACAAACATAATAAATTTAGCCAAAAACACAGTCTAGTTTTTCCTGAGAATTATTTACGTTTAATGCACTGATATGTTTTGGACATGATACTAATTTTTAAAATTTTATTAGTCAATGATTTTGTTATAATATTTTACTAACCAATTATTTTATTAATCCATCATGTAGTTAAAATACCATACGAATCTCAACGTAAAGGTGTTGACAATTCATTTCTCTAGCGCGGTAATGGTGTTACCAACACTGACCTCACACCTCTCCCATTCCATAACAAGCATGATGTTACAAGTCATCACCTCGCGGCCCTTGTTTAAACCTTAGTGCACCACATGCGATTTTTGAAAAAATCCCCCCAAAAAAATTAATTTTGGTTTGAATAGGTTAAATATAATACAATTTATGCATTTGGGGAAAATAATAAGTCTGGTATTCGGAGTAGGCAGGTTCCGGTTTGGAGAGGATTAATTAGCATTGTTTTGAGTGTACTTAATTCGGGACCAAATAATTATTACGGTATAGACCGGATTCCGGTTTGTACAGGGTCCGTTATGTACAGGTTGCACTGTATAATGATTTATTCTTGAAATTCGTACATATGCCAAGATACAAATTAAATTACTGTTGTTTTTAAAGGGTTGCTGCCATGTGTTTTCCTAATGCTATTTAAACAGATGATTTTGCTTTTTATAACACAATTTGTTTGGAAGAATCGTGTGAAGATAGTGTACAATTTCATGATCAATGGACTGTTGTATTTCCTTCTCCATAACACAATTACCCGGTAATTTTTTTTTGAAAAGATAGTGTAATTTTTTGGATCATGATAGTTGCATTGTGTTCCAACACAAATTATGCATCGTAAGTACATAAATCGTATATAAATATCCGATTTGTGTACATACAATTTATGCTATAGTGAATAACTACCGTATCGAGTGGGAGATGAGCTCTCCTTCAGCATCATCATTGGAGCAGCACCTTTATGATTTGTAAAGCAGGTGATACTGCATGACTGGTATTACACCGAGCACAGTGTGTAGTGTATAACCACACACCAACTGCAGGTAGATCACAGCACGCAGATAACTCATGCCACAGGTCTCTGTCTGGACTCCACCCTCCCCATTATTAAAAATTGTTGTGTTGTATTGTATCTAGTTTTGCATGGTTAAAACAGAAAATATCACAGAAATCTCGAAGATCTACATATATACATGTCTATACCAGACCTGGGTTCAATTCCGGAATTGATCTGGAATTAGACCAATTCCAAGTCTAATTCCAGGAATTGGAATGGGAAATAACTTTTAAGGAATTGGAATTGAATTGGAATTATTAAAAAGTAGGTGGAATTAAAAAAGGAGCTAAACTTTTTAATTTAAAAAAAAAATGTCAACACAAATGCAAGAATGTCACATTGTAGTGGAGGGGGGAATCCGTTATTGTGAAGGTTGCACAGGCCTGTCACAGAGGGGTGTTAAAAACACCAGACCGGTCGACCGTCATTGTTCTCTGAAAGCGACAATGCACCATCTTTAAAAAGATTCATGGGGTGTTGTTTTAGTGTTGTCAGCGTCTGCAACATTGACCCAGTATTGAGCCAGCATTGGTGAATGTTTCATGCTCACCATACTCACGTATGCTTTTATGGAGCACTTTAAGTCCCAAAGTCAAATATTTCCATAAATGTACATGTAGATGGGTATTGAACAGCTCCACTATTTGAAATTCGAAAAAAATAGTATCCTGATATAAATATAATGTTCACGTGTTAAGTGAATCATTTAATTTATAATTTCAGGTATTGAAACGGGACGGTTAAATACTTTAGTAATAATATAGACAGTATATACCAAATAATAATTAGCGGTCAAATATTTAGGCGAAATTTTTTTCATAATTCTATATTTTATTGATGTTATATGACGATATATATGGTCGATTCCCACGAAAGTGATGCATTTGGACCTTTTTTTGAAAAAGTTCATTTTCTCAATATTCAAAATTAACAGCGCCTTTATATTACGCATTCTGAAGCGCGGCACCTGCACCTAATCAATAGCCAACACTTTTTTTGCTTTTGTAAATTTGAATTTTTTTAATTCATATTTTTTGAAAATTTAAAACTCATGTAACCCTACGAATACAGCTTGTGTTATGATATCTGAGTAAATCAATAATGCACAATAGAAATATTTTACACATTATATCTATGACCTGAGCTGTGCTTGCTGTTTATTTGCTGAACCGAATTCATTGTGGAGCATGTCCACAAAATAATGTTGGTAATAGCAAAATAGGTGCAATAATTTAAAGTGCGTTTTTGTAACCATACAAATGCGCTTTCATGTTCTATAAAACAAATACTACTACAGATTAACACAAGCTGTTTTCTCCGAATACACTTGTGGTACCAATGTATAATATGGGCAAGGTAACGTTTTGGAAAATTTTACCATTTTTTTAATTTCTTACATTGAACACTACGGGTTTTTTTAATATGTGTAACCCTACGAATTTTAAATAAAGAAACGGCAGCTGTGGAATTCTATGAAAGGACATGGGGTTTACCACCTTGTCTAACAGAATAACCAAGGTACAGTGTACGTGACAGTCAGATTTTAGTGGTTAACATAGATATCTTGAAACATTAGCAATGTTTGAATTTTTAATATATCCTACAAATTATCACAGTGCTATATCTCACTGTGTAGGTGTGGAGAATACAGGAGCTAATTGAATATCTATGATGCATTATCATGTCATGACATGGCAATATGTGGACAATATCATTTAAAATATTCTTATGTAATAGAAGAGCCACCAAAGACTGATGATATTGTCATTCGTAGGGTTACACAAATGTTAGGTATTCGTAGGGTTACTATCTACAAGAGAAAAACGTTAAATGATTAAAAAATATATATTGTTTTCATTGCAAAACAGGCCAAGAATAAAGCTAACATCATAGTGAGCACTTATAAGGTGTAAAACTCAACAAGCTAATAAATATTTCTATCCACAAAATAAAATAAACGTTTTTAAAACGTTTGAAAATTATTTTAACTTACCAATGCAAAGGCTAATTTACTGTTAATATACTTTGTTATACATCATATCAAAAATATATCTAACGTGTATTCTTATGTGTATTACAAATATTGGAAATATTAATTTAAACATATCTAGCATCTAAAAGAGTTCACCACTGTGTGTATTCGTAGGGTTACCAATTTCACAAATAGCTTCTATGTTGTATAACACAATACGTGTTTAATTGGCATTGCGAGACCTTTATCTAAAATCAAAAATAATATATACAAGCAAGCCTAAACAAGTGGTATTTTAAAACGTGTGTGATACAATAGCGACATAATCACTGTCTGACTTCACCAGTTGGAAATACATAAAATTATTTGACAAACTAGATATTTTGTTCAATGGTCTATGTGAAGTTAATTATAGCGTGGTAAATCTATTGGATATCGGGCAGTATAATACAGAAGAACACACATGTGTTTAAATAATATAATGAGCCGTCAAAATTGCAGTATTGTGATGATTTTTCATAGCCCACCTAGATAGAGTAACCCTACAAATGACAGCGTAACCCTACAAACAAAGCTGTTATAAGCATTTTGAATCGACGTAGAGCAACCAGTTTCACCCTTTTTTGTGCATTGTAGCTCTATCTGTCAAATACCTTTCACAAGTGAATGATATATGTATATATGTATGTATATTTTTTAGGTTGACTATTAATTCAGTGACAAACAATAAATAAATTATTCTCGTGATTCTCGCGCACCTTGTTGCTAAAAACTCTTTATTCCATCCTTCTCTGATTGTTTATTAATGTGGCTGTCAAAGTAATGTTAGTTATCGATACAAATCGTTTATAACACAACAATTATGTTAATTAATAGCCTTATTTTTCAATAAAATATCAATTTGTAACCCTACGAATACACCTTTAAAACCTATGAGAAAAACGTTTAGATGAACAAATGATATGAAATCATGATTTTAAACAAGATGTTCCATTTACATTTTAATATCCAACTGCTATTTCCACTCTAAGCCTTGAATTAAAAGAAATATTATCTTTGACATGTCTTTTTCTATATATTTTCTGAATATTGATTATTTGTAGCAGAGTAGAAGTTGGCTACAAATCATTATGTGCAGTAGCAAATTTTCGCAACTGTTATTAAACTGTTCTAAACATTACCACCTAATTGTTACCCCTTGAAATGCTGTACTCTTTGCGACCAAAGTTTTAGTTACATTATGGCATTTACATATTACATAATATGCATTCGTAGGGTTACTCTGGTGTTCAATAATGCGCATGAACCCCATTCATGTTGCAACTATCATATAATAAGAGCTCGCATATATTTTTTGTGAAAGTTCCATATGTCTGCGATATAAACTGAAGAATTCAGGACTGTGCAACAAAGTCGTTTTTTTGCCAATATGCATCACTTTCGTGGGAATCGACCATATACCTGATACAACAAGCGTTTTGATATGTTTTATTGGTTCAATTTGGCAAAATAATAAAATGATGTCTTTGTTTTTCAGCAAGCATGAGGTGGGTGGATAAGGGGTGGCCTAGCTCTACCATCTAAGTCCTAAAGTCAATTATTCTTCTGTCTGAGTCTGCCTTTGTATTTTATTTTATGATGTGATTACCGGGCGAATTACCAAAAACAATTATATCACAATATAAATATTACATACCTTATATAAAATTATATATATTCAATCATGATATTCCTATCAATAAGTTTAATTTGATAAAGGACTAAATTATGTCAATGAACTCTAATAACATGACAGGGGATACAAAGTGTTATCAAAGAGTAAAGAGGTGTGATGTAACAGAAAGTGAAAGAAGCGGGGGTATGGTTACGATAACACTGTGTTGACCGTGACAGTTTTTCAGCTGAGGCATAACAATACAACACCACTAATTTCAAAAATAAAACAACATGTAACTTGTTATTATCTGACAACACGCATAATCTATTTCAATGATTCACTGATGATTTTAGTTATTTTCATTCAATATTAGTTTAGCTTTAAATTCGCGCGGTGCTTTATTTATTTATTTGTTTAGGCTACAACAAATATACAAAGATTATACAAAATAACCAATGTAATGACCAGGAATTGAACAAGAAGTTATAATAAAATACATGTCACAATAATTCGTTTAGTTGATTCTGCTTGATTTACTACTTATATAAAAATGCTCTTGCATATAAAATGTGTTGTTTATTATTCTCACAATAAAATACTTTGTGCCTAAAATCAGATAATTTTATAGGATATTAAAAAAGCACGGAATTAGGAAGGAATTAGAAATTAGGAATTGGAATGTGAATTGGAATTATAAAAATGAAAATAAAGGAATTGGAATTAGCCTCGGAATTAAAAAAAAGGAATTGGATCAGGAATTGGAATGAAAAAAATGGAATTGAACCCAGGTCTGGTCTATACATTATCGTTAGCACTGGGATGTGAAATTAGCGACGTACAATATCACGATGATCTATGTTTGCTCCATTTCCTAACAACACATTAGAGACCTCTACATGACCATCTTTTGCAGCATTTAGTAAAGCTGTCCAATTATCCTGAATAAGAAATAAAAAGAGGCAGTTTATTCGTATTAAAATATATATAATAGACATGAGATTACCACAACAGTACTATTAATTTTTATTTATTTTTCACGTTTAAATAGATTGTCATCTCAAAATTGTGACCAAAAGTAAAGATAGTAGTGGGTGCTATAATGTTAACACTTAATAGTCTATATAGCTGTTTTCTGCCTTCTTATTTCCGCTTCAAACAGAAAAATTTGAAAGAGAAATGAGCAATAAATTTGGCAGATCGGCATATGTTTTGATCAAAAATGTCCAGATATAAGCAGTTTTTACCCAGTGTAAGACACAACTTTAAGTGGAAAAAAGTGAAATTTTATAACTTCAAGGGCTAAAGGAATGTTAGATAATTTTTTTGTTAAATTGTAATTAGAAATACAGCACAGCCTTAATGTCATTACAAGTATGATTTGAAAATAAAAATAATAAATGCTGTATAACTTTGATAAAACAGCTTTAAAGCTGATATAATTAAATGTAAATAATTAAATGGCACAATACTCAGGCAGAATAGATCATTTGAAACATACCATGTACTAAACATATACATGTAACTTTAAAACAGATATATTCTGAATTTACATTTGATATGACATTTCTGTATTTTTACCATGTCCATGCCGAGCCCAGGCTTTTCAATCTTCACTACAGATTCAATAACTGAGACTGGTATGGACCGGAGGTGCTGTAGTTGTAAGACTACAGAGGCCATTTTAATAATTTTAAAACAATTCGAATACTTATAAAGTTGGGGGGGGGGTATTTTTGAGATAAAATAACTATATACAGATATGACAGATATGATACTTACATTGTCCACAGCATTGATATCTACAGCGTGGTGACCTAGTAATTCACGTACAATCTCCACATCCCCAATTTGACAAGCTACCATCAGAAATGTCTGACCATCCTGTCAAACAATCAAGATGTGTAAAAAATATCATTTAAGAAATTAATAAGATATTGCATACAAAATTGCATACTGATACTAAATTTACTGAAACTTGATGGCATAAACATATTCACATTATTAATACAAAAAGAAAAATCCTCTTTGATAAAGTATTTTCACAAAAAAGAGGAGATGCGCCAATGGAGAATAAAGAAATATACATGTTTGTCCCTTTGTTGGTAGTTTTAAATACTACTTGTTCTATGTTAATATTTAGATTGATTTAAAGGATTGGATATTAAATCACAACATAAAACTAGAAATCTCTGCAAAAAATTCCAACAAGAGCACCCTTGACAATAGCACATCACTATTATTGAACTCGACTGACATAAGAAAAATGTGATAAATGGCGATAAATCGTCAAGAAAGATGTAAGAAATCTCATTGTGTTCAGCATTAAGTGCTCCCTTATACAAGCAACGTGAACAATAGCTATGTATATTTACCTCTCAAGGCATAATCAGTGATCATATGAGGAGTTCAGAGGCAAAGTAGCAACCAATCTAGGTGTTATGGAAGGGAAAAACGCGGTGTATGGGAATGTAAAAATATATTTGCAAAAATTGTGCAGAATCAACCTGACAAGCTGATAAAACAAGAGGCCAGCCTGCCACAATAATCCTCCAACTCGCCTGTGCATCCTTCCCTGAACTCTCTGTTTCACAGTAATGGTCTACATATCTCGCTCAGGTTAACATGTACATTACAGATATAAAAATCAATGATGGTCACAATTCACCCATTTTTGAATTAGATCAAGCTGACATTTTTCAGGGCATATTCCTCCCTGAAACCACACATTTTGTTTTATAGTAATGGTCTAGCTATCTGGCACTGTTTTCCAGATATTAACCATATTAAAGTCGACAAAAATGGCATAAATTTTAAATTTGATCCAGTTGACATTTTTCAGGGCACACATGTATGATCCCTCCCTAAAATGACACATTTTTTAGTATACCAGGTACTACAGCAATGGTCTAGCTATCTGGCACGGTTTGACAGATATATCAGGCAATTAAATTAATTATGGCCTATAGTCGGCCAATTTTTGATTTGATCGAGTTGAAATTTTTCAGGCCATGTCTCCCCCTGAAACCGCACATTTTGTTTTATAGTAATGGTCTAGCTGTATGGCACGGTTTGTCAGATATCAGGCATATTAAAGTTAAAGTTTGTTTTCTATTCCCCCTCCTATTCCCGCTCTACCATCTAAGTCCTAAAGTCAATTATTCTTCTGTCTGAGTCTGCCTTTGTATTTTATTTTATGATGTGATTACCGGGCGAATTACCAAAAACAATTATATCACAATATAAATATTACATACCTTATATAGAATTATATATATTCAATCATGATATTCCTATCAATAAGTTTAATTTGATAAAGGACTAAATTATGTCAATGAACTCTAATAACATGACAGGGGATACAAAGTGTTATTAAAGAGTAAAGAGGTGTGATGTAACAGAAAGTGAAAGAAGCGGGGGTATGGTTACGATAACACTGTGTTGACCGTGACAGTTTTTCAGCTGAGGCATAACAATACAACACCACTAATTTCAAAAATAAAACAACATGTAACTTGTTATTATCTGACAACACGCATAATCTATTTCAATGATTCACTGATGATTTTAGTTATTTTCATTCAATATTAGTTTAGCTTTAAATTCGTGCGGTGCTTTATTTATTTATTTGTTTAGGCTACAACAAATATACAAAGATTATACAAAATAACCAATGTAATGACCAGGAATTGAACAAGAAGTTATAATAAAATACATGTCACAATAATTCGTTTAGTTGATTCTGCTTGATTTACTACTTATATAAAAATGCTCTTGCATATAAAATGTGTTGTTTATTATTCTCACAATAAAATACTTTGTGCCTAAAATCAGATAATTTTATAGGATATTAAAAAAGCACGGAATTAGGAAGGAATTAGAAATTAGGAATTGGAATGTGAATTGGAATTATAAAAATGAAAATAAAGGAATTGGAATTAGCCTCGGAATTAAAAAAAAGGAATTGGATCAGGAATTGGAATGAAAAAAATGGAATTGAACCCAGGTCTGGTCTATACATTATCGTTAGCACTGGGATGTGAAATTAGCGACGTACAATATCACGATGATCTATGTTTGCTCCATTTCCTAACAACACATTAGAGACCTCTACATGACCATCTTTTGCAGCATTTAGTAAAGCTGTCCAATTATCCTGAATAAGTAGCAACCAATAAATCGTCAAGAAAGATGTAAGAAATCTCATTGTGTTCAGCATTAAGTGCTACCTTATACAAGCAACCTGAACAATAGCTATGTATATTTACCTCTCAAGGCATAATCAGTGATCATATGAGGAGTTCAGAGGCAAAGTAGCAACCAATCTAGGTGTTATGGAAGGGAAAAACGCGGTGTATGGGAATGTAAAAATATATTTGCAAAATATATTTGCAAAAATTGTGCAGAATCAACCTGACAAGCTGATAAAACAAGAGGCCAGCCTGCCACAATAATCCTCCAACTCGCCTGTGCATCCTTCCCTGAACTCTCTGTTTCACAGTAATGGTCTACATATCTCGCTCAGGTTAACATGTACATTACAGATATAAAAATCAATGATGGTCACAATTCACCCATTTTTGAATTAGATCAAGCTGACATTTTTCAGGGCATATTCCTCCCTGAAACCACACATTTTGTTTTATAGTAATGGTCTAGCTATCTGGCACTGTTTTCCAGATATTAACCATATTAAAGTCGACAAAAATGGCATAAATTTTAAATTTGATCCAGTTGACATTTTTCAGGGCACACATGTATGATCCCTCCCTAAAATGACACATTTTTTAGTATACCAGGTACTACAGCAATGGTCTAGCTATCTGGCACGGTTTGACAGATATATCAGGCAATTAAATTAATTATGGCCTATAGTCGGCCAATTTTTGATTTGATCGAGTTGAAATTTCTCAGGCCATGTCTCCCCCTGAAACCGCACATTTTGTTTTATGGTAATGGTCTAGCTGTATGGCACGGTTTGTCAGATATCAGGCATATTAAAGTTAAAGTTTGTTTTCTATTCCCCCTCCCTAGTTCCCCCACCATAAAATATGCCAGTACATGATAATAAACAATCTAACTACATTTCAACAACTTACAGATTGCAAATAAGTATATACTAAATAAATATCTATACGTTCCTACTTAATTATTTGAAAGATATATTATTTGAATCACAGTCTCACATCATCTCTCTCATCCAGATTGATAATCCCACTCTGTAGAAGCTGATTCACAGCGTGCAGGTCATGGTTCTCAATGTTGTGAAGTAGACTCTGAGCCTGAAGTGTTGTCATCGCAACAGGAGACATGATGCCTCTCTTCAGTCTTCAAGGCAAACACCTTACACAAAACAATGCATAAGAATTAGTCAATTTTAAGCTTTTAACACCTGGAAGGAAGGCCTATTGGCTGAAAAGAAAAACTGATGAGTATCAGTAGGCTTCTTATCAAATTCATGACAGTTGTCAACATACTTGTAACTATACTTATACTAAACTATCTAATAAATCAACTTCTGAATATATTAAAGCTGCATAACTACTTCGTTATTTTCGATAGAAATATTCTAAAATGTACAAAACGATCATTCATATATTTTTAAAGGCCTTATAAATACAAGAAAACTGGGTAAATGGAGCGGGATTAATTCACCATGCGATACACCATCAAGTAATATGAAGTAGTAAATCGGTCTGTGTAAATTTGTATGTAATAGTGGCTAAATTATGAGCCAATATATAATTGTGGGCCAATATAATGATACATTGGTCAAACATCAAACCGCCTTAATGGCAAACACGAGATGTTGAAACGTATTTGTCTAATGTTGGGCCAGGACCGCAGATGATGGGCCACCATTAGACTGCCATTGGATCAATATGTTGTGTTAGCTGGGATACCAAACCCACACTAACCACCTGTTGATGTCCTGTGACTGGGTAAGGACCCTATCAGAAATCGGTTACAGTAAAGTCTGATTTTTAAAATCTTATTTCATTTTACCGCATTTCGCGATTTCTATCACTGTATGCAATGACTTTCGATAAAATAAAATCTGATATCGTCTAATAGTATTTTGACTACAGGTATTATTTTGAAATGCCCATGAGATATCGAATAAAAACTGCAGATGTTTTGTGAGAAAATCATGAAAATCAAAAAAAGAGAAAAAATACATCATTGATTCGGCTCTAAACCATGCCTACAATTTCCCAGTCAGGAGAGAGTGTCATAGTGGCAGGCCTTTGGCTTGCATGCTGGCCCATACTTAAAATCACCATTTAAAGAGGACAGTCCTATTACTCAAGTGAGTAACATTCTCCGCACCGCACAAACTTAAGCAGGATAATCCATCAGAAGGTGTTAAAAAAACTCTCGAAGATAGGCCAAAAATGGCGACTGGAGAGCGTTTTTGTCGTCAAATTGTTGAATAATAATAATAATAATAATAACAATAGACAGCCCTATAACAATAACTCTCAACCACATAGTGGGTGGAGACCTAATAACAATAGCAACAACAGACAGCACTAAAACAATAAGACATCTCCACCATATAGTGGGTGGAGACTAAAGTCTCCGCCACATAGTAAGTGGAGACTTTATAACAATAATAGACAGCACTAAAACAATAAGTCTCTACCACATAGTGTGAGATTGTAGCCACTCCGTAATATAAATATAACTTATTTAAATAAATACATATTTCTTTACTAAATGTTTGATATTACATTATTGATTTATTCAGTATATTTTTCATTTTAATAATACATTATAATGGTATTAAGCATAATCAGATAATGGTACGATTTGGCAGGTAGATTTGTACAAGTTGGTAGCAGTAGGCCTAGCGCCACGATGAGAAAAAAAAGGAGTGAGAATCTCACTTGAGGGCTATTAAAATTGGGAGGATGGAGGCCACAGCTGGCCTAAAGAGTGAGCGCAGCCCACGGGGCGTGGAAGCCCAAGAGGGGATGGTACCTGGACCCCCCTCCCCGTTGAAATTTTTGATTTCACAACAGCAAATAGTGGCCTCTGGTAGGTACTGCACAATTTTTTTTTAATGGTCCTATAAAATTACGCTGACCCTTTTTTTGTAACTGCCGACATATTAAAAGAACTATTTGACCACATTACACTGTGTTCACTGAGCACTACAAATCCTGTGCGGGATTTTGTACCCAAGGGGTCTATATAATGTGTTTACTGTACTTCTACTAAGAGTTTACTGTATTTCATTTTGGTTTACCGTATGACATGTAAATATATGTAAGGCCAATGTTGTCCCAACATCCAATAGTAATTCCGGCATAAAAATAGGCCTACATGCAGAAGGCCTACGAGCAGAAGCAGTGAAGCATGATTAACTCAGAACGTATGAGAATTGTATGAAACGTATGATTGTGTACAACTGAGACTTTTCTTTAAATAGGCTTGTGTCGGCGTTATGAGGCAGCACTTTTATGTTTCAGCTCTCGAGAACAAGATCTTTCGAAATTGGGGGCTCAGTGTGTTAGGGCGTGAGTGTGACTACTTCTAAGGTAACCTGGGGCACTCACGTCGTTAGTCCATTTGATCATCGCGCTCACGACCTGGAGGATAGACGAATGAGACTGAGATATTGTGGTGAGTGTTTCTAGACTTGATTGTGTAAACCTCACCACGATGATCACTAATCTGTTGTCTATTTTCCAGGTCGCTAGGGTTTGGGTATTACTGTTTTTATGCTTTTGTTGTGTGTGCTGATGAATGACTGATGTGTGATTGTCATAATTATATTATTGCTAGCGAGAGTGTGATATTGTTAACATTGATATTGATGTTTCATTTAGTTTAGTAATGTTGGTACATCTTTGCGAGATAAGTAACTAATTCTCTTTCATAATATTCAGCATAGGATTATTTGAATTTATCATTGGAATGGTTTGAGATAGCGTAGATAATATTTTATAAGAATATTATCTGCGTTAACCAGGCCTTTTGAGTGATTGTAAAACTCGAACGTTTATTGATATTTGACGCATATTTTCTATGTATAAAAGTATGTATTAGTATTATTGTTTTTTTCACAATAAAAATATAATTTCTAGGACCTAAACTTTCGCAAGTTATCGTGACAATCACACAATTAGATTACATAACCACGGTTGACTGCACTGCTGCAGTCACACCCTTTAAAACCCAGTCCCAAAGTTCAAGAAATACTAATGTGGTGAACAATATTTGGCGGGAATATGATTTTGCGCTCCCGGTCCTTGCGCGAAATGCGCAAAAATTAATTCCACACGAAATAAAAATATATTACAGCAGTCCATTTTCATTTTTTCACAAAATTTACAAAAACGGCACCTGTATAAAAAAAGTTATCAGAAGGTGCCACAGCATGCATGTTCCACTTCCACCTCTTAAAGCTTCTGTAACAACTATCATAAAAGTAAAGGCAAGAGCTGGCTACATTTTTTGTAATTGCGAGAAAACTAATGATGGGAACCCCCAGAAAAAGTGATAAAAGTGCCATTCAAAACAAATAACGGTTTTAATTCTATAATGATCAGGTACGATACCATGGTAATAAATACTATGACATTGAAATCTTTACCAGGTTCATATCTTCATACGGCAAACGTATTAATATTTTCATCCAGGTGTATATTTTAACCTGCAATGTAGGTATACAATGTGACCAGTTTGTAGCACATAGGCATTTCAGACATGCATGTCCAAAATAAGTAAAACAAGATATGGACATATCAAGAAGCAAAGCAGTACAGTCACAATATATCATATTGCATATATGGCATTAGAGGAACGATATTGCTTTTGCTACACTCAGTAGTATTCAATATCCTACATTTCGGATATATTATAGAATGTTACCGCTTTGAAATAAACTTTATTTTCATAAGGATTAAATTGTGCTCTTATAATACTTTTAAAATGCTAGTGACCTCAAAAGTAAAATTTAACTAAACTAGTATTCACCAGTGTACGTTTCCAAGCTGGCGAATATCTATATACAAAGCCTTCTAGAAAACAAGAGGCCAGCCGGCCACCATAATCCCCTGCCCCGCCCACGTGATAGAAATTTTACAGGGTGCATACTTCCCTGAAGTCTCACATTCAGTTCTACAATAATGATTAACCTATCTAGATTACTGTGTACATTACAGAAATGAAAATGAAATAAATCAGGCTTTAGGCCACCTTTGTGCACATATAGGCTAAACTGGGCCAAGAGAACCTCCTGAGGATGGTGAGATGAATGAGATGACACTGTCCTCCAAACACAGGATTCGAAATTCGAACCCTGGCGGTCTGAGGCCGAGCACGCTACTTCTCGGTCACGGAGGCTACCCACAATACTGACATCTACACGTGGATGGGGAAGAAACATTTTTGTTTCTTTCAAACCGCCGAGACCGGGAACCGAACCCCGAACTCTAGCGTGAAAAGCAGTGGTGATAACCACTACCCTAGGGCCCCCGCCCAGTATATTACAGATATTGAAGTCAATATTGGTCGCAAGTCCTCATTTCTTTAGTTTGATTAAGTTGCCATTAAGAGGGTATATACATATATCCCTCACTGAAACCATACATTTCGTTTTATAGTATTTATTGGACTGGTACATATAATATTGAATTTTTGTTCCAAGGGTTGATGATGTGAGTAGATTTATTGCATTATCAATATTGAATTTTGTTGGTAGATTTTAATTTTATGTGTTTTTCTCTAGCAAAAAAAAACATTTTTTACCCTAAAAAGTGACCCATTTTTCGCGCGAGGCTGCTCTAAAACTATATTCATGGATTCGGGTTTCGAAAAGGGCGATTGTACACAGTTGAGACAATGACTCACTTTGCTTCTCCTGTGCATGTTTTAAAAACTTTGATAACAATTGGCCCATTTTGTCTTTTGTCTCACTCTGATATCTTAAATTTATGCAAATGTGGACAGAACAAATATTATTTTTTGGATCAGAAAAATTAAAGAAGTGTACAAATAACTTTTATCATCATCATTTTCCAAATTATGCCAATTTTGAAGGTTAGAGCATCTAACTATCTGGCACAGTTTGTCCGGTATCAGGCATATTAAAGTTAAATATGGCTGATAGTCGGCCATTTTGAATTTGATCAAGTTGAAAATTTTCAGAGCATATCCCTACCTGAAACCGCACATTTTGTTTTGTAGTAATGGTCTAGCTATATGGCACGGTTTGTCAGATATCAGGAATATTAAAGTTGATTACGGTCGATAGTTGGCCATTTTAAATTTGATCAAGTTGAGCATTTTCAGAGCATATCCCTACCTGAAACCGCACATTTTGTTTTGTAGTAATGGTCTAGCTATATGGCACGGTTTGTCAGATATCAGGCATATTAAAGTTAGTTATGGCCGATGGTCGGCCAATTAAGCAGGTAAAATTTCAAAAACCCCAAAAGGCACATCTACACCCCCTAAGGGATCTGTGTGTCAAAAATTAAAGAAATCCATGCACGGGTTACTGAGTTCTGCTCCGGAAACGAAATGCGGACATCCGGACGGAGGACGGATGGACATCCGGGGCGACGCCAATACCCCCTGCCCCCACTTCGTCGGGCGGGGGATAAAAACTACACATGTATACAATCCACCTCTTATGAATGGAGATTGACCTGATGCATATGTGCTACAACCTGGTCATATTGTATACCGTACCTACACTTTATACAATATATTTCAACATATCGTCATCAGTACACGTATACATTTTCAATATTTGTTAATTGCAAATATTTGTCAATTACATTAGCATTCCTTCCGGTCTAATTAAACTTACTAAACATTCGGATAAAGCTAAATATAATAAATAAGCTGATAATATGAAAAATAAAAATTGAACAATACATAGCAGGTTAATATATACACCCGGGTGAAAATATTTATTCGTTTGCCATATGAAGATTTACACACGGTAAAGATTTTAATGCGTTAGTTTTATTAACATGGTAGCGAACCTGATGATGGCTTCATTTCTACCAGCAATAGTGAGCAAAAAGAACAAACAGGGAAAAATATGCCTTTTATTGCAGTGTCTCACAAATTCACATAAATCCTGAAAAAAAAACATGAACAAATTTTTTGTGATGTACAGGTTTCAGCCACAGATTGACTGTGTATAAAGTTGTGGGACATTTCTTTGGACGGTAATAAATAAGACTTCCAGTCTAATAAACAGGTCAAAAATAGTTTTTTTTAAATCAGTAGCATTTCTGTTACATGCCCGCATGCTCAGCTCAGAGGTCGCACAATCATTAAATATTATGGACATTTTTCGAACATTGGGGTCGGCATTGCTCTAACTAACCCGCAATGTTGGATTTTTCGGATAAAGCAAATACATCAATCCATGGCCTCTGACCACAGACATTAACAATGCTCAGTTCGATGGTAAATCGCATTTAACCAACTCACCTACAATATATACGTCTCCACTACCATATTTGACGCATATATGTGAAGATTTTTTTATTGCTACGTCGCGAGCCTTTGTGGGATAGGTAACATAACAGGTACCAGAGTCAGACGATGACGTCATCGGACTTGACATCTGCCGCTTTTCTGTTGCTTCATGCACGTGTTTTTGGTTTTATCAACAACTTCAAGGGGTTCTGAGCATGCGACTTTAGCGGACCAATTCTCCTCGCATAGATGTCGCTCATGTCGCACCGGCAAAGATTGACGCAAACTATATCGCCGTGAATTGTAGTTGTCTTTTACTTAAATTCAGGTCCAATATGTGACATATCGAAGAATCACAGATAAGTAAGTGAATATATTTATAAGCAAGATGATGTTAGTTTGGCCATAGCCCCTCAGATTAAGTCCCGAGTAGCAATTTAAAGTTGGCAATAAAGCCACTCCAATACTTAATTCACGGCTCTGTGGCTCGCTGCGCTCAGAGCCGTTGTTTACTCAGCTAGTGATGTACCTACCTCCCCAGCAAACAACAGACGTTGACCTAATGCTGGGCTAATGTTGGCCCAGCACCCAGGGCCCGCCCTACGTTCGCCATTGGCAATGAAAGACTAGATTTGGCGATAAGATATTACTACTGGCGAAAATTTTGGCTGCTGCCGTTATGACACAGAAAACCGAAAAATTACGAATCGGTTCACCGGGCATCGGTATGTACGTCGCGATATCTCTGCCGTTTATTTGTTAATTTTGCTGAAAATTCGTGAAGTCCTTCTACTAATATCGATGTCCCACCATCTAAGTTATCAGGAATATAGAATGAGAAATGACCCGATAAAAATAGCCGATTAAATGCAAATTGGCCAATCAAAAATTACGATGTCGGTGCAACAGATGTCTCAGTTATGGATTATGTAGAAAAAAAACTCTTGAGAAAAGCAATGTTCACCCTCTAAAATGCCTACTGAATGTACCAGAGATCACCTTTTATTTCCAAATAATTACCATGTAGTTCAAATTAAAATTACACTAAATTGCATTCATTTATAGATAGGGTATCAATGAATATAAAATCAATTCTGAGAAAAGCAATATACCAACTCTAAAATGCCTATAGAATGCACCAGAGAGCACATTTTATTTCCAAATAATTACCAACAGATTTTTTTCAACGCATCGCCATGCGGCTTCGGCTAATTACTTGGCAAATAATGTCTATGAGACAAGGCTGGCCTTGCAGCACTGTACACAGTGGGCGAACATTAGCCCAGCATTGTGTCAACGTATCGTGTTTGTAATTGGGTCTGAGGACTTCTTTCTATGATCTTTAGTATGAAAGAATGATTGTCAAATTAATTGTGAATAAGTTCGCAAAGTCAGGAGAATCATAAGAGGCAAATTTTTGGTCAGAAAATCGAGTGAAGTTGGTAGCAGTACTAGTAGCCCCTAGATGAGAATAAAATGGGGTTCATAGTAGGTACATTCAATAAATTTTAAAATTGTCCAATAAAATTATGCTGAGCCTTTTTTCGTAACTGCAGACATGCTAGAAGAAATATTTGACCACATTCCACAGTTTTCCCGGAGCAAGAAAAATGCTGTGCCAGATCAAAATCTGAGCTAATTATAACAAGGCCCGTCGGCAACGGAAAAAGGCCCCAGCCTCTAATCATCGTTTTAAAGTGGAAATCATTTGAAACAAGAGCACATTCGACAATAGCGAAACATAAAAAAATGTTGAGTGGATCATGTTAATGAGAAAATTTGACGATAGGAAGTGGCCGCAGGTCGGCCATTTTTAATTTTATCATGTTGAAATTTTTCATGGTATATCCCTACCTCGAACTGCACATTTTGTTCTATAGAAATGGTCTAGCTATCTGGTCCGGTTTTCTAGATATTACGCATATTAAAAAAATAATGGCCATTTTGGGCGCCATGACCTAGTTTCTGTTCGAATCTTGCCCAATTTCGAACTCATCTGAGCTATTAGTAAAATGGATATCTGGTATAAATTTAAGAGCGAAACATAAAACTAGAGCCTGACGGCACTGAAGTAGAGCTTGTGCCGGGCTTCAGGGTCATTGTTTTAACCCATTAACCGCCGGTGTCACATATATTCGGGTTTTCATTTTTTATTAGCACATTAAGTAACACATTTGTTAAAAATAAAATGTGACATCAACCAGCAATATTTGAAAACAGTTGACCTCCATTTTGTCAAATCTGAATAATTTTCACTCACTTGAAGTTGTGGATCGCGTCAGCGAGACACAACTTCAAGAGGGTGAAAATTCAGATTGAATAATTTGGCGGCTAAAGGGTTAAGGAAAGCTAAGATGCAGCTGTTTCACAATTAAGCAACAAATATATTGGTCTAAATGAGGTGTTGAATCCGACAGTAGCTCTATGATGTATCTCGTGTCTGACTGTCGTCAGCTCAATGTTGTTTTCAATGTTTAGTCGGGGAGGGGGGGGGGGAAGTGGTGGTCATGCGTTGCACGTGTAATGTTGTGAATTCCCGGCGAAACGAGCCATAGAGTGCACAGGGTTAGCCTTGATCTCTCACATCTATTTGTTACACCTCAAGTCGACACCTGTATTGATAGACTGCACATTGACTTCAGTGCACATAATAAACTCCTGATAAATACGCCCCCAACTGCGTCTCTGTGTTTATTAGTAGGCCTATAACCGGTCTATACGGGATAATCGGGTAGGCCTACCCTAATGGAAATAGGTCAAATCTGTGAAACTCAATGATCTCGACCTCCTTTTTCACCGAGCTGGCTAATACAATGAAGTATGAGGGATGGTTCTTATATAACCTTGTTTTCAACGAGTGACGTCATTGCGTTTTACAGAATGAAGTATGGGGGAGGGGGTGTTATATAACCTTGTTTTCACCGAGTGACGTCACTGCGTTTCACAGCTAGCTACTCCCTGTGTGACCCTGGGCTGGGACCAGAGTCTGGGACTGTGGTGCAGTTCATTATTCAAAGCCGATCTATTAAACATAAACTGTTTATATTAACCTTAGGTTAGGGTGTTATAGGCATATATGTTACTAGGCATACCCCAGTCAATGACAGGTAGGGGAAGGTACATAAACGTGTCTAGCAAACAATTTAGTAGCCTAGGCATATTGCATGCTAGTACTAGGCCTACTGCTATTTGCTCAGATGTGATGGCAGTGTGTAGTGTTCAGATTAAAATAACTGACTCAGGAGACAGATTAACTACTTTCACTGCCACAGTTGTTGAGTCAATGTTGATTTAATGCTATAGACCAGCGTAATAACAGTGTGAGACTGCAGGACAGCATTAATTAGACTCACTATAATATAACTCACTATAATAGAACTCACAACTCGATAAGCCTAGATATATTGAGATTGCAAAGTCATAGATATAATTAGTGAGTTAATAACTTGATGTTGAATTGAAATCAATAATAGCCTAATTTAAATGTCACTCCTGGGGCTTCGAATATGGCTATGAGATTCATTAAGCATAGCAGGATTAGGCTATGCATTGCCTGAGGGGTGTTTTTAAAGTTTTCAGAACGTATTCAGACTGTAGGCACCAGTAGGCCCTAGGCCTAAGTTTTTACTACAAATGAATTGTTTGTTTTTTTGCTGGTTTAATGAAGCCTACATGTGTATTGGCAGGCCAGCAAAGACAAGACGTTGAATCAAAGTTGGCTTAACGTTGGTCCAACGTCGTAGATGGTGGACAAACGTTGAACCAACATTGATTCATTCAACGTCTCCTTGTGTCAGCTGAGTGTTGTTGTGTACATGCCTCTGGGAAAGACTGACCATACAGGCAAACACGCATACCGCTGGACAATCACATGCAGCCAGCATTGTTTCAATGCTGGCACACCTCCTACGACGCTGGCGTAACATTTGGTCAGCGTTGCCGTATTAGGCCTACTAGTAATAACGGGCGCACTTCCTAGCAAACACGAGCCGTTGACCCAATGCTGTTTTAATGTCGGGCCGACGTCGGAGACGGCGGCCCAACATTCAAACAACTTTGCATCATAGTAGGTCACGTGTCGTATACAGTACTGGTAGGTCGGTATTGCTGTGCTAGCGAGGCAGGTCAAAGCACTGAGGGTCAAAGTGTATTGCTAAGGTCAAGTGTCACGCGTGACGTCACCTAACAGACATGGCTGACATTGATACATTAGAGATAGGAATTGATGCGTCATTTATATCAGTGTTCATCTGATCAGCTGAGCCAAAATTTCAAAATCTGGCCTCATGATGCAACGAAAAAAAAAATTCTTAACACACACATGGAGTTAGATATGTTCCCAATTCCACAAATTTAAAGTTTTTGCCGTGAAATTAATCTTACAGAAAACCACTCAGACCCAAATTGACTGAAAAAGTAGAGCATTTGCTCGACTAAAAATGTTGAGTGAATCGCGTTAATGAGAAAATTTGACGATGGGAAGTGGCCGCAGGTCGGCCATTTCTTTAAGTTTTTTCATGTTCAGGCTTCAAAGTCCATTTACGTAAAAAAATAGGGTTTTTTATAGGTTTATTTCATAAAAATATAGGATTTTATAGGTTTATTTGACATAAAATTATAGGTTTTTATAGGTTTTCCAGTGACACTAATGTACCCGCCATGTGAAAATTCATACTTTTTTTACTATTCCAAAGTCATATCTACCGTATTTCAGGAAGTATACTGTATAGTACACACCTCTGAATATACAGTACTATGGGGCCTACATAGTGCCAAAAATGCATACTTTTTTATACAGTATGTTCATCGTCATTTACTGGGTGATCAGCTTAAGGTTAAATACATGTAGTATGGTCTTTCAAACTTACATAGGCAATAAGACGAACTGCTCGCCTTAACAGAGCCATGTTCAATCAGAGGAGGGCTGGAGTGTTTGAATTGGACAAATTATTCATTACACTTACTCAATTCTTCACACAAGTTAATTAGCGATGGAGGTGAATATATATTATTAAGAGGAAAAAAAATTGTCCACACAGGTTGGACAAATATCAGACAAGGTGTAGTAAAATTTATGCCGAGCGAAGCGAGGCTGGAATTTTTTTTAATGAATTATGTAGCTGATAAGCTTAAATAATTATTTTTTTTCGAACCAATTTGAGGAATTAAATTATATTTTAGGCATTTTTTTTTTAAACACAGAAAGTTATTTGACACAAACACATTCCCACAAATAAAATATAGGTCAACATAATGTTTTTGTTCAAGCAAAAGCAAAATATAGGTTTTTATAGGTTACCGTATATACCGTATTATCCCTAATAAACGCACCGCCCCTAATAAACGCGCCCCCCCCTTTTTCATGTACCCTGTATATCCAGTCAGCTGGCTTGAAAAATCTACCAGACACGAGCCTTCTGCGTGTAGCCGTGTCAACATGGTTGAGCCACGGTCAGTGTGTTGTGAGCGTGGGTGTAAACGCGGTATGGTACTGTTACATGTAGTTTTTGTACATATGTACATGTTGTTTTAACACTGGGCCAGCGTCGTACAGGTGGACCAGCATTGAATAACACCTGTGTGCGTTTGGTAATTAATCGTTGAGTTGTGTCAGAATAACGACAGCGTGTTTGCACTAGCTCAGTGATCATTGAGTCAAGACAGATTTACAAGCGCCCCTGTTAAATTCCCGGCGTTTTAATGCGACACCAATGTATAGGCCTACCGGTAGGCTTAATGCTAAGTAAGATTTGAATCATCTAATGACACAAAAAACGTCTGCCCCTGTTTATCGTGCTACGTCATGTTTTGGCCGTCAGCAGCTGGCGTCCACTGGTCATCCAAATATGTGAGGTATGGATCTTTTTCTACTATAGTAGTGCCGAGACCCAGGAATTGATACGTGCTTAAACCCAGACAATCCAACCATGGCATTGGCCCATTAATGCTGCTGCTGCTTTGAACCAATGTTATAGCGCACATGTATACATGATGTCCCTGCAGAGATGGTACACCACCATTTGATAAATGGCGGGCTAAGGTCGGCAAGAGTAGATGACGTCATCAGGCCGGGGACGGTCTGCTGTGGCAGACATTCTGAGGCCTACACACTGTGTGAAATTAGACGTAAATTTAATCAGTTAGGCCTAAGTCTTTTTAAAGCATTCATACAGTACGTTGCAGACACATTTCTATTATTCTAATCAGTAGTAATGTATCTAAAAACAAATACGATATTTAGATATCGTCGTGCCCAAATAAGATCATTCCAAGATGAATGTGATGGTAACCGCGTCGTCTCGGCCTATATAGCGGGCCATGGCTGCATAAGGTGTCAGCCTGTGTTAACATACCAGTTACACCTGCTGCCAGCGCGCACGAGTGGCGGCTTGAGAGTGGATGGGGGCTTGCACATGCAGTGAGTTCTCACCAATGTCGCATGGCTTAATAACGGCGCCGCGGCCGAATGCGGCCGTGAAATACAGATTAACATTTTAGTGCACATAATAAACGCGCCCCCAACTTCGTCTCCGCGCCCGGCGCGTTTATTAGGGATAATACGGTAGGCTATTTTCAGAAAAATATAGGTTACTTTTTCAAATATAGGTTTTTAAAGGTTTTTATAGGTTTTACTTTGATGCCTGCATGTTGAAATTTTTCATGGTATATCCCTACCTGGGACTGCACATTTTGTTCTATAGTAATGGTCTAGCTATCTGGTCCGGTTTTCCAGATATTAGGCATATTAAAAAAATAATGGCTGATAATCGGCCATTTTGCCCGCCATGACCTAGTTTCTGTCTGAATCTTGCTCAATTTCGAACTAATCCGAGCTATTAGTGAAATGGATATCTGGTATAAATTTTGGAGCGGAACATAAAAAAATTGTTGAGTGAATCGCGTTAACAAGAAAAATTGTCGATCGGAAAAAAGTTAAGGTCACAGAAAGGACAAATGTGAGATTAGTCAAGCTTTAGTCATGATTAACCTGTATGTGAAGTTTACTGTGCATTCCAGTTATGTGAAACAAGTTATAGTTCTAAAAAGTGGCGGACAGACGGACGGACGCGCCTGGTGACGACAATAGGCATCCGCCAAAATTTTGGCTGATGCCTAAAAACGTCCAAAAGCTGTGACCTTAATTTTGCAAATTTCGGCAGGGATACAGAAGCCAAAACATCACCCAGACACTTAAACTTTTGGAAGCAGCTGAATAAAACTACTGAGAAGTGCTATCTGTAGATATCAGGTTTTAAGATACATCAGGGCACCCAATGCGTGCCCCGCAATACTGTAACAGAGCAAATATATACTACATAACAATCAGAAATTTGGGCATAGCCTCTGGTCCCAGGCGGTCATGGAAGAAGAACAATTTTGATGGATTCTAATCCTTATAGCCATGAAACTCCTATTTTTACCCTCGGTGCGCCCCATGAGAAAGTGCAGGGTAGGCAAACAAAACTTCACCCAGGTTTGACCGTGGGCAAACTATAGTTGCAGTCAACTTCCACCAGCGTTGGGTGTTTTTCGCTGATTTCTCAGTCAATTCTAAATCAATTTCCATGAAATTTTGCAAGCACTCTTTACAAGTATTCCGGCGCCTACCCTTAAAATTTTGTGAAATTTGAATGAGCATTTCAAAAGTTAGACCATTTGACATGTAGTGGAATTTCGTGATTGAAGCTGCTAGCGTTCAATGGTTTAATAGAGGAGCGTCACAATTCGCAAAAACTACATGTCGAATGGTCTAACTTTTGAGCTACATAATATTTTTTCTTGAAATTTTCAGGGCAGGTGCCGTAAAACTAGAAACTAACGCTTGCAAAATTTCAAGACAATCGGATGAAAATAGCATGAGCAATGAGCGAAAAACATGCAACGCGAAAGTCACAGATTTAAAGTGACTTTTACTTTAGTGCAGCCTTCCCCAGGTATCTCATTTCTTTCAGATTCCCACATTGTTCTGTCCAAACGCTCCTAATGATGTCCTCCAGAACTTCCCCATAGGGCAGTGGACATAGTCTATTTTCATTTATTGCCTTTTTTACAAAAATTTAAAAAATGGCACCTGCGTAAAAAAAATTATCAAAAGGGGCCACAGCATGCTTGTTACACTCACCTTTTCAAGAACTTGTTGCAACAATTACGGAATTAAAGGCGAGAGCTGGCATCATTTTTCGTAATGGTGAGAAATGATGGAAACCCCCGTTAAAGGTGATAAAAGTGTTATTCAAAACAAATAATGTTTTAAATTCTACAATGATGGCTTCATTTCTATCAGTAGTCTAATAGTGAGCAAAAAGAACAAACAAACTGAGAAAAATATCGATTTTATTGCAGTGTATCACAAATTGACATCGATCCTGAAAAAAACAAGACAAAAAACCCATGATAATAATGACTGTGTAGTAAATAGCAAATGCCAGCCACTGCTGGTGTGTTTCCAGGGAGAAACGGCAGAAAGCAGAGACGATGACACGTCTGCTTCTGCTAAAGGTTCCTGGTATTCTGCAACAGATCGTATAAATCCTGCGCCATAAACAAGATGTGACAATGGTAACGACCACTTCCTGTGTAACACATCGGCCGTTACTACACTCCTCCCCCGTTAACAAAAGCAGATGTCTAAACCCGATATAAGAGCAACATAGGATATAATATTCAAAACACAACACATGTGACCATAATTTTTAATACATTTGGCTATATTCCAACCATGTAAGATAGACAGTAAAATTTCTCATCGGATTAACAGAAAGGACAGGGAGAGATGAGTAGGAAACTTATAAATAACAATTGGCCAGAGAAAAACCTGTTTGGTCTCCAAATTTAGCTAAGTTTATGTCTTAATAATATAGGTCTTAATAATCAATACGTTCACACAGGTGCTGACAATATGTTCTAACAATAGGTGCTAACAAGATTTCATCCTTGGTTCACACCTTCGTTAGAACCTAATGGTATTAGACCAGGTTAATGTAAGACTATCAGGTAAGTAAATAATGTGATCACGGGGTTTCAAAGAATCTGCCAACCTTGGCCAGCATTATTATTGGAAACTACTAATTTTAATCATATTACTTAAAATCGATGCTTCTATATCTGTCCTTATAGGAAATAATAAAGACTTCACAATTCCACCATTCCTCCTTTTTAACAAATTGGAGCAGACATACGACTCTTTCATATATGACATCACCTGGAAAGGCTCATTTATAGATGGAACCACCAGCAACACAAGTCAATGTGAGACATTTGTAATGGACATTATTAACGACCCAAAAGAGGGGTTCGATGTACATGTAATGTGTGAAGCTCATAATGTAAACAACACTGTGTGTCGCTGTGAATGAGTGGATACTTGACTATTGAATGAACAGCTGAACAGACAAGGTGGTGGACCAGATTAATAATACTGGAGTCTGGCTTGTATACATTGTGAAGCGTCTCCAAGTACATCATGTGGAACGGGTGCTATATAAATGGTTCTAATACTACCAAATTATCAGGGAGTTAAAACAAATGTTATAAGACTATTACATTGATCCATAAAGAACACAATGAGATAGGCACATCATTGATGAAGCATGCCTGATATAGTCTGGATTAAATAATAAGATATGATTCAACTTTAACATTGTTACATCTGTTTTTACTGCCAGAGATAAGAAGGTATGCGATATGGCTTACACAACTCTGTGTGTCAAATCGTATGGATCTGAGTAGATTTCTCCCAGATTTGAGATGAGGTCATCTGCCCGCTTCACGCTAGCATCTACCTCACAAGACGTATAGGGGACAACACTACAGATCAAATAATATTGTTTGTGTGTGAACATGATCACACTAAGGAGTTTAGGTTAGGTCATGTACCTTATTAACGGATTAAAAACAGCAGCAATCAAATTCATAGAGCTGTTTATACAAGCATAAAACAAGCAACAATCAAAATAACCACTCTAACAACAGAGACATCATAGACTCTATCAACAACATAGACACAGAGACTCGTCAATTTAACTCTAGAACTACAATTCAATGAAGAGCAGCTTCTACACAAATATATATATTCACAAAGTGATGCTCTACAAATGGGGTGGATAGGGTCAGACATAATGTGCAGACATCTACCACATCCAAAAGGCAGGCTTATGTGCTCATGAACCCATATTTGTCTGTGCATAATGTCTGCACAAGCATGGATTTAGGTGTACAAAAGTACAAGAACATCAGAAACTAACGCTGTCCAGGCTGCGTGTAATATGGCATAATCTGAGAATTGAGATGGGTAGGTGGGCACATTTAGTCCGGCTTCGTCAGTGTGGTCTGAACAGCACATAATCTAGGACTGCAATATACTTCGCAATATCAGCTTGTGCTAGACTGCTATAACATTTATTGTTGACATTTTGGTGGTAAATTTGGCAGTTAATTATGCCATCAAATTAGGACTTTTCGGACTGATCAGCTAATTAGAAATGTAACGGTAAACATTATATATATATACAAGTGTCCACTAACAGAGCTTTTCTTGGACCACTGTTCATTCGATACATGTATGTATTACAATAAAATTATCTATGTATGTGCATTAGTAATGACAAATGTAATGAACAATGACCAAGATCACCACTCCCCCATTAAAAAACTAGGAGAACTGAACGAACGAACAAAGCATCAAAATAGTATAATTATAAAAGATTAGACTGATAATCACCATCAAAAACATAATGATACACATAGCATTGCAAAATAATAACACAACACACATACATTCGGAAATCAAGGAGAATAATCAACGAAATAAAGATCTTAGGATCCAAAGAGAAATGCAATTGTTGAACATCAGTAAATCAAACCAAGTGTAAAAACAAACATGCAAATAAATACATATATCGGATTATGACTAGGTTCAATCCCGAAATGGCCAAAAACGGTCAACATAAACAACAAAACATTCAGAATCTCAAAGGTTAATTCCAATGTACCAATTCTCACCAAACACTCAAGCATATATTTTTACCATCACCAAACATAATATAATAATAATAGGAATGTGTATAATCTCTAGGTCTGTATGTTTTGAAGATAATAAATAAGGCTACTGATAAACCATATTTAATTATGTTGGTGCCAATGACATAGTAAAAATCACATTAATAAACATGATAAACAAAAGAGTGATTGAATTTCCAAATCTTGCTCTGCGCCCATCGCGTACCTATTAAAAAATGAGATGAACCATTTTCCAACTGAGCGCTAGCATAAATCTTCTCAAATGAGATAAGATTGTCTGCCAACTTAACGCTAGCATAAATCTTCTCAAATGTGATAGGATTGTCTGCCAACTCAGCGCCAGAATGAATCTCACACAATTCCCAATAGGCAGCAAAGACGGGTGAAGACCAAAAGTTGATGATTGGCTAATATCTTCTCTCAGTGAGCTATGGCTGCTGAGAGACACACTATCGAAAAATGAACAGAACAACATGAAACATTCAATGGAGCTGGCACATCGTTATGAGCAACGATGCGGCTCAACTTGTCTCGCATTGGGGTGTGATGATTCAGAATGTGACCAGCGTGGTGTCCCAACATCCTGATTGGACTTTATTTTCAAGATGTTGTGTTGACCAACTGGATGTGACTGGGGTCTGACGTACAAATGTAGAAAAAATCTTCTACTTCTAGATAGTGTGCTCCTGGGAAATGCTCTAGCATTACATAGAAACCTGAACTGATATCATACGAATTGATATCAGAAAGGTCACATAGTTCCGGTACCAACAATGTAGAATTAGCCGGTTGAGGACAGGACACATATGGGCAAAGGCAGCGACTTCAAGAATCATGTGACCCCAGCAGTGTTCTCGCATGTAGTGACCTCCACTTATGTTTAACCAGTTTTATCATTGAAGTCATGCATAGACCATTCAGAAAATGTATAGTTATCCATAGCCTAGACAAGAAAAAATGTGCTTTTGACCACTGTAATGCCATAAAAATGACATTTTTGGCATGTCGCCAGCTTGAATTTTTCTCTTAGACAGGTCACTGCTCATGAGTGGGTGCAGTTTTTGGAAGATAAATTGTTTGAATTTGACGAACATATAGTAGTAATTGTATTTATAAAAATAATTCCCAAAAAGTAGTATATTGTCCCTTGCAAAATTGAATTAATGTTCATGTCGCCACAAAATACGTTACATTTGAGTTAGTTAGTTGTTTTTATCTGCCAAAAATTCTAAGATCAACTAAAGTTCCTTGCTGTGTGATGAATATGTGATCTAAGGTATGTATATAAAAAGACATAAAAAATTTTTGTGATACTAACAGTACTACTCTTGCAATAATCAATAGAAACAAGCAGACGCTATTTATTTTTTAAGAAAACAGAATACGTTACATGGACTCTGAAAATATATTGATATGCACACTTAACAACAAATGGCCCTTTAGTTACTCACTAGGTATGTCTCCACGCAGCAAGTAAAAAATTAGCCTGGCCACTGAACCCAGCTTTACAATTGTGCAAAAAGTAAAAAAAATCCAGAATACGTTACACAAAATACGTTACATTTTATAACGTATTTTGGTAACGTATTTTAGTAACGTATTTTGCTCTTCACTAAACAATGTTGTAATAGTGCATTCTGTTTCGTGACAAAAGTACAAAACACTCACACTTTGCATGATACAACTATTTACCGGATATAGTGACATTTAGTATCATTACTTTATCATAACATGAATTATGTTAGTTATGTAACGTATTTTGATAACGTATTTTGCATTTTTATTGGAAATATTAATTAACAGGCACGAAATGAAAGAAACTCAGTATATATCGTTACAAAAATAATAATAAATGTGCTTAGACAAAAAAACACATCGATTATTCAATGTGGCAGTGTGTAATAAAGTCCATTAGGCCACACAAATTTATTTAATTGTTTTACCCAATCACCGCCGAAAATTTCCGGAAATAGAAAAAAAAAACAAATCGAAATTTTTTTTTATATTTTTTCCGCCGTCGTGGATTTATCCATTTCAAAGTTAAAAAAAAAATTAAAACTGTTTCTTCCTTACTGTGCCGATGCAATAAACAGTCATTACTTTCGTTGTAAGCAAAACTGACACGCTGCGGTCAGTCTGACACAACTCAACGTGCAGCCAAGTGCCGAAATCAGGTCTGAAAAATAGCTGATAGATCAAGGCTGACACTGTGCACGCTATGGTTCTGTTAATGTGTCACACACATTACACTCCAACTCAACCCGAAACACTTGGATTGATCGATAATACATTGCCAAATAAGAATTTTAAAACAAATGTTATGGATGACATTCTCATTGATATATTCAATGGCAAACAAGCAGTGTCAACTCTGGGCCGGTATCTTCCTTGTTAACCCAGCATTGAAGTTCAAAACAACGCACGCACACAGACACTATCTGTATGCACGTGAATGTTGTCGGCGCAAGACGTCGGGCAGTGTTGTTCTAATGCGTGGCCACCGTCGTCAATGGTGACCTACATTGGACCGTCATCGGTTTGGCGTTTAGTGGTGGCGTGTGCAAATCCCGTCTTACATCCAGATCTGACACACAGCGTCTTGTTGTGCAGTTATTCAGCTGGCTGCGGCGGCTATTCATTCACGTCTTATCTCTCTCAGTTTGTCCAGAGAAGTAGTCAAATAGAAAAACATGTTTTTTTCTTGACTTTAATAAGACTAATTTTCTGTTAAACGACCCTGACCACAACGAACGAACCTGTATGCAAAATCCGCCGCCGTTTTAGCTAACGAAATGGTTTGTCGTTATTAAGGATTGGAGAGTTTTTTCAAGCCAGTTCATAGGGTAGCCTACCTGAAAAACGGGGAGGGGGGGGGCGTTTATTAGGGGGGGGGGGGTGCGTTTATTAGGGATAATACAGTATGTCAGCGTTCGTAATTGGCCCAAACCTGGCAAACTCGTCGCTTTCTGTACTGTGGACCAATCTAAAAAAAATAAAACACCTCTTTATCTAACTTTTTTTTTTTCCGCCACCCGACAGCCTCAATGCTGAAAAAATCGGTAAAACAATTAAATAAATTGGTGTGGCCTTATACACACAAATACAGAATACGTTACTTTTAATTCTGATAATGATTTTGTGCCTATAGTGAAATAGTAGATACAGTGTTTCATCTAGGATTCAAAAGGGGCATGGCGCCACCTATCATTTGGGGGCACCTTATCATGAACGCCGGGCACCCAGTTGACCCGGGCGGGCATTTCCAGCACCAACCCTCCCCAATTAAGGGTACAAACAGAATCAGTTAAGTGTGTAAACATCGCCAGTTTTTACCACTATGTACACACAGGCCGTTATCAGGTATTGCGTCATAGGTGTGAGCGCGCGGCATCAGTAACTGGGATATTTTTGACTGTCACATTGGCCTGGGTGGGTTGATTATTACGTAACAATAGTCTAGTTCAAAGAGGCAGATCACCTTCTGAATATAGGAAAGGCAACTTGGCGCTCATGAAGGGCAACATGGCGCTCATGAAGGGCAACATGGCGCTCTCAAAAGGCAACATGGCGCTGCGCCATGTTAGAAATAGCTAGATGAAGCACTGAGATACAATAATTCTGGTGACAATGACACACACAATTTATTGTATTGCCTAGGTTCATTTAAAACAATATTGAAAGGGTATTGAACATGTACACACTACTGTTCTTATCAGGAAAAAACTGAAATAAAAATACACTACTACTTTGAAAAACCTTTATATCTCGTATACTGCAATGTATCAAGACCATTGACACTTAAAACCATTGAAATTACATTATTATATTTAATTGTGCATGTTTTTATTTTGCATAGTATTTGTACAAAAATACCCAATACATATCGGATATTTTGGTAAATGTTTAAACTATAAAAAAATGTAACGTATTCTGTGTGTGTTTTTTGATGATTTTAATTGTTTATTAAAAAAATGATTAAAATTGATGTTTTATACTTGGTATTTCAATTTTTTAGGACAAGAACAAATATTTTTTATATTTCAAAATAAAGTTGTAAAAAGAGGTCTAGTGAGAAGTTGATTTTTTTATATTAGCTTATGGAAAAGACTTGAAGTGGCGGGCTTTGCCCATATACTGCTGGTGGTGAAGTTGAATGTGTAGGAGTTGGGACAGAGATCGGTTGTTGAATGTTAGAATTCAAGAAGTATAAAGGAATGACAGTGGGGTTATCAACATGATCAAGAGTCACTGAGGATGTAGCACTTGATGACCATGATGATGAACTCCCCATGTTTGATGTAGTGGTTGGAGTGTCAAGATGTGTGTTCATCATGTAAGTTTGTGCTGGAGATACCATTGAATATGACTCGTCATCTGATTGGTTGTCTGTAGTTGACATGTCAGGGGGCACACTCGAAGTGTAAGACTGAGCCGGAACTTCTGGTAGATTTGTTCCAACTGATTGGCCAGATATTGACACATTACCCGAAATTAAGATGATACGAGGGCCATCAAATATGTGTGGTTGTGCTAAACTGGTTGAAAGAGAGGTAGCCGAGTCCAAGGAAGGTATCTGTGCTTGATTGACTGGCTTAGTCTCTGGTGAATCACATAGGTGTGGTTGTGTTAGAATGATCGGATCAGTAGAAGCTGAATCCAACGAGTGTGACTGTGGTGAAATTGTTGGATTAGGATAAGCTGAATCAAAAGACTGTGATTGCACTGTTGTGGCATCTCCTCCCTGGGAAACAAGTAGTTGTCTCCCCAACTTGCTCTACTACAGGCTGAGGTATAGCCACATCCCTGCCCCGCTCCCCATTTACCAACTGAAGCCACTTCTGTTTTTTCACTTCTAGCTCAAGTGCTGCTTCTTCCATCTTAACTTGGTATTCTTTTTTAATCATTTCTAAATTCATTTTTTATTGGCATTCTTTTTCAAAGATTTGTTTTTCATAATACAATACCAATCTTTTTTCCCAGTTTACATAATCCGAAGAGGAAGGGTTTACATTGAAGTGTGCCATTTGTGTCTGTGTTTGCGCACTAAGCTGAATGGATGATATCAAAACGAATATAATTGATTAACTCAGTTTCACCCAGTAAAAGTAATAGCTTCAAGCAGCCAATACATTTACTACTAATAATAAATTAATCAATATTAACACAGTCATAAATTCGGAACAACAATCACGAATCTCTGAATGAGCGTAATATGTGCAAATACAATATAGGAGATCAAGGTAATGAATAGTACAATAAATAATCTATTTACTTTTACCAATTAAATTCGAATGAATTCATATTAATACAAATATGAATACAATCATTGGCGACATATAAATACAGTAAAAATCAAATACAAATCTGAACACTGCCAGGTGCGATCGTATTTTTTTTCAAAATGTCAACAAAGCTGTCAACACTGAAAATATTCACGATCACAGATATAGTTATATATCATGTTTTTGTCAGGATAATACCACCTGAGTGGACACCATTATACACTGCTGACACCAGTTGTAGTAAATAGCAAATGCCAGCCACTACTGGTGTGTTTCCAGGGAGAAACGGCAGAAAGCAGAGACGAAGACACGTCTGCTTCTGCTAAGGTTCCTGGTATTCTGCAACGGATCGTATAAATCCCGCGCGATAAACAAGATGTGACGATGGTAACGAGCACTTTCTGTGTAACACATCGGCCGTTACCACAACTGTTTGAATCTAGAAACAAAATTTATTTATTTGTGTAACTACCTACTTTAGTTAGTAATATTCACTCTCACCACTGCTCACACAGCCTCACGACGCAGACCATGTCCATGACGGAAACCTTTCTTTCTGAGTTTCTCTATTAGACTATTAAATAATTAATCATTTAATGAATGTCAATGAACAATCTTTAAGGTGGCGCGCTCACTTATGTTTTAAAGCACTTTGTCAGTGAAGTGGATATGTTTTATGTAATGGTAGGCCTAATAAGAATGGTTTGTTTTGTTGTTTGTGAATGACTTTTTTTATTTAATAATTTGGATAAATGATTCTGATATTATCGCCCGTTAGGCCTACCCAAAAAAATGCACAAAACAAAATATATATAAATTTCAGATACACAGCGTCTATGACTATGTCAGAGACTATCAACATGAATAATACATACGTTTTATCAAACTAAAACAACGCCATTAGTTTTCATTATTTTATATTGTGAGATGATATTAAATTATCAATTTTCTACCAGCGATGACCAGAGTCAACTTCATCTGACAGTCTGTCCAAAGTCAGACAGCAGTGGACAGGCAATCTAGACCTATGGCTATGGGATAGCTAGCCCTGGAAATGGTTACATGGGCCTTCCGATTGATCAACAAGGCTATTCTACCTGCGCAGGTCTAGCTATAAGCCGGCCTATTGCACTGCACTACACCGACCAATTGAAATTCACATTTATAAATTTTAAAATAACTATTCTCAAATAGGCCTACTAAAAACGTTTAGCTCAACGGACCGTAGGCCTACCGGAAGAAACAGTGTAAGTTGAAATCCTGGCCATATCCAAGGCCTATAGGCCTAGGCCTATATAAAACTATGGTATAGGCCTACATCATTATAAGCCCTGAATATGAACAAAATGTGGAGGTGATGGCCTCAGGGAAAATAGAGGTAGGCTACAGCTGGCCTTCACCAAATTTACCTATACTAGCTTGAAAGTTTGGAAAAGTGGAGAAAAATATGTAAACGCAAAATAAAGAAAAAGTAAGGTAGCCTATATAATTATGTCATATATATGTGGTGACCAGTCGCTTTCTTCTCCCTGCTTTTTCGGAATAGTGCTTATGGAGTTTCAAATGGGCCAGTTAATTGAGTACAGTGGCTTTTAGGGCCCCCCACAATTTTAAGTTTTACATTATATATAATTATCGAAATAGGCCTACAACCCAAGACACGAGACATTGACCCAATGTTGGACCAATGTTGGGCCAGCGTCGTAGACGACATACCAACATTAGTCTAACATTGGGTCAATGTCCAGTGTTTTCTGGGAGGGTAAAATTGTTGTCGCGATACAAGTTAATAGATCTGTAAAAATACAAGTGTTGAAATATATTTTCCCAAGTCATAGGAATCTAATTTCCCATGTCACTGCTGTGTGTGCACCTGGACTGAACTGATTTCCATTGGACGGAACGGTCATGATATTCAGAGGATTGGATCTCACTTGAAATACATGTTGGACTTTCCCAAGTCCATATATAGGGGCCTACCTGTCAACAATCGTTTTTCTGATAGAGGGAGATTTTGAGTGAGTCTACCGTAGGCCTACCACATGAAGGCCTATAGGGCCTACTGAGTACCGAAATACTATATTTGTATTATGGGGCTAGCGGCCGGTTTCCTTTGGGCAGGTGAGGCTAGACAGGATTGGGAGCTGATGAGTAGTTCCTTTCGCCCATCGGGCCTTACAATGCTCATTTTCAATGCCCTTTTACATCACTTATAATCCAGACAGCCTAGCAGACGGACGTGCTGCTCTGCTCGCCTCTATCCGAGTGTGTGTACAGCGAACTTGTATATGTTGAATTGATACAATAAACCAAGAGAGGAAAGACAATGGAATTAGAATGATTGCTAACCGCCGCCAGGCTGGACATAGAGTTTGACTCGCAGGATTGGGAGTGGGTGAGCACAGTCAGAGCTAACATGGTGGCAGTACGCCCCATCTTCCCGATAGTATCACTTGATGTTTGTATAATTAATACACTTGTGGTGTTTGCATTGAAAACGGGGTGATGTGCAGTTTGAAAAATAATAAAGACCTTGACAATGATAAAGACAGCTATTACAAAGCCACAAACTGACATCTAATGGTCCAGTCAAGTATGGCTTCAGATTTGCTAGCACAAAAAGATATTGGCGGTTAGCCTGCAGTTGAACATAGAGTTAATTGACATACAGTACCGGTATCCGCTCTCTTTACAAGTGAGAAGATACTGCCTTTGCAGAGCAGATGACTACCATAGCACGTTGTTGGGGGAGAGTGAGGCATAGGTGTATACACACAATGAGGTCACCCTGCCACATAGGCCTATAGCTGTAGGCTACCACTGCGATTGGCGCCAGGATCACCCGGCCTCACCCGGATGAGTGACCGCGTGAGACAACGCCGTCATCTTTGATGACGTAATTATTTTCAGTCATATTAACAAATCCTTTTACAAACGACCTTTGATAGGGTTTGCTGTAAAATTTGCCGCTGGCTCAATATAGGGCTAATGTCGGCAACATTCGCCCACCATTGACTCAGACTGGTAGTTATTGCGAATCAAGCACGTTGTTACGGAAACAAACCTTTTCATTACGATGATCTCACATGAAAAAAAACAAGGACAAAGTATGGTGAAATATTTAATATATTTTTTCTTATTTTAACTTTCATGGCTATATCATCAAAATCAGTGGCTTTGAAAAAGTGTCCTACATTATTGTCAGCTGAGTTGTTCGTTTGATTTAATGTGATTTAATTTATCACCCATTGCCAATTGCCGATCTCTTTTTTCGAAATTGACGACATTCTAAGAGAAACATTTGACCACATTCCACAGTTTTCACTCAGCAAGAAAAATGCTGTGCTATATATGACCTCAATGCTGCAAATTACGGAAGGGATACAGAATCCAAAACATCACCCGAACATTTGAATTTTTTAAAGCAGCTGCAGAAAACTGCTCAGATGAACGTTATTGAGAGTTTTAGGTTTTAGATACATCAGGGCACCAAATGAGTGCCCCGCAATACCGTAACAGTGGCAAATATACCACATAATTATATGCACAAAACAATCATAAATTTGTGCATAATCTCCTGCCTCTCTTTGCGTTTTTTTAAGTCCACGAGGGGGTCATGGAAGAAAATAATTTGGTGGATTTTCATCTTTATGGCTAAGAAACTTCCATTTTTATCCTCGGTGCGCCCCATGAGGAAGTGTAGAGAAGGCAAACAAAAATTCACCCAGGTTTCACCCTGGGCAAACTAGTGCACTAAGTGCAGCCTTCTCCCAGGTATCTCAGAGATTCCCACATTGTTCTGTCCAAACAACCTAAATGATCGCCTCCAGAGTGGCTAATCGTGCGGCGAAGTTATAATGGGAGTCAATGAGAGCTGCCAAAAATCACAAGGGTCCATAGTATGCCTGTTCCGCTTACCTCTTCAAGTATTTGTTGCAATAAGTATGAAATTAAAGGCGACAGCTGGCACCATTTTTTCGTAATTGCGAAAGGTGATAAAAATACCATTTAAAGCAAATAATGCTTTTAATTCTACAATGATGGCTTAATTTCTAATAGTGAGCAAAAAGAACTAACAAGCCGAGCAAAATATGTCTTTTATTGCGGTGTCTCACAAATTCACATAAATCCTAAAAAAAACACGAAAACCCCCATAAAAATGACTTTATTAACAGGTTAAAACTGCTATCTATTGAGCGACTATTTGCACCCTGGGTGCTTACTTACCAGATCATTATTATGCTTGAAACATCAACTTTGCTGACGGTGAACCAAAAATGAACAAACTTTGGTTGAACGTCTAAATAATTTATTTACAGGATATTACCACGCTGATTGTACAGCAAATCATAAGTATGTTCCCGAAATATTGTTGTTTTATATTTAACGCTATGACGGTCCGCAATAAGCAGTGAAGGCATGACAGTGCATCAGATCACTGAGCGACCAACCACATAGCCTATCTCACGACATGGGGACGACGTTTTTTGGTCGCTCATTGTACTAAATATTCAACTTAATCATGAAGAATCATGTTTTTTTTAATATATTATTTTGAAATAAAAAAACTCATAACAAACTACGTATATATACAGATATACTAGTATCATTAATTAAAAAAAAACGTTACTATCTTTTTATTTTGCTTTATTAGCTCATACGGCCTTTATTGGGCCTAAATGACCTAAATGCCATCGTGTTGCGTCTGCCGTCCGTCGTCTGTCCACATTTCACAAGAAATGCTTCTCCTCCCTCAGTTCTCATCCGATTTCAATTTTGTTTGGTTTGTTTGGAAGTGCTCATGCATTGAGACAACATAGGTCAACATCTCGTGTGGGTCTGCAGTGCGGCACTCTGTATTGGCGCTGGTTATATTTTCATGTAGTCTGGTGTTTGATGATTGCAGAACAATTGTAAAATACAAGGATTAGGTTGCTGTGTTTATTGGAGCGTGTTGAACCCTGCCTACAGAGGCTTGGTAGTTATCCTATGAATAATATCAGTGATAATATCTAATCACACGATTTATATATTGAAATATAATATAAATTTGTGTTATAATATTCATTACACAATTTTAAAACAAGTCACTACATCTGGTTAGGAGTGCTTGCACGGTATTTTAATATACTGCTATCATGTGAACTAACATCTTGCAACGTCTTGGGCATCTAATAATTTTTAAGCAAGTTTTTGCAATCTAATGCAGTTATTGGCGGAATATATATATTTGTTCTGATTACAGTTTTACATGGCGCATTGCTTAAATATGAACTTCAGTCTGATGCCAAAAATAACTAATAATGTTCAGAACTGCAGGGTTCTTGGAATTATTGTTACGGTTGGTCAGGGAGAACCTCATTAGGGTCAGCAAATGACCGCTAACAGGAGGGCCACCCTTTAACCAATTTACAAATACAATCGATTTTTTCCTCTTTCCAATTACTAACATAAAGTACAATAATGACCGCAGGTGATTAATGGTAGAATAATTGACTTACCAAAAATACATATAAATATAATTATAACGACACATGTCGTTATGATTGTTATATATGAAAGCAAACTCAGCAAACAAGAGATGCTATACCAATACTAGTCCAATGCAGCACCGATCCAAAACAAAGACATGTCGTGAAACTCAAAATAGACTGCCCACATGTACGCTCAGCAGCAACACATAACAACACAGAATGAGTTGGCCCAAACATTGTGAGCGCACATGCATGCGCAGCATGGTCAATGTTCACATCAGTGAGGTCTGCCGCAATGTAGGCCTAAATATTATGGTTCAGTGAAGGATTTAGACCAAGTTCAGTGGATTATGCTTCACTGAATCAAAATATTTACGTTACAGCAGACCCGACTTTGTGGACGTTGACATTGCTGCACATGCGTGCCATTGTATTGAGTGCCCTAAATTTTTATTCAGCGAATCATGACGACTCATCTACTTTAATTTGCACTTCAGTCTACATCTTATTGTGCTAGCAAATCTTGACCTATGCTCTGACTGCATAATGTTGTGTTAATTATAAAAGGTTAATTGTTGGGTGCACGAACCAAGTTTATGGTCTCTGTACACGGTTGTGCATTCCTATGCCGGTGGCTAGCGGACAGGTATTATGTCAATGCCTTCATTGTGATGTCCCTTTTTCTTAGCACGCTTTAAAATTACTTTAGCTCTCGTAGATATCACGTTTTTTGTGAGTGTAGTTGTAGCTGTTGGAATAAATTATTAAAACGTTGATGTGTCTATGTCAGTCTTGTGTCGCTTACTGCCCAAATAACTATATAATCAAGTCACCCACTTTATTGTCCTCTGGGGATTAACAGTTACCAACACATATATCTTTCTTTATCACAAATCTAAAGTGTGTTTTTGTTTTGAAAGTTGACATGAAGATGTCAATCTGCTATGGTTGTGGCCGCTACAGGTGTCTGTAGGTTTATCATGCTAAACGTTCTCTGATTATCTGTCGCATATGTGTCAACCGGCGGCTGAAAACTAGGTTGGTCAATGGTGGAGTGTTTCTCGGGCACAATTGGAAATGCCTCGTTTCAGTGTGTGGTCGGAGGCAGAACACTAAGAATAAGAGTAATAGTACTGATGCTGTTCCAGTGACAATGCCGAAAGGAGCTTTGTTTTCACAGGTGCTTGAGTGTAATTAAAAAATAAACTTATATTAGTGCAATAATCTCTGGCTTTGTAAATGTTTTACTTTTGTTTTAGGGGGGGGGGGAGGCCCTACGAAGGGGATTAGGGCAATTGTTGAACAGAACATTCTCACTGTATTACGTGGGGAATATAGGAGGAATACGCTTTGTTTTCATAATATATTGTGAAAACATTTTTCAAGTGGTATTAAGGCCGTGCTATTTTTGTTAGTGGCGTGAAAGCCTTCCTACTGACAAAACTGTGGGTGGTGGACATTGGCATCTTTAGTAACGGCTACTTGTTGATACGGAACTGCGACCAAAACCACTAATATACTGTGGGTGTGGAGATGTGTATTGGCGCTCATAAACAGCATGGGGCATTGCACAACCTTAGCGCCCAGGCATATATATAGCGCGATTTAGGATATATTATGATTTAAGACTTTTCACGAAGTTTAGAATTCGCTATTATAATAACAAAAATTGCGAGATTCTTGAATTCGCAAATTTGTCCTCCTCGCGAAATTCGCGAAAATCAAAACCTTGCGAATAAACAGATCTACAACATATACAGTATATTATTATTTTGGACGTAATACTCACCCATATAAGACAGACGAGGTTTAACTGACATGAATGACAAGAACAAAATAATTCTCACTGATTGACATTTTAATCCCATGAATCATACAAACATAATAACATTAATCAATCGAGTACTTTTCACGGGATCATTTTCATTGGCAATAGCCAGGAATATGAAAAGAGAAACAAACTTTAATACATAAAGTAAGTGTCAAATATATATCCTTTCAAGTTAGGACAATCACCCAAAATGTCCGGTTGACGCAGATAAATAGTCTTATATTCATACAAATAATATTTTGTTATTTCAAGCTATTCTGAAGGGTAAATTTAAACAATTATCAGCTGAATAATTAAAATGAAACAAAACTAGTGAATTATCTCAAAAAGATACTAACATTTCCAGACTATATAAAACCTTATTGCCACTGTTTACAATATCATACCGGTACTTCCTTTACTGAGGAAACCAGCTCGTCTACCCATTGGTCATAAGAGTTTTACATTCGATCTTCTGTCAGGAAGAGAAGTTGAGAGATTGAATGTAAAATTCTTGAGACGAATGAATAGACGAACCGGTTTCCTTATTGTCATTAATAAGATCTGTATATACAGACATGTATGTATATGCCAGGTGGGCACGTATGGTAGTGACAGTTATACATTATGATACAATATTTACACAGGGTTAAAGTAATTATAATAACTATGGTAATATTCGTAATATCTATACAAAGATCTTGAATGCATTAATTAACTTTTGTAAGTATTTATATAAATTCGCCAGCTGTATGGTGCTTTTCACATTCATTAGATTATAAAATGATATAGCTGACAGAGATCGAACCAATACCTTTTATTGTATTTTTACGGGCATCGCTAAAACGTGGGCATATAAACAAGAAATGAAATGCAGCACACATAGCAAGTCTGAGGCAGTTGCAGACTAGGAAGCGGATACCCACCTGTATTGTCGTGATCAGTCTGTATGGGATGACAGAAAAACAAAGGTTGGTTCCGCCGCTGCCGAGTCTGGCAACATACTCGAGGAGTCTGGAAACAGTCCGTCGACGATATTATATAATTGGACAGCTCCACTTGGCAATGGATCAATACAGGGTATTTTAGTACAAGAAGATGCGGTCACTCGTCTCTGTTTGACCATCGTTTCCCAGCATCATCAGCATCACCATAGCGATCTGAGACTGTTCGAAGCTGGGTCTGGGGGTGTACAGAGGAGAAGCAAAACATACGGGGAGTTGCCATCTTCATCTATCCAGTTTTCTGTCCAGAGAGCGATTAACAATGTCGGAAGGCCCAGGCAGCCCCATTCAGGGCTAGCTATCCTAAACAACAACAAAGACTGTGATAATTTGATAACGTTATCATTTCTTGTATGGTTTTCAAGTTCAATAAAAGAATGAAAAATGTCAAGTGAAGAGAAAAAGAAAGATAAGGACTTGGAAAGTTATGTATTTTTTAATCAGGCTTAGTTTAGATTGAAGTGTCTATGATGGAATGAGCGATAATAGGGTTGAAATGAAGCTTTTCACACATCTCGCATCATTGCCACTTCGCCCGCCCCCCTTTCACCAGAGGACGCTTCGGATCATAGAAATATACTGTAATGTATGTTCTGTGCTTCGGATAGTCATTTCGCATCATAGTCATTTGAATGAGACATCTCGCACACAGAACATACATTATACAGTATATTTCTATGATCTCGCATCATAGTCATCTCGCCCCCGTCGCATTGTAGCAGTATTAACCTTCTCACAGCTACAGGCCTATGAACATATATAGCCGTGTATTACAACGGCCTATATCTGCGAGCGCTTCGAGCTGCTGCTGGTAGGCTCGTACTGTCGTAGGCCGTTATAGCGCTAATGAACATAGTAATCAGGTAATCAGACTGATCTTTCGCCGTCGCATCATAGTCATCACGCATTATAGTCATTTCCCCGTCGCATTATCACATGTTAAGTCTCCGCACAAGTACATTAAAATTAGTAATAGCAGATATATTTTATACTGGTAATAGGCCTACTGTTGACAAAGGACTCTCGTGTTGCAATATAAAGAATGCATTATTTCATTAACCAGAAGCACCAGATATAATTAGGCCTATATCGTTTAGCTCTATGGAATAAGCCTAAGAAGACAACTTTTGTAAAAAGAAACGTAAGAATATTATTAATGTCCACATGTATGTCTGTCTGTCTGTATACATGTCTGTCTGCTGGTCTGTGATAATTTGTTATTTACATCTCAGGAGAACACGTACAGCATTACTGAAGTCATTGGAACAATATTCAGTAAAACAAAACAAGATGCAATATATGACTACAGCCTATGTAGGCCTACAGTAGGCCGATGCATAGTGACAAAGGCAAATGGTGGAGTAGTAACCCGCCGCTTAAGAACAACAAACAGTCTCCTGAAAGGAAAGGCCAAAGCACCGTCAGATAAAGAAAGAAGCAATGACACGTCTCACAACAGTAATCTTCTCAGAAAACCAATTCGTACCTCACGAAGTGTAAACAAATATCTACTACGGGGGGTCACACTACTACACTAGGTTCTTTAAATCAGGCAACAGGGAATTACTCACAGCTCTGTCTCAGGCTTGGTATGGAACACAGTAAACGTAAAAACTACCGGGAAAAATACTACCGGATTATCAGTGCCAAGGGTATGGACAATAAGGTATAATCCTATGCATTTATCACACAACCTCATACACGGTAGATTATTAGCGGTAACCTAGCTATATATAGCAGTAAGGAGCATAATTATACCGGGCGACATAAACTACCAGTCTCCCTATATTTAAAGAAGATAAAAATTTACCGGACAATGGGTTACAGACATTATAATTATTATTACTTAGTATGTCTAATAATATCAATCAATCAAAAGACCCGGTAGAAAGTTGGGGACTATCGAATCAGGTAAATTAAACAACCGGCTTCAATCTACCGGAGATGATTATATCCAACTAAGCAAGGCCTCCACTTACAGCAATAAAGGTGGTATTAATATTCCATTTAAACGGTAACTTTAATTGCATTACAGGCGGTAGGCTATCCGGTTATTCAGGGGTGGAATAGTTATACTACCGGTTTCAGGGTGAACACTCGGTAGAATCTACCGATACGGTAAATGAGAGGGCAAGCAACACATGATAAAGAGAATAGGTTAACTTTATTATTGTAAAACATAACAATCAACAAGCTTCCAATCCACTAAAATATGGATCAATGTGGCACCTTATGACATTTGTATATCTATACTCGCTATTTACAATTTATTAAAATTCACATGGTTTATTGTCAGTTCCGGTAATATATACAGGTGGTTCACATGATGTAGACTAAGGAATAGATCACCTGTAAGACTAGGGTGGTGTGAAAGGTAGTGAGAGAGAGGCAGCTCATTAACCAGTGCGTGGCAAGTGTTAATCGGTACATTTAAATCAGCAGGTTGGGATATAAGCAGGTGAGGTATAAGCAGGTGAGGTATAAGCAAGATGAGGGATAAGCAGGATGAGGGATAAGCAGGATGAGGGATAAGCAGGTGAGGTAAGGGAGAAGGTCAGCTACAACAGAGCGAAACTACCGGTAACTCCGGTATACTACCGGACAAGGAGGCAGTCTCATCTACACCGCTCTACAAACTACCGAGCAGAAAGAGGGGTAAGCCGAATGGTACTAAAGCTACATAGCTCTACAAACTGAAGACGGTAATGTTAGACAGTAAATATATGTATCCAGTAATATCTGGTAATATATATCCAGTAATATATATCCCGTAATGGACAAGAAAACAGAAGGTGACTTTTTCCACCGGGAATTCAAGTGAATTACCGGTGGAAAAAGAATACATACAGGGCTTTCTCAAATCTAAATTTCAGCTAGGAATGGTACATTCCGTGGGCATTACTGGCACTGAGATATAAGGGGAAAAACGTAAGGCATAAGCCTAAACGGCCTATGCTCCAGTAAAAAAGCTTTTTCTACCGGAAATTACGATGAAGAGGTAGAAAAAGGGTTTACAAACCGGGCTTTATCACATAAAGGATCGAAGGGCTGCACAAAGCAATGATCTATATTACAGGATAAATGGTATGATTCTACTGGTGTCCCTGCCTACAAGGTCTAATAAGACTTAATTAAAAATCTACCGAAGAGGTAGTCACCAGTAGGTCTGGCTTACGCCAGCTAGTACATCAAAACACAACCAAATCAAACTCAAGGAGGGCCCATTCCGACACAAGACTACAACTGGTTACAATGTCAATAAAAGTGTGTTCAGCTCCAATGAAAGAAATCAACCAAAGTTCGACTTTACTTAGACTCAGACTCAGACTCAGACTCAGATGCATTTATTTGGACGCAAATATAAAACATACAATTTTTTAGATGTACATAAACATAAAACAATTTAAATGTATTACGACCAGGAGACCCGTACTAAGACGCTTTTAGGTCGCTAGCGTACGGGCCACCCATGAAATTAACAAAAAACGTGTATTTTTTTAATTAATTAGCAGAAAATTATCAAATACAGTAGAAACAACAAAACATTTTCAGTACAATATAGTATTAGCATAAAGTAGTCTACAGCAAAAACTTATGCAGACAAAGAACCACGGCTGGTTCGATGCTGGGCCCTTTAATCAAAAGCCCAGCATCAAAACAGCACCGGCGCAATGTCCTGCGGCTGCCACGGGATTTATTAAGTTAATGTTAGGCCTATGTGCTATGCAAGAACTACCCAGCAGACAAGCGACGCCAAACCAACGCTGGCCCAACGTTGGTTCACCGTCTACGACGCTGGACCAACGCCACACCAAAATCGATCTAACGTGTCGTGTCCGCCGGGCACCACATATGAAAATATCGAGAGCAGATCCCCCGGCAAAACTCAGACCACGACCCTAAGCGGCTTCACTGCTGGGCCACCGTTTAGGACGCCGGCCCAACAGCAAAACAACATCGGTCCGATGCCCGCATCCTCCCGGGCAATGCAGGCATCAGCAAGCAAAAACCCTGAGCCAAAGTCGGCCCAAAAGCTGGACCATCGTCTACGACGATGACCCAACAACGCGCCGGCACAGGCCCAGAGCCTCCCCAGCAAAACACGAAAACGTCCAGCCAATGTCGGTACAATGTTGTCCCAGCGTCTTCGACGCTGGCCCAACACTGCAGTAACACCGGCCGCACGCCTCGCGTCCGCCGGGCTATGCCTACACGGGGCCTACAAATGCTGCTACACGCTGAAGGTGAAGTGAAGAACTCTCATTCACAATACTAAAACAAAAGCGGGACAATGCCTCACTGTGGATAAGACACACAAAAGAAAAATGTTGACACATTTAACCATCTACTTACCAGGACTCATAATTTATGAGCAAGCACAACAAATTAAAGCTCAATTTTGAAGTTGAAAAATGATAAATAAATCCTAATTTCCTTTGAAAAATAGCCAGTATGTACAAGTGTACCTAACGCATATTAATGTAACAGTTTGACAATAGTAAAGAACAGTCCTAAAAGAAATCTCTCTATATATATATTGATGGTTCAAACATCTAACCAGCCTGTGACCTGATTTGTAATGCATGATTTTGAAAAACGAAGTGCATTTTAAAAATTTTAGGCAGTAAAACTAGCGAAATTGAGTTGAATAACCATGTATAGAACGGTATTCAAACAAAAAACTAACATGGCTGACATAACTCAAAGTTTAAAATACACCGATATTTAATCCAATAATAAATAATAGTAATAATGATAATAACTCTAAAATCCTGAAAAATCTGGTAAAATCAGCTAATAACACCCAAAAAAGACTTCAATTCAGACCAACCGTCCAAACAAATGTGCAGCAGGCCATTTAGTTATTCATATAAACGTAACAATTTTCAATACTACAGTGAATATTGTAATTTTCTATGGTTATGTGCTTGAAGTAATGTGTAAAACCGGACAGACTGTGTGTGTAGATCTTTTCTTTCAGGTTAGGGTGGCAGCTATTTATAATAACAGGAATACTGTATAGAAGGCTCTTTTTAGCAAATTCATGATGTATTCGAATAGGCTGTAACTCATGCCTCTTTCTAGTTCTATATTGGTGTGTATTTCCTGAGAAAGATAATGAGGGAAAATAATCAGGTAGGGTGACATTAATAAATCGATAGTAAAATTTAAGTTGTTGAAGTCTAAAAATGTCTTCCACTTTAAGTATGTTAAGATTTTTAAATAAGGGTTCCGTGTGGGCGAGATATTTACTTAATGTAATTACACGTATTGCTCTTTTTTGTAACTGTGTTATGGTTTTATGGTGATGACCCCATACAAGTATCATGTAGTTTATATGTGGTAAAATAATAGTGTTATATAACAAGAGTGAAATATTCTGTGGTAGCACATGTTTCAATTGATTTAAAATGCCAATCTTACTGGCAATTCTACTTGCGATCTTGGAAACATGACTTGTCCAATTTAGATTCTCATTTAAAGTTAATCCCAAAAAGTTAAAATCTTTGACATGTTTTATAGGAGTATTACTTATATTTAAGTTCGGTATAAAAACTCTTTTTTGTGCACTATAAAATATAATGAAATTTGATTTAGCGATGTTTATAGAAAGCATATTCAAACACAGCCATATATAAATTTTCTCTAATTCAGCATTTAAAATAAGAACATCCTTATTGTTCTTTATATCATATTTGCTAATGAAAGCCGTATCATCAGCAAACAAAATAAAATGAAAGAAATCACTGGAATTAACAATATCGTTTATATATATCAAGAATAAGAGTGGACCCAGAATTGACCCTTGAGGGACACCGGTTGTGATGGGCAGCATGTTAGATTTTACTGAGTCGATCTCAACATATTGTTGTCTATTTGACAAATAACTGTAGAAAAAATCGTGTGTAATATTTTCAACTCCGTAATATTCAAGTTTACGTAGCAAAATGTTATGATTTATGGTATCAAACGCTTTGGAAAGATCAATAAAAATACCTATGGGAACTGAACCCTTGTCCAGTTTATAAATTAATCGGTCTACAAATTCCAGAGCTGCAAGCTCGGTTGAATGTTCTTTTCTAAAACCATATTGGCTAGAATAGAATAACTTATTTGTTACAAAATATTTATATAATTGATCAAAAATAATTCTTTCAAAAATTTTTGATATAGAAGATAATAATGATATTGGTCTATAATTAGTAAATACAGTTTTGTCTCCCTTCTTAAATAATGGCAACACCTTTGCAATTTTTAACTTGTCAGGAAATATTCCTGTTTTTAAAGTCTGGTTTATAATTATAGTAAGTGGAGCTTTAATTTCTGGTATTATCTTTTTCAGTAAGATAGTAGAGATACCATCTTTGCCACAACTTGATTTTGGGTTTAGTCATTTGACAACTTTTTCGACAACAGTTTCGTCAACTAGTGTGAAATTAAATTTAGATTTATGTTTAAAATTCAAGTAATTATTCACATTTTTACCAAGATGTTTTTCAATTTCATTTGCAAATTTTGGTCCAATTCCAGTAAAAAATAAATTAAATTCATTTGCAATCGTTACTTTATCTGTTACATTTTCTTCGTTTATTTTAAAAAAATCTGGGAAATCCTTCTTATTTTTAGTTTTATTTAGAACATCATTTATGATTGACCAGGTTTTTTTAATATTTTGATTACAATTTATAAAACTAGTTTGAAAATATTTTTGCTTTGCAAGCCTTATGTTGTATCGTAATATTTTATTATAATTATTTAAGTTTGTTTTCAATGTTTCGAATTCAGGTGATTGTGGTGTGGATAATTTCATATCTTTGTATAGTTTGTTTTTAAATTTGATAGATTTTAATATTCCTTGTGTTATCCAATTACATTTTTTATGTTTATATTTGTTTAACTTTACTGTTTTAATAGGGAAGTTTCGTAATCTAGCATTTTCAAAAATGCCATCCAATGCATCATAATTAGTGTTTGGATTAGCATCAACATTTAAATCAATGTTTTCTAATATATTCGATTTATTTAAATCTATACGAAATTTGTCAATGTCGGCGTTTGTTTGTTTACAAATCTTAATATATTTTGGTGGTTTTTCATACGTTTTCCAGTTTATAGTGGTAAAATATGGTTGATGATCTGAAAATTTATCAATTAAAATTCCAGAAGTAGTACTGAGCATAGTTTCTGAGTTTCTGCAAAACATATTATCAATTAGTGTTCCTCTAGCAACTGAGAATCTGGTGGGAAGAGTAATAAGTGGCCGAAAACTTTGAGAAGTAAGCGCATGAAAAAAATTTGTTACATGGTCAGCTGTCATTACATCCAGTAAGTTTATATTAAAGTCGCCAGCAATAATTACTTCTGATCTTGATTTTTCAAGTGATGATAAAATATTGGTGAATCCTTCAGTAAATAAACTATAACTATCGATAGTTGTCTTTGGTGGACGGTATATATTATAAAAGATCAAAACTGTCAGTAACCAATGGCCACACATTGAAATGGCCACACATTGCCACACATGGCCACACGTAAAAAGGTTAGATTCAAAGTCACGTCTCTGATCTGAATGAATATGAAGGGGAGCTCCATATCTACACACCCATTCAGTAACTAGTTTATCAGCAACACTTTGTGCTGTATGGTTTGGTAAAGCGTAGGCTTCTACCCATTTGGAGAAATAATCAGCAATTACAAGAATGTATATGTTTCCATTGTCAGTTTGAGTCAGCGGACCCATAATGTCACAAGCTATTGTCTCCATAGGTGCGCTTTTCAACTCCTGCACCAGTGGTGCACCGTATTTCGAATTCGAAGTCTTGTGACTTGCACAAGTGACACATCGCTCACACCAGCGAATAACATCAGCCTTATATCCAGGCCAATAATACCTATAACGCACACTAAAATTGGTCCGCTCTGGACCCATGTGACCCGCTGTCTTGTGATCATGCAAGAATTTTATTACCTGAGTTCTAAGACTATGAGGTAAGACAAGTTGCGATATTGTTCTACCGGTGTTATCATCCGGAGACCATAATCTATACAGCAGTCGATCCTTTATGACTAAAGAGTCCCACTGGACCCATAAAGACTTCACCTCAATGGATTTGGGAGATACCAATCTCCAGGCAGGCTTCACACTACTCTGTTCAAGCCAGCCTGACAATAAATGGATTGCTGTATCAGATTGCTGTAAATCATGCAACTTGTCCCTGGACATCTGGTTTAAACCATCAAACCTGTCCAAACTGGGACACAAATCGTGAGAAGAATCTGGCACGGCCGGCGTCCCTGTGCCTCCTTCTCCAAGCCTCAGTGATACAGGACTCACTGTCACTTCGACGGGCCCAGTCGAAGTGTCCACATGCCTATCTATCGACCTAGCTCTCTGCTCACAAACACCTGGCTTCACGTTCCTTAACATCCGGGCTGAAGGAACACCATCTGCTACATGACCATTGTGTGTCACACTGCATATGCCCCTGGGCCACCTCATTCCATTCTCCGGACTGGTCAATGAGGGACTGCCCTCATATGCAGCTTTGGAGCTTCTCACAGTACACTCAGGACAACTTCCCCGCTTACAGCTACGGTATCTTCTAGATAAACCATCAGCATTACTGTGTTTTAAACCTGGCCGATGCTGAATTTCGAAGTCATAAGTTCCAAGAACAGAAAGCCATCGAGCTAACATGCCCTCTGGGTTTTTGAAATTTGTTAACCAAACAAGGGATGCATGATCAGTTCTGACAATAAAATGTCTGCCATAGAGAAAATGTCTAAATTTCCCTATGAATATCACTACTGCGAGTAGCTCTCGCATCGTAGTGCAGTAATTTCTCTGCGAATGTGAAAGGACTTGACTACCATATGCCAGAACTTTTTCAACACCATCTACCACTTGACCCTGGGATAGTACCGCTCCAACACCAACATTACTGGCATCAGTATCAAGAACAAATATAGAGTTATCTACCGGGTAGGACAACATAGGAGCTCCTATCAGTTTGGATTTTAATATCTCGAAAGCTTTTTTTTTGTGCTTGACCGAGGACTGAAATCTTAGCTATGGACAGTTTAAAAGGGGGCAAATTCCCCGCTCAGATCGCGGTAATTTCAACCAACCGGCGGATGCCAAGACTATGGTAAATTCGGAGCAGACGATTGTTGCCGACAAAACACAGTAATTCTGCTTTTAAACAGGATAATCATAGCATTTCATAACAAATAAAAATCATTTATAGGCATCTGAAAACATAATCTAATTAAAATATATAAAAACAATGACTAGTTCATACTTTAAACATCAAAATAAAGTAAAGTTCATTCGGGTCTATAAAAAATTATATTATCGCTCAGCGGTACATTATAAAAACAGGAAACATCGGTAAAATAATAAAGTTCGGTACGGGGTACTTCAGTGGTTACAAGCACTAGTAATGTGAATAAAGCATGTCAAAATGTCTATAATGTGTAGGGGAGAGGCGGGCAAAGGGGGCCGGTGGGCAAAGGGGGCCATCAATGATATTTTGATTGTGACATGTATTATGAAATTTTAATGACGTCATAGTTATGAATTTTTACCATATGTATACAAAAAACATAAATAGACATCTCATACATATCTTAGATAGAAGTAATAGACGACAGGGAGTTTTTGGCAACAATCTTATGAATATAAGCTTATATATTTGTATGAATCTCTTGATGAATTTATGCGATTTCTTCTGAAAATCTTTTGTTTTGTGTGGTACATTATATTGCCTTTGTTTTCTAGTCATTACTTTAGTCAGAAGATCACTTCGGGGAGAGATAATAGGCTAAATTTCCCACCTCTACCCCTTGAGCAAAGGGAGCCAGGTCAAAGGGGGCCAGGCCATTTCAATACAAATACCATACAGCATGACCCCCTTTGCCCGCTAACTTACAATGGGTACATATTTCACACACTAGTCCCAGTGAACGAAAGCATAGTATATTACTTAGTATTATGTCCAACAAAGCATGTCACCATATACATCAAATGAAAGGTTTTTTTCATATATGTTTTATTAGGCTTACTTTAATGTACAAACTTGTGTATCAAAATAATAAAAAGTACCAAGGTGGGGGTGGCCCCCTTCGCCCAATCCGCTGGCCCCCTCTGCCCAAGCTATTGGGCAAAGGGGGCCACTTTGATAGCAAATCTATTTGGCTTACAATTAAAATAAGGTATCCTTGAAACACTAAGTGATTCTGTTACATGTATCTACATTGCATGTACCTAACATAGAGCAGTCATTGGTTTTAAAATAGTTCGAATATTCTACTTAAATACCATTGAAACGTTAAGTTGTCCCCTTGCCCGCCCTTCCGCTGTAGGGCCTACATATCAAATACATATCACCCAGTTCATTATCACCTACGTACCCAGCTAACACGTACGAGACGTTTAACCAATGCTGGTTGAATGTTGGTCCACCGACAGTGACGCTGGCCCAGCAATAAACCAATATTGGTTAAATGTCCCGTGTGTGCTGTGTATTACCTAGAAAGGCGTTCACAAACAACAGAATAAAGTAACTGGAATAATAACTACATTAATAAACATATTTTTCCACAGGGTAGCTGGATGCGCATTGTTTGTTTGCAACTATTGCCTATATAACTCACAACAAATCGTCATTGCTGACTTATTGATTAAGTCTTTGCTAAAAGATGTTATATTATAATCAGTAACTGTAAACATTCGCTTAAACGGTACAGATGATCCTCAAAGGTGTGCACAATTACTACGAAAACACTGCCACTAGTCGACGACGGCTACTTTAGGCGCTATGTAGATCTACAACAGAGTACTTTAGCAATATAATGATATTAACATGATCGATATTCTCCACAATGATATTAGGCCAAATATTAGTGTAACATTTATTGCTGAGGGTAGCTACTTGAGCGTCGTTCATCTGCGACCATTATAGCCTCTTAACCCGCTAATTAAGCGTTTTTAATTCAGGCGAAAATACTAACTATTCAATAATTGTACAGTGACTAGACCAACATCAAACCCCTTAATAAGAAACACGAGACGTTAAGCCGCATCGGTCTATCTCTGGGCCAGAGCCGTAGACGATGGCCCCGAATTAGTTTGACATCGGATCAATGCCTCGTGTTGGCTGCGATGCCAAGCCCACACGAACCACCGGTTGGCGTCCTAAGACTAGGTCAGCCCCCATAATTACAAGTCACTGACCCATTGATGGTTTAATGTTGGTCCAGCTTCTACGACGCTGGTACAACATTGACCCACCAATGATTGATAGCCTCTTGTTTGCTGGGAACTCAGCTACCGGTACCATGAAGGCTGCTTTTTTACAATTATTTTATTTTACCGCATTTCGCTATTTATATAACTGTATGTGATGCCTAACGATGAAATAAAATAGTCTGATATTTTCGAATAGCATTGTCACTATATTTTGTAATGCCCGTGAGGTATCAAATAAAAGACTGCGCGAAAAAAAGATAATTTACATCACTGAATTTGGTGTAATTCCGACTGCAATTTCCCACTGTCGGGGGAGAGCGTCTTAATGGCGGGCCAAAGGCTCCGATGCTGGCTTACACTTAAAAGCACAATACTAAAATACTATCCTATTTTTCAAGTGAGTGACATTCTCTATACCGGTATCGAAATTAAACATGACATTATATGCAGATATGACTCATATCACACAAAGTAATAACTTCTAGATCTGTCTAACTGACATGAGACAATACACTTTGTACTGTGAAATGTATCTATGATCACTTAAAAGTCTTCCACTCTTTCTTCAATGATGACCGTTATCTGCCACTTGGTGCTTTTAATGTCCTGGTTATACAGACAATATATCTTACTCCGCTGTGATCAGGTCTGTTTTGGTGGGGCAGCAATATTGAAAAACAACAAACTTAAATCCTTAATAACTCAGTAACCAAAGCAGTAAAATAAAAAAATAAAACACCATTCTCTATGGATCAATCTTTTGATTAAAATAAACAAAACAGCTATGCAGCTTTAAAACTATAAAACACTATAAAACACTCTAGACCGATCTATGCATGTTTCTGGTTTAAGTTGTACCCGGGTTGCCTCAGCTCTATGATCCTCCATCCCTCAGACTCTGTAATCAGCGTGAGGCTTTCTGGGTACAGATGTGTCCCGCTGCTTGTACACAGTGGACTATTCCTTTAATATGGAGTACAAGTGCCAAGGAGAAAATATTGATTCACAGGCGGATGACGATATCCCTGAACATTCTGGTTTACCAAGTGAAAATGATATTCAACACACTGATGTAAAGTTGAAGACAGTGTTAGGCCTATGTCAGAACCTGGGTATGTTTGGAGTTACTGATGAACACGAAGAATTCTCAATGAATGATGTGCTTCCCGACGAAAGTGTTCAAGGTGATGGTCCATTAATAACAACATATGAAGTAGTTAGTTATCAACACAACGCGGGAGAAACAAGCTCACAGACAAATAAGACAATCACGGATTTATTTATATAGGCCCTATTAGTAGAGTCATTTTTGTAGGATCCGTGACCATTTTCTTCCTACCTTTGTTTCTCGATTGATTTGTCAACTAAAACCCTTTAGAAAAAAATGTAGCTCCCATGTACCTCTCAAAATTGTCGGGAAAATTTTCAAAATGGCCGTTTTTCAAAATGGCCGCCATCGCCATTTTGAAAAATATAAAATACGATAACTCTTGAAGTTACCGAGCTATAAAGATAAGTGATATATCAAATTCTACTAATTTTTACACGACAAATTCAATGGAATGCTTATTTTTCAAATTTGGGAACATCTTGACCTCTAAATCCAAAATGGCCGCCATCGTCATTTTGAAAAAAACCAAAAAATACGATAACTCGGTAACTGAACATGCTATAAAGATAAATAAAATGTCAAATTGTACTAGTTTGACATGACAAATTCAATGGAATGTTTATTTTTTAGATTTGGGACCATCTTGACCTTTAAATCCAAAATGGCCGCCATCACTAATAATAAAAAAAAAATACGATAACTCAGTAACTAAACATGCGCTAAAGATAAATAATATGTCAAATTCTACTATTTTGGCATGCAAAATCCAGTGGAAGGGCTATTTTTGTATTTGGAACCATCCTGACCTATCAAAAAATATGGCTCCCAAAATATCGCAAATAAATGTCCTTTATATTCGGTAATAAAGACAGATGTACATGCTTTTGCCATCAAAAGATATGTTTCGGATCTCCATTTCGGCAACTTTTGACATTCAATATCATAGACACTTCCACTATAATTCTTCATATTAATTTATAGTCTAATTGTCTGCAGGGCTCATTAAAACATTCCACAAAATAGTTTTTCAAACCAAACGGCATGCCATAATTGACATCAATTCATTTTATAGGTAGAACCATCTAAATGGGTCTAAAAAACATTCAAACCCACAAATATCTAAGTAATGTCTGTTG